>PVHT021183558.1:0-57753 GCA_004024745.2 Catagonus wagneri | reverse complement strand
CATCCAGTACAACGGCAACGGTGCGCTCCCGCCCGCACCCCCGCGCCGCCCGCACCCCGGGGCGCGCGGCGTCCCCTGAGTGTTTCCCGCCTCCTTTTCAGTGACCCTCCCTTCGCCCTACGCCATAACCACGAGACTTCTGGTAAGCAGCGCCACAGCACGCAGGCAGCGTCACCTCCCCAGTTAGACGGCCGCCGGATTGGTGCCTCTCCCTTTGGCCCAGCGTCCCCGTTCTCGTGCGGTCACCGCCGCGGAGAGGACGCTCTCCCAGTGGGGACCGCCAGGCACTCAGCGGGGTTTGAGCGAGCTGCATCTCAGGGGGGTTCCTTGCGCTTGGGTGGCCGTGCACGGCTAGCGTGGGGCGTTGTGGCTCCGGCGTGGGGGAAGGAACCACTGCTACCTCCTGCAGGTTGTGTCTTCCAAGCCCTACCTGGGGGACGGTCGCGGAGCGGCCTCCCTGCGCCTTCTGAGCGTCTTGCATCGGAACATCCATCCTGTGCTGGGCCAGCGGTGGGCGACAACCATCCCTCTGCTGCTGGAGCACCTGGACGGTGAGGCCCAGGACGTGGGCGGCGCCGCTCCTCCTCTGACCCTGTTTTTGCCGGTCGGCGTCGTTTGGCCAGTGGAGACCAGGGTTTGGAAAGTTAGAAGAAATGGCCTCAGCTCCGATTCAGGAAAGGGCCTCGACAGGGTATCCCCTGGAGCTCTTGGGGTGTGGGCACAGGATGGGCTGTGGCCTTGGTCGTGATGGTGCTGGGAGGTGCCAGGCGGGGCAGGCCTTGGGGGAGGTGCTGGGTTTGTGGGGTGTGGGCGGGGTTTGGCCTGGGGAGGTGCTGGGGGGCTTGACCTGGGGGCAGGGCGGGGCCCGGGCTTGGGGGTTGGCCTGGTGGGCGGTCCGGGGGCGGGGCCTGGCCTGGTGGGAGGGGCTGAGGGGCTGGGAGGTGCTCCGGCCTGCTGGGAGGGGTACTCTGAGCCCACCACTCCTGCCTGTCGCATGGGTCTGCCTACCAGGCTGAGCAGATGACTCCTCGTTTCAGAATATACTGAGGAAACCCTGTCACAGAAGGAATGGGAGGAAAAGCTGCTGATGGTGAGAGGAGAGAGAGGAGACGAGTGTGGCCTGTCTCGGGCACAGAAGCCCTTTCAGGCCTGACTGGGGGAGCTTGGGGGGGCTGTACCTTCCCGGGGTGCTGATGCCGACCTTGACCTGGTGTGGCTGGGGAAGGCGCAGAGGTACAGGTGGGTGTCTGGAGTGAGGACTGCCCGCTGCCCTCACAGATCGTCCGCCTGCTGTGACGGGGCCACACGCAGGGGCTTGGAGCCACTCGGGACTTCTTTCCCGACCTCCACCTGGCTCAGAGCTGTCTGTGCCCCCGTGCGGAGCGCATGCCGGACCACCCAGAATTTGTTTTGTGTGTGCTCGAGAGTTATCACAGCCATTCAGAGCCACGGCACAGGACCCTGGTGTCACTGCACGTGACACCTCTGGGCCTTGGGTCCCTCCCCGGCCAGCCCAGTGAAAGGCCGAGGTCCCGGCCCCTCGTTGGTACAGCCCCTGCCCACAGTTCCTTAGAGACACTCTGGCTGCCGTGTCTGACAATACGTGGATTTGCCAGATGAGCCTGGAGATGTGCAGGCAGCTACCAAACTACAACGAGACGCCCCAGGAGAAGGTGTGGGGGAAGGGGGCACCCAAAGAGAAGGTGCAGGGGAGGGGAAGGGGCACCCCAGGAGTAGGGGGTCATCCCAAGAGCAGGCGTGGGGAGATAACCCGCCAAGGGCGTTCTGGGCATGGTCCTGAGGCTCTGAGTTCTGTTCCTTGGTCCTGTGCCGCTTGCTCCCTGAGCCTGGCCCCAGTGGCCCTGTGGTCCCGGCAGAGGCTGGAAGAGCCAGCCCGTGAGCTCCTCGTGGTGACCGATGGCTGGAGATGCAGGAGCTGTGCACCAGTCTCCTGCCCCTCAGACCTGCCCAGAACTCGCCCAGGCCTGGCGGTGGTCAGGGCCATTGGTCCCAGCAGCCCCTCCACGGCTGGGCAGTGCCTGGGGGGTGGTGGCGTCCCCCTGCCCCGGAGCCAGGCTGACGTGTCCTCCGGCTCTGTTGCAGAACTTCCTGTACAAATGCATAGGAACCACCCTGGGTGCTGCTTCAAATAAGGAGGTGGTGAGAAAACATCTGCAGGAGCTTCTGGAGACGGCCAGATACCAGGAGGAGACCGAGCGTGAGGTGGCCGTCACCTTCCTCACGGGCTGGCTGACAGTGGTCACCCCGTGCTCTCAGATGTTTAGCCAGCGCATGTGCATGTGGTGTGTGTGTGCGCGGTGTGTGCTTGCCTGTGTGCCCCCCCACACCTTGCCCAGGTGTGAGTGCACCTGTGTGCCCCCCAGGGCCTTGCATGTTGCTTTGGGATCTGTGCCATCTCCCACCTGGACGACACGCTGGCCCAGCTGGAAGACTTTGTAAAATCGGATGTGTTCAGAAAATCCGCGGGCATTTTCAACATTTTTAAGGTACGGAGGTCAGGCTGATGGCAGAAGGGGCGCTCTGGGCTGGGCTGCACTTGTGGTTTTGTCTCTGCCGTGGTGCCCCGCGCTGAGGTCCTGGAAGGTAGAGGGCTGGCCTTGGAGCTTCCTGGGCTGGGTCCCCTGAAGGCTAGATGTGGGACAGGAGGTGGCATCCAGTGGCTGGTGCGGGTGGGCTCCCTCCCAGCTGCTGATGAGGGGTCCGCTTCCTGTCTACTGCTGCCCCCTGGTGGCCGAGGGAGCCGCATTGTTGCTGGAGCCTGACTGGGGAGGCCTGGACCCCAGCTGCAGGCCTCCATCCCAGCGCTTGTCCCTAGGCATTCGGTGCCACCCCGCCCAAGACAGCCAGTTGCAGAATCTCAGGGCTGCAAGGGTGTAAACAGGCCACGAGGATGGAGGGCCGCCTGGCAGCAGCCCAGCCAGCAGGGACCCTGCCTCTGGGCCCCCCCATCGCTCTCTGCCTCGCCGCGCTTCCCCCGCTTGTCCTGCCACTTTGGTCCTGCGGCATCTTTTGCCCTCTGCCCCTTGACCTGCTCCCGCCTGAGGGCCTGGGGCGGGGGGCCTCCTGGGCACTCGGCGCGGTTGTGCGATGGAGGCCCGCCTGCCCCTCTGGCCTCTCAGGATCGAGGTGAGAGCGAGGCGGACAAGGTGAAGAGTGCGCTGGTGCTGTGTTACGGGCACGTGGCGGCGCAGGCGCCCGGCGAGCTGGTGCTGGCCAAGATGGAGTCGGACATCCTCCCGAACTTGTCCCAGTGCTCCAGCACCAAGGTGGGCGCCGGCGGCCGCGGGTGGGCCGGAGGGAGGGGCGCGCGGGGCCCCAGGGTGTAACGCATCTCACTTTCGTTGTTCAGGTTCTGGGGATAAAGGTAGAGACCAAGGTACGGTCTGTGGGCCTGGAGCGCGAGCTCCGCCTTTCCTCGCTCCTGGGGCTGAGCTGTAGGCTTCCGGGCGGCAGCCAGCGGTGCTCGCCAGGGCTCCTTGTGCCCAGTCCCCGGCCAGGCCCTGGGACACCGCTCCGGGGCCTGTCCCCTGCCTCGGAGCAGCCCCTCCTCTTGGGGCCAGAACAGGGGCCCGGGCCCTGGCGGAGGGCGGGAGGAGGGGAAGGTGGGCGGGTGGAGGGGGTCGCAGCCTGGGCCTCAGCCCCTCCCTGGCTCCGCCCACGATGCTCACAGCCGCCCCCTGGGCAGCGAGCCTGGGAGAGGGGTGGCTTCTGAAGCCAGGGTCGGGCCTGCGGCCTCACTAACGCCTTTCTCCTGGACTAACCTGGAGGCCCTCCCTGGAGGCAGGAGCTCTCCCCTCAGATAGCAGACCTCGGGCTCGTGGGGTGGCTGAGCGGTCAGGCTGTTCTGAGAGCTGTCAGTTTGACTGAACCCGCCTTCCGCGTCCCCGACACGGGTCAGGGCAGCCCTACCCTGCTGGGGCTTTTCTCGGGCAGCACGCGTCTCCCCCCCTCGGGGGGCACCTCCAGCCACAGCACGGGCTGCAGGGGACACAGGTGACCAGAGCGTGGTGTGCTGCCAGGCCCGGGCCAGGCGGAGAGCTGGGGGCCTCAGGGTTCCTTCACAGACGCCTCGCCCGTGCGGAGGGCGGGCCGAGAGCACCGCAGCCGAGGAGCGGCCTGGTGCTCTGGCCTCGCCGCCGTGGGCAGCTGCCCGCTCGGGCTCAGGCCCCGCTGCGCCTGCAGGACCCGACGCTGAGGCTGAGTCTCGTGCGGAGCCTGTGCATGGCCAGCCGGGCCGTCTGCCGCGGCGCCCAGGGCAGTTTCTTCCACTTCTCCAGGAAGGCGGAGCTGGTGGCGCAGATGATGGTGAGCGTGGGCGGGGAGGGCCCAGGCCCCAGGGGGTTGAGGGACAGCGGCCACCTGAAGCCCGCGAGCTGGTGACTTGGCCGAGGCCTGTCACGTAGCTGGTCCCCAGGAGCTCATCAGGGCAGAGCCCCCGGACTCCCTAAGGACGCCCATTCGGAAGAAGGCCATGCTCGCCTGCGCTTACCTGGCGTATCCTTTCCTGCGGGCGCGCGCGCTCGGGGCTCGGGTGGGCTGGAGAGGCCCCAGGCCCTTAACTCGAGGCTCAGCCCCCTGGAGCCGGCGCTGGGAGAGCGGGTGCGGGCGGAGCTGATCCACGACTGCCTGCACAGCATCTTGGCCCTGCCGCCCGAGCCTGCGGGGGAGGACGGCTGCCAGGAGGTAGCGGGCGGGCCCTTGGCTCGCCCTGGCCCTGCGGGCGGCAGGGAGGCTGCTGTGGGCCCCAGGGTCACGGCGGGACTGGCGGCCTCTCCCCCCAGGCCCTGTACCTGGACACCGTGCAGGCCCTTGGGGACTTGCTCACGGGCCTCCTGCAGCGGGACATGACCCCCCAGGGCCTGCAGCTCATGGTGGAGGTATGTGCGCTGCCCTGGGGTCTGCGACGGGGACAGAGTGGTGTACCCTGCAGGTGGGGGTGGCCTGGGCGCAGGCGGGCGGATGGGTGTGCGCCTCAACCCAGAAGGGGCCTGGGACCCGTTCTCTGTCCCTCTGTCACACGGTGCCAGGATGAAAAGATGCTGAGCTGCCCGATGTGAGCTCCTGGCCTTCTGGGGTCGTCAAGATGGCGGATGGGCGGGCGGGGTGCAGGGGCCCTCTGGGGGCCCAGCCGTGTCTGGGGGCCAGGCCAGCGGGATGGAGTGAGGGTGTGGGGGTGCACCGGCCCGACGGTGGCCTGGCAGGGACGCTGCCCCTGAGCTGGTGCCTCTGCGATCCTCCTCCCCAGCACCTGAGCCCGTGGATCAAGTCCCCCAGGGGCCACGAGCGGGAGCGGGCCCTCGGCCTGAGTGCTTGCCTGCTGCAGTACTTCCTGGAGCACCTGCACGTCAGCGTGAGTAGCCCCGCGGCCGCCACACGGCCGCGCGCAGCCCGTCCCCATTCCTGACCTGGGGACCACCGTGTGTGGCCCTCGGACTCCAGGTGCCCGGCAGGCCTTCCTCCGGCTGCTGCCCAGGCTCGGCCCGCATCCCCGCGGGTCCCCAGGCCTCTTTTTGGGGTGCGGACGGAAGAGCTGTCAGGGCCAGGACTTAGCCTCGGGCGGAGCCGGATCTGATAGGCACCCCCGTACCCAGGAGCCCGAGCGTCGGCCAGCGCTAGCGCGTGACGTGCCCGCACACGAGGGAAAGCGTGATGGGGATTCGGGTGTGAGAGGGCAGCTGAGGGCGTCCGAGGCAGAAGCAGCTCTTTGGGCAAAGGAGGGCCCCTCTGGGCCCCTCGGAAGCCCTCCTGGCTCCCAGGTTCTGTGGCCATTGTCAGGGTAACTTCCTCCGACTGCTTAATACTTGCTTACTACAGGCAGGCGGGAAACGGGACCCGGGGGTTGCTGTTAGCTCTGTGCTCTCTGCAGACACAGTCGATAGAGTCACACTGTGGCGAGTTGGCGGCCGACCCCGACGCTGATGCCGCAGCCCGTGCTGCTGCCCGGCGCTAGATGAAGGCTGCGGGCTGCTCCAGGCTCGCTCTCAAGCGCGATGTTTGAGTTGCTTGGCAGTGTTTAGTTTCTATCACGTTCCAGAAGCTCCTGTCTGCTTGCTGTGCCCGCGCCGTCACCGTGTGTGCGGCTGGACCTGCAGGCTCTGGGGCGCCCCCTGTGCTCGTTTGGACAGCACCTCAGTCTCCCCCGTGACCCATTTCTCGTAACTCCAGCCCCACTGGCGTTCGTGTTGTTTGCGAGGAGACCTCTGCCCTCACTGAGAGGAGGGGCAGCTGGTGGCCCTTCCCCCATGCTCCAGCCCCCTCCCCCTGGAAGGCCCTGCGGGGCCTGGGGGGGGCTGGCGGCTGGCTGGTGGGGGCGGGAAGGCTGGGGCTGGCTGACCGATATCGGGTCCGAGGCACAGGACGCAAGGCTGTTTGCTAAGAGCGGGGTCGGGGGGCTCAGCATCTGAGAGCAGAAAAGCCAGGGTGAAGCGTCCTGTGTCGTGTGTCCCCCCGCCTGGCACGGCTTTGCCCTAGGCACTCAGCAGAGCCTGCCCGCCCTCCACCTGCACACGCGACCTGCCCAGCCGCCGCCCTCCTCGGGACCCGTGCTTGGAGAGAGCGTGGCCCTGCGGGGCGGGGAGCTCCACAGGGGCTGCGCCGGCCGCCCTCTGGTCCCACTCCTGCCCGTTTCTGGGTCCGGGTGGTGCAGGCGGGACCTGTGTCCCCGGAGCCCCAGCCCACGTCTCCAGCCATCCCCCCAGGGCCCCCACAGCACCCCCAATCCGCCTCTCCAGGCCCTGGTGCCCTTCCACAACCTGGGCCTCCTCGTCGGCCTCTTCTCCCCGCGCTGCGCGGACCTGTGGCCCGCCACCCGCCAGGAGGCTGTGAGCTGCGTCTACTGCCTGCTGTACCTCCAGCTGGGCTATGAGGGTGAGCCCCTCTCTGGGGGAGCTGCCGCAGGGCTGGGAAGCGGGGCTGGGGCCGCCGCCCGTTGGAGAAGCCCTCCGCCAGCACCGCGCTGCCCCTGCCTCTGCAGGCTTCTCCCGCGACTACCGGGACGACGTGGCTGAGGGGCTCCTCACCCTCAAGGACGGCCTCGTGCACCCTGACCCCGCCGTCCTCTTCCACGCCTGCCATAGCATAGCCCAGGTACCCGCCAGGCCCCTCCGCCAAGGGCAGGAGAGCCCACCTCCCAGGGCATCCGCTGTCAGTGTGCCCTCGCCCTCCTGCCCGCTGCAGTCCTCCTTCTGAGGCCCAGGCCCTTTTGGGCGAGTGGGAGCTCAGCCGCTGGCTCCAAAGGGTTGAGAGACCCGCCCCCCGCTCCCCAGGATGGCGCTGTCACCCAAGCGGTGTCCGCCCTGCAGGAGGCAGGGCGGGTCAGCAGGGCCCTTTGGGGAAGCCAAGGCCCAGCCTGGGCCAGTCTGGGCGGGGTCGGGGCGTCACGTTCGGGATGGGACTTCTCGGAGCTCAGCCACTTGAATGCCTTTGTTTCTTCTTCGTGCCCAGCTTGTCTGCTTTGACCCCTCGTTGCTGTTATGAGGAGGGAGGGGCTCTTTGCGGGCTGTCCGGGGCTGAGGGCCTATGGAGTGAGGCGTGCCGCCATCTGCGCTTGACCATCAGGGCCACTCCCAGCCCGCCCCACCCTCGGGGAGGGCCCTCTGACCTGGGTTCCGCAGCTGTCGGGGGCGGGGCCTGGAGGCTGCGTCCTGGCCCGGGCCGGGCTTCAGGCCGGGGGCGGCGCCCCTTTGTAGGGACTCCCAGTGGCGGGCAAGGCCCGCAAGGGTGGGAGAGGCTGGAGGAGGGATTCGAGGGGCAGAAACGTCAGCACTGCCTTGGCAGCGCCAGCCCGGGGTAGCAGGCCTGGAGGCCGCGCTGACCCGCCCCCGCCCTCCCAGGTCATTGCCAAGCGCCTCCCGCCGGATCAGCTCATCAGCCTCTTGCTAACCTTATTTGAGGGCCTGGGCGACCCCGACAAGAACTGCTCCCGAGCCGCCAGTGTCATGATCAACTGCTTGCTGAAGGAGCGGGGTCACATGCTCCTGGAGAAGGTGGGGCCAAAGTGTGGGTGAGGTGGGGCGGGGGCGGGGCCGCGGGGCGGGGCGTGGGCGTGTCCGGGAGCCACTCGCCGGAGTGGGCGGGGCTGGGTGACGGGGCTCCCCGCTCTGCCGCGTTTTCTTGTGAGCCTGATTTGGACAGATCTCTTTTCTTTGAAGACACAGTGTGGCAGAAGTAACTGCTGAGTAATTAAGGGGTGAAAGGCCATCGAGAGGGAAACGCCGCCAGTGCTAAGTTTTGGCGCCGAGCGGCACTAGCTGAGCGCCCTGCTCATGACTGATGAGGACGCGGGTCCGGCAGGTCCCCAGGTCCCCGCGCCGAGGCTCCACAGCAGGTGGGCAGAGCGCCCAGGCTGGGGTGCTCAGGTGCTGCCCCGTCCGTCGCCGGTCACCCCATCAGCTCTGAACCCTGGCCCTGAGCACTTTGTCGCTTTCCGCAAAGTTCCCAAACTGCGGCAGGCGCGCTCAGATCCCTGTAGGTCTGAGGTGGGCCTCTAGGGTCGCGTGGTTTCTAGAATGCCCGTCTGTGAATCGGCAGAGTCCCTGAATGCCTGGAGGGAAAGTAAGCTCCCCATTAAAGTGAAGCGGGAGTTCCCCGGTGGCTCGGCGGGTAAGGAGCCATCGTCACGGCCGCAGCTCAGGCCGATGGCGTGGCTCCAGTTGGATCCCTGCCTGGCTCAGGGCCTTTCGCCTGCCGCCGGCGCAAAGGGAGCGTGCGGGCAGAAAAGCGGTCCTGCGACTTCTCACAGGCCTGCAGGAGCAGCATAGCCCCGGCCGCAGAGCCCCTCGGACCCCCGGCCGGCCCTCGCAGGCCGCCCACACCTCCCCGCCGTCCTAGGCGCGGCCTGGTGTGCACCGTGTGTGGAGGGGGCCTGAGCGCCTCGCTCTGTCACGCCGGTGTGACCGACGGGCTCGCTCGTCCGCCTGCCTCAGCGAACACCCCGGCGATTCCCAGTCTGAGCACCAAGACGGAGCCCGGGTCCTTCGGACCTGCAGGCGCCCAGGAGAGTGACGGGCCTGCGGGAGGGCCCCACACAGCTTTCCCAGCGCTGCCAGATGCGTCCCAGGCCGGGCCGTCCAGCTCCCACCAGCACCGGCTGAGGCACCACATGCCCCGTCCTGGCCACGGCTGAGGCTGTGCTCTCTGGTGGGTGTGTGCCCGCCTCACTTTAGACTCTCGTGGCGTTTCTCTGGTGGCTTAAGAAGCGGACCTTCTGCATGCTTCCTGGCCACGCAGGCTCCTCTTCTGAGGGGACAGCAGTCCTGCCCGTTTTCCTTCTGGAAAAGCGGTCTGCGCTTTTCTTGTTGGTTTGCAGAAGTCCTTTGTATATGCTGGATACAAGGCCTGTGTTGTTGTTGTTTTTGTTGTTTGTTGGTTTTTTTTTTTTGCTTTTTAGGGCTGCACCCACGGCATGTGGAAGTACCCAGGCTAGGGGTCAAATCGGAGCTACAGCCACCGGCCTACACCGCAGCCACAGCAACGCCAGATCCAAGCCGCATCTGTGACCTTCACCACAGCTCACGGCAACGCCGGATCCTTAACCCACTGAGCAAGGCCAGGGATTGAACCTGCAACCTTATGGTTCCTAGTCAGATTCGTTAACCGCTGCGCCACGATGGGAACTCCCCCTTTTTTTTTTTTTAATTTGTTTTTATTTTTAGGGCCACACACGTGGCATACAGAAGTTCCCAGGCTAGGAGTCAGACTTGAGCTACAGCTGCCGGCCTACATCACAGCCACAGCGACGCGGAGTCTGAGCCACGTCTGTGACCTACACCACAGCTCATGGCAACGCCGGTTCCCTGACCCACTGAGTGAGAGCAGGGACCACACCTGCATCCTATGGATCCAGTTGGGTTCAGTTCTGCTGTGCCAGTGGGAGCTCCCGCATGCATCTTTTTAATTGTTTTTTTCCAGATACCTGCCTGGGAGTGGGATTGCTGGATTATATGGCAACTCTGATTTTTAGTTTTCTGAGGCACCTCCACACGGTTTCCCGTAGTGGCTGCGCCAGTTCACATCCCCACCAGCAGTGCCGGAGGGTCCCTTTGCTCCACACCGTCTTCACTTGTTACTTGCAGCCTTTCTGATGACGGCCACGCTGGCTGGCTGGTACGAGTTGGTACCTCACTGTAGTTCTGATTCGCGTCTCCCTAACAGTTGGTGATGCTGAGCGTCTTTCCTGTGTTTTTGGTCACCTGTGTGTCTTCTTTGGAGAAATGTCTGTTCAGATCTTCTGCCAATTCTTTGACTGGATTGTTTGATTTTTTTGATACCAAGCTGTGTGAGCTGTTTGTGTTTTGAAGGGCCACTTCATTTGCACATATTTTCTCCCTTTCTGTGGGTTGTCTTTTCATTTTGTTTATGGCTTCCTTTGCTGCGTAAAAGCTTTTAAGTTTTTGGAGTTCCGTCGTGGCTCAGTGGAAATGAATCTGACTAGTATCCATGAGGACACAGGTTCGATTCCTGGCCTCACTCTGTGGGTTAAGGATCTGGCCTGGCTGTGGCGTAGGTCAGCAGCTGTAGCTTCTATTCGACTGGACTGGGAGCCTCCATATGCTGCAGGTGCAGCCCTAAAAAGACAAAAAAAAAAGCTTTTAAGTTTTTGCTGTTTTTTTTTTTTTTCCTGCACCCATGGTGAATGGCAGTTCCTGGGCCAGGGACTGAATCCGAGCCGCAGCTGTGGCCACACCGGATCCCTGACCTGTGCACCGGGCCAGGGATCAGACCTGTGTCTCCTTAGCAACCCGAGCCGCTGCAGTCAGGTCATAATCCGCTGCACCACAGCGAGAACTCCAAAAGCTCGAAAGTTTAATTAGGCCCCATTTGTTTACTTCTGTTTTTATCTTCATTACTCCAGAAGGTGGATCCAAAAAAATATCGCCGCAATTTGAGTCAACGAGTGTTCTGCCTGTGTTCTCCTCAGAGTTTGCAGTAGCTGGCCTTCCATTTGGGTCTTTCATCCATCTTGAGTTTATTTTTGTGTGTATGGTGTTGGAGGGTGTTTTATTGATTTTTTTTAGGGCCACACCTGCCACATGGAGGTTCCCAGGCTAGGGGTCCAATTGGAGCTGCAGCCGCCGGCCTGCACCACAGCCACAGCAACACAGAATCTGAGCCGCATCTGTGATCTACACCACAGCTCACCGCAGTGCCAGATCCCTAACCCAGTGAGCGAGGCTAGGGATTAAACCCACAACCTCATGGTTCCTAGTCGGACTCGTTAACCGCTGAGTCACGACGGGAACTCCTAGAGGGTGTTTTAATTTCATTCTTTTACATGTAGTTGCCCAGTTTTCCCAGCACCACTTTTCTCTATTATATGTTCTTGCCTCTTCTGTCGTGAATTAGTTGACCATGGGTGTGTGGCTTCATTTCTGGGCTTTCTACCTTATTCCACTGATCTGTATTTCTGTGTGTCTGTGTGTGTGCGTGTTAGCACGTTACTGTTTTGATGACTGTGGCTTTGCAGTATAAAGTCAGGGAGCCTGATTCCTCCAGCTCTGTTTTTCTTTCTCAGCATCTTCCAGGAGTTTTTTTTTAATAGTTCTTGATAAGCCCAAGTGCCTCTCCCTGGCCCGGCACAGCCAGACACTTCCGGCCTCGGGAGCTGCCAGCTGCCCCACTCGGCCCGGGCTGGCGGCTGTGCTCACGCGGCCGCCAGGCAGCGGTTCCCTGACTCGCTCCGCGAGCCTGTCTGCAGCTTGATGTGACACCGTGAGTTCTTCCCTGCCCGAGAGGCCTGGCAGGGGGACCTCCCGGAGACACCACAACACTGTTGGACTGTGAATTTCTCTCACATCGAATCAGACAAAGTGGAACTAGCGGGTGACCAGCGACGGGACCGCGCCCCCGCCACATGCGCCTGGAGGAAAGCTGGCGAGCGGGCTGCGCGCGGGGCGCCAAGGGGACAAGAGGGGAGAAAGAGCCCCACAGACCGGCGGGAGGGAGGGCGGAGCGCCGGCTGTGGAGACGCCCTGGCAGGTGCCGTGACCGCACCGAAGTGCAAGAACGAGCAGCTCAGGGCCGGAGCGGGAGGCCCCGCTTCTCTGAGTGCTCAGGAGGCAGGTCCAGAGGCAGAGGGGCTCCGTGGTTGCCACGGGGACTGGGGCTGGGGCAGCGAGGCGGTGACGGGGGGCCTGGTGGGGACAGGGACTCTCAGGGTGACACAGGCGTTCTAGACGTGACGCTGGGGTGGCTGCTCACCTGCGAACAGACGGAGAGCCACTGGGTCGTACACTTCCGTGGATGCAGTGTGTGTGTGTGTGTGTGTGAAGCTGTTGTGAAGAAATGACCTAGACCGGGGGCGCGAGGGCAAGTTCAAAGGCCCACGGCCGCCCGGCGAGCTACGAGGGAGGCCGCGGCCACGCTCTCCCGGCCCGCCCAGCTCAGTGCAGGAGGTGGCGTGGCCGGGGCCTCCCTGCCCGGCCCGCCTCCCAGCAGAGCCCTCCGGCTTCACTCGTGGAACGTGGGCCCACGGCCCCCCCTCTCCGCTGTCGGGCCGCCCTCCCCGCGCCGCCTCCGGCAGCTCCCGGCGTGGGCGTGGCCCCGCTGCAGGCCTGACCGCCGCCGCCGCCCGCAGGTGCCGGAGCTCGTGAGCGTGCTGCGTACCAAGCTGCAGGAGACCCGAGAGGCGCACGTCCTGCAGGCCGCGCAGCACAGCGTGTACCTCCTGGCGACCCAGCACCGAGCAGCCGTGGTGTCCAGCCTCCTGGGCAGCCCTCTGCCCTTTGACAGGTACCCGGGGCCCCCGCCCCGACCCCAGCTCCTCGCGGGAGCCTGCGAGGCCCTGGCCTGGGCCGGGCGGAGGCCGGCCGGGGCGGGGAGCCATGTCCGCCCAGCAGGCTCTCCGCGGGCCCTGGGCCTCAGGCCCCCGTGGCCACACTCATGGGCTCTGCTGGCCAGTTCTCCGGGGCTGGGAACTCCCGGAAGGGCGCCCACGGGCATCCGCAAGCGAGCGCTGGACCAGGCCCCTGCTCGAGCCGGGCAGCAGCCACACCCACTTGCACCCGCCAGCACCCCCGTCCGTGACCTCAAGCTGCCACGCGCGGCTCCAAAGAGTGGGACTGCCCCCACCGGGGCTCTGTGCCCTGTCCTGCGGCCCCCAGGGCCCCCCATTCCACCCCGAACCGGGCCTCCAGGGGCTGCTGCTGCGGTCCAGCTCCGCCCGGGTTCAGGGCCTGTGGGTCCTGCCGTTTCTTTGCTGCCCGTGTCGGCGGAGGCGGCCCCTGTGACCTCCTGGCGACCCCTGTGCCCTGGAGGCAGCACGTGCACTCGCCATGGCCGGGGCCCGGGCCGCCGGGACGTGGGGCTCGCTGCCTGCTCTGCTTTCAGTTAGATGCGGGCGCCACGCGGGCCCAGGGTCCAGACGCCAGCCGCCCCCGCCGGGGCGCCTTCCGTCCCGAGTGCGGCTGTCGGACCTGCCTGCCGTCTGCCCTTCCTCCCTGTTGCTGCCTTTGAGGCGTGGGGATGTTCGGGAGGCAGTAGCTGCGCCGGGTTGCCCGTGCTTCTCCTCATTCTCGCCTCTGCGTTAGGTTGTCAGGGTCTTTTTACCACTTCCCTCCCCACTCCCTCAGTTTGGAATGTTCTGGTAGCTGCTCTCAGGACGGCTGTGTGCGCATGAGCCCCGCCCCACCCCACCCTCCCAGGCAGTGCGGTCCCTGCAGGGGTGGCTCCCCTGCTCTGCTGGCTTGTACAGGCCTTGCTGCCCAGAGCCTGTTGTCGTCACGGCCGCTGTGTGCGGGGGGGGGGGGGGGGGGGTGGACCCGCCCACAAACCCCCCACTGGGCCCTGTGTCCCTCCCTGTGCCTCCCTTTTCGCGGGGTGCGGGACGCAGGCTGTCAGCGGGCTCTGGGGGACGCGAGGGCCTGCAGGCCTCAGCCGCCGCTGGGCAGGGGGCTGCATGCAGCCCTCGGAGCTCCCTGCAAGGCCGCCGCGGTCGGGCTGCTGGCACAGAGCTGTCTGCTCTCTCCACGCCCGTGAGAGTGGGTCCGAGGGGCTTCCTTCTGCATCTCTGTCGTCTCCGGAGCCCCCGCCGGTGCGTGTCCTGCTGGCCACTGGTCCCCGTCTCTGGACATCTGAACACGCATTTGTCCGGCTGGCCTCGAAGGCGGCTAGGCAGTGTTTTTTTTGGTCCGGGCAAGCTGACCTGCGCTTTCCGGCTCTGAGTCAGCTGGCGCCCACGCTGTGAGGGACACACACGCCCTCCACGCGGGGTCTGCGGGGTCCCTTCGTCCCACCAGGCAGCTGCCGGGCATCTTGAGCCTGTGGGCAGCGTCTGTCCTCCGCTCTGCGTGGCTTTCAGCCTCCCTCCTGAGTCTCTGCAGCGGCGGGCAGACCTTTTCAGCCTCCCGCATGCCCTGCTCTGCTCTGAGCATCGGCCGCGTCGGTTCTCTGCTGGGTTCTGGTGACTTCCTCTCCGTTTGCTCCAGTTCCTTGTTCCTCCCTCCTGCTGCATCGCGGCCGGTGCCACACGTGTACCCAAATGCAGTGTCGTAAGCCTCGGCTGCTGGTGCTTTCAGACCTGCTGGGCCGTGGAATTTCCAGCCTGGTTGAGGTCTGGGCTTCGTCACTGCCCTCTGTGAACGTGTGCCCGACACCGGCCGCTGCCAGAGCCCCCGGGGCTGCTGTCGTCAGGCGTTCGGCTCTGTGTGGCTTCGTGCCGCTCTCTGCTTGGGGAAAGTGCCTCGTGGGTGCCCAGGCGGGGGCCGCTGCTCCCTCCAGGGAAGGCTAGTGTTGCTTTTGGGAGCTCTCGGGAAACCCCCCAGCCCCGTTCCCAAGCCTCCTGCTGGTCTCCGCCAGCCCGCGCGCCCCAGGGCCACTGGGTTACGGCCCCCGGTCAGAGCGCGCCTCCCACAACCGAGGGCAGAGGCCACTGGCTGCCTGGCTGGAGCCGAGGGCGCCGGGCGCGACCGAGGGTGTGGCGCTGGGGCCGCAGCGGCCTCAAGTGACCACATCTTGCTCTGCTCTAGCCACACCTGCACCCTGTGGCGCGCGCTGGCCGTGGAGCCCGGCCTCGCCGCGGAGGTCCTGGGCCTGCTCCTGGAGAAGGTGAGCAGGGACGCCCCGTTCAAGGAGGGCCGAGCCTTCCTGCTGAGCACCACTCCTGACCGCGTGGCCACGCTGCTGCCCCTCGCGGTGAGTGGGGACCGGGGTTTCGGGCGGGGGCGGGGGTGCCGGGTGCTGCTCTGCGGGCACCTGGCGGCCTGCGAGCTCGGAGCCCGGCTCATAAAGGCCCTGCAGGTGCTGGTCCCCGGGGGGGCCCCTCCGCTTCCTCCTCGGGAAACACAGCCCAGCTGGGCAGCTTCCACACGGAGCAGCTGGGGGCTCCCTCCGCCTCCCTCCTCGGAGCCACCAGCAGCTGGTGAGGCCTGGCCCCGGGGCGGCCACTCTGCCCTGGACCTCGCCGGGCAGGGCGAGGCCCTTGCGGCGCCCACACCCCGCCTCCCGGGGCCGGGGCCTCTGATGACACCTGGAGTCTGTTCAGGAAGTGGGCTCCGGGCGCATCTGGGTGCTGGGGTGCAGGGCCTGCTTTGTTGCTCACGGCCTCGGAGGGAGGAGTGAGGCTGAGGCAGTCCCCGTCCCCAGGCCACCTGCGCGCTGTACGAGGTCCTGTCCGCCCCTGCGTGCGGGCCCGCCGTGCTGGAGCTCTACCCCCAGCTGTTTGCGGCGCTCCTGCTGCGCGTCAGCTGCACCGTGGGCGTCCAGCTGCCCCGGAACCTGCAGGCCAAGGAGAGGAGGGGCGGCGGCTCGGGCCTGGGCTGCAGGAGCCTCGAGCCCTGCAGGTAAGCAGGGCCTCCCTCTGCCCCCGGCCCCGTGCCCGCGGTGAGCACATTCGCAGGCGCGCTGCGGGCCGTGGCCGTGAGGACCGGCCTGCAGGTGGCGGGGGCTGGGCCTGGGGAAGACACCGGAGACCGGAGAGCGAGGCGCGTCGGTGCGCGGGTCTGCACGGCCTGGCAGTCCTCAGCTCTTTCTGCACTGGATTAGGGCGCCCCCTGCTGACAGAATCAGCACCGGCCTTGCTGCCTCCCACTCCAGGGGCCTCTCTCGCTAGGCTTGGGGACCCTGTGCCCAGTGCTGCAGTTGCTTGCCGAGGGCAGCCATTCCTGGGCCACCGTGGTGGCTCTTTGGGGCTCCGAACGGCTGCCAGAGGCCACAGGGCGAGCAGAGGAAGCTGATGCCCTGGGGCCATGGGAGCCTGAGTGGCAGGGAGCCTGGCCACCTCCTCCGCCTCCTCTGGTGTCTGGAGTTGGACGTGCCTCTTGGCTGGGGACACGTGAGGGACGGCGTTAGCAAGCCCGCCTCCTGCGGAGCTGCCCCACCGCAGCACCAACTCGTAAACTTCAGCAGAGGCTGCGCGCCAGAGCCGGCCTGAATCTGCGCAGACCAAGTGGAAAATGTGAACGGACCAGCGGACACCGGCCCGGGCAGCCCCGGGCCTGGCACGCTGGGTGCAGCTCCACGGTCTGTGCGCCGCGGGGGCTACAGGCCCCCTGCCGCAGACGGGGAGCAGGCACACGTGCGGAGCTGGACACAGGTCCTGGCTCTGACGGAGCCGGTCCGCCGGCAAGGCAGATCCTCGCAAACACTTCACGCACAGGAGTTCTGGGTAGTGGGCTGAGCAGGTGGGGGGCACCCTCGTCCGAAGTCGCCCTTTCCTTGGTCAGACCTGCCTCCCGCTGCTCGTGACCTGCGGTGGCCGGCCGTGGTCCCCCGAGCACACGCGGCCCAGCCTGGTCCAGTGGGTGGGGCCCTGCCCCCGCCAGGAGGGACTCTTGGTGGAGCCCCGTGGGCGTCTGCCAGGCGGCCGGTATGGCTCTTCCCGGGCCTGCAGTCAGTGTGTCTGCCCCACGTGGGGACCGTTTCCGGGCTCCCCTAGGACCGAAGGGCTCCTGACAGATCCAGCTTCCGGGGCTTTTTCTGGGGAGGGGCTCCCCGGGCGCACTCCAGCAACAGGCGGACGCAGACCACCCACACTGCCGACAGCCCCTGCTCGGTGACCTCAGGGCTGGGCTGGGATCGGGGCAAGGGGTTGTGTCCACACTTCTGGGCTGGGGGTGTCCACCACCCTCTGCCAGGACCCCTGGTCCGCTCTGCTGGCTCCTGAAAAGTTCAGGGCCCTTGCGTCCTGCGTGAAAATCTCACAGGACCCATCACAGGGTCCCCAAGAGCTTGCTGGCCTCCCAGGCCCACCCTGCCCTTCCCGGGTGGGCGGCTCCCCTAGCAAGGCTGCCACCTTGCTGGGTCATGGTCCCGGGAGGGCAGGGCTGGGGCCGGGAGGCCCAAAACAGCCTCAGGGATGCACACACCGGCGTTGGCCTCAGGCGCGAGGTGACCTGTTTGCAGGGTGGGACCGCAGGCTGCTCTGCCCCCAGTCCTGTCTGTGGGGTCCTGCCTCACACAGGCAGCCTTGCCTGCTTTAGCGCAAGCAGGGGCAGGGGCAGCAGAGACCTGGCCTCTCTGGCAAGGGAAACGGCCAAGCACAGCCTGTGCCGACGGGGTCGGACGCTTCCTGGCCCGCAGCCCCAGCTCTTGGCTGCAGCCTGGCCTCGGAGCAGCGGTATCTCCACCCCTCACGTGGGAGCCTGGTTGAGTGTCTGAGTGGAGCAGGGCCCGTGGGCCTCGGGTGGGTGTGGCTGAGGTGCAGGAACAGGCTGTGCGGTTCCGGGGTGGGAGGCTCTGGGGGTGGTGCCGGGGTGCCTGCAGCATCTGCTCCGGGGCCCCCAAGGTGCTGGGGAGGAGAGCCGAGAGGCAGGCCGTGTGCCCGCATGGACTGGCCCCGGTGCTCGGTCCAGAAGGGCGTCCACCCTCGACACGGGGGCCCCCCGCCCGGCCCGCAGGCGGGGTCAGACGCTGATTGGCCTTTTGAGTTTATGAAGGCCATTTTTTAATTGTTATGGTCTTCAAGGCAGCCGAAGCAAGCAGTTGGCTGTCACTCTAAACGCATCTGAAGGCCTGGCCCTCCCAGAGGGCCTCAGGCAGTGCCCTCAGAGTGGGTGGGGAACAGGAGCGTGCCTGTTCCCTGTCCAGACTGGGGCTGAGGGGAGGGGACTCAGCACCTGTGCCCCGCAGGGCTGCTCGTGCAATGCACACGGGGCCTCTGGCCCGGGAGCCCCCCAGCCACACCCACACCCGTCTCCCCAGTTCTGCGGTGGATGCGCTGCAGGCCGTGCTTCTCCGAGGCGGCGGCGAGGACGTGGTGCAGCGTGTGGAGCTGGAGGGGGGCTGGGAGCTGCTCAGGACCTCGGCAGGCCACGAAGAGGGCGTCGCCCGGCTGGCCAGGTGAGCAGGCCCTGGCCGAGGGGCAGCACCTAGGGCTCTGGTGTCCTGGCCCTGAGTGCAGGCCGTGAAGGCGGTGGCGTGGCCCTTTCGACTGGGGCCGGGTCAGGCGGGCTGGGAGGGGCGTGCGCAGGGCCTGGCGCCGGGCAGGGGGAGCTCACGGGTTTGAGAACGCCGGCAGCGCCGGGAGGGCTCAGGGCACGTGGGCGGGCCGGCTCCTGCTCAGCGCGGCCCCTCCCCAGCGCCATGGCGAAGTTCGCCGGCCCCCGACTGCCCCTGGTGGCGAAGGCGCTCTTCAGCACACAGAGCAGCGCTTACGAGACCCAGAGGGTCACGACCACAGCCTTCCTGGCCGAGGTAGGGTCTGCGCTCTGCACCAGCCCCGGGGCCGCAAAGCCGCGGGAGGCCTCCCCCGCCTGGGGCGCCACCTCGGACCGAGGCTGCCGGCGGCCTGACGGTGGGGAGGGGAAGGTCAAGCCCGGGCCGGGGATTGGGTGGTCAGAGCCCCTCTGCCCCCAGCTGCTCAGCAGCCACGTGGCGAAGGACCTGATGCTCCTGGAATCGCTGCTGGACCACCTGGCGGCGCGGCAGAAGGACAGCTGCGCCGACGTGCGGAGGCTGGCGCTCCGCGGACTGGCCAACGTGGCTGCCGGCTCCCCGGACAAGGCGAGCTGTGCGGCCGGCCCCTGCGGCCCTGCCTGTGGGAGGAGGGGTGGAGGGGTGGACTAGGGAAGACGCCGGGGCAGGTGTGTGCGGAGGGGCTGGGACGCAGGTGTGTGGCCTCCCCAGGTGCGGGCCCACGGCCCCCGGCTCCTGACGGCCATGGTCGGAGGGCTGGACGACGGCGACACCCACAGCCTAGTGGCCCTGGAGGCCATGCTGGGCCTCGCGAGGCTGCTGGACCTGGTGGAGGCCTGGGACCTGCGCTCTGTGCTCCTGCACGTGGCGATTCGCATCCGGCCCTTCTTTGACAGTGTAGGTGTGGGGGGCAGCCCGCGGCCCTGCGTCCCTGCGTCCCTGCCCCTGCTCGCTGAGCCCGAGACACGTGCCCACCACATCCCCTGGGGCACGGCGCCTGTTGTCGACCAGTGGGCAGGGCCGGGCAGGGCCCCAGGGGGTGACGCCTGCCGCCCCGCACCCCCAGGAGAAGACAGAGTTCCGTTCCGCCTCCATCCGCCTCTTCGGGCACCTCAACAAGGCCTGCCACGGGGGCTGTGAGGACGTCTTCCTGGAGCAGGTTGTGGGCGGGCTGGCGCCCCTGCTCTTGCACCTGCAGGATCCCCAGGCCCCGGTGACCGCGGTGAGTAGCCCGCGGGAGACGGGCAGGCGCAGCCGGGCACAGGGACCCAGGACTCAGCCAGTGCCCCGCAGGCCTGCAGGTTCGCCTTGCGCATGTGCGGCCCCAATCTGGAGTGTGAGGAGCTGGCCGCCGTCTTCCAGAAGCACCTGCAGGAGGGCCGGAGCCTCCACTTCGGGGAGTTCCTCAACACCACCTGCAAGCACCTGGTGAGGGGCGGGGCCTGGCGCGCGGGGGTGGGGCCTGACGGGGCCGGGGCGGGGCCTGGCTGACACCTCTCCACAGATGCACCACTTCCCCGACCTGCTGGGCCGCCTGGTGAGCACCAGCCTGTTCTACTTCAAGAGCAGCTGGGAGGACGTGCGTGCTGCGGCCCCCATGCTCACAGGTGAGCGCTGCCTGGGCCCCTCTGCCCCAGCCCCTCAACCGGACCCTGACCTTGGCTGCACCCCCGCCTTGCAGGGTTCCTGGTGCTGCACGTGGAAGCTGAGCACAGGCCACAGGTGGACCTGGAGCAGCTCCTTGCAGGCAAGTCCCAAATCCCATGTGCGCCCCCCGCAGGGTCAGGAGCCCAGAGCCCCCGCCTCCGCCCCCGACACATGCGGGCTGCGCTGACCTGCGGGCACCAGGGGACTAAGTGATTTTCCTGGATTTCAAGGATTTTTTCCCTGTCACTGGTGACCTCATCGTCTCTAGTAATTCACGGAAACTTCTGAACGGTTCCAAAAGAGCTTAAAAAACACTAAAAAAGGAAAAACTATCTTTCCGTTGGCTCCCGAGCCCTCCCGGCAGAGGCCTGTCTTAGGAGGGCGGTGGGCGGGCGGCCCCACGCACAGGGTGGGGTGTGAGCCTCGGGGTCCTGGCCCCCAGGCTCGGTGCGCCCGGAAAAGGGGGGGACCAGCCTTAGCCGCAGCTGTGGCCGGGGTGTGGGCGGGGCTGCAGGCTCAGAGTCGGTTCTCAAGGGGCCTGGAGGCACCCCCAGCAGCGGCTCCCTGTCCCCCAGCACTCCAGCTCCTGCTCAAGGACCCGGCCCCCACGGTGCGTGCAAAGGCTGCTGAGACTCTGGGCCGCCTGGTGAAGTTCGCCTGAGGCTCCCTGGCGGGGCTGCCCTGACAAGCAAGTCCGGCCTGGGCCTCCCAGATGGGGACCCCGACGAGCAGAGCAGAGCCGAGAGTCCCTGGCCCACAGCGAGGGGCCAGGGCCACGAGTGTGCACAGTTCGCCGCCGCCCCCCTTCCCAATAAAGCCATTTGCCCTCAGCAGGTGCTGCCGCGCTGCCGCCTCTCCTTCCGGGCAGGCCGGTGCCCACCCCCACCAGGAACCCCAACTCAGGAAGGTCACACCAGCAGGGAAAAAGGCCTCTATTGAGGGTCCCGAGCACAGGCGCGGCCCTGGAAGCGGGCTGCCTAGGAGAAGAGGCGGACCGTGCCGTCGGCCCCGGCGGAGAAGATCCAGGGCTGGGCGGGGTGGAAGGCCACGTCCAGCACCCCCAGGTCTCGCGTCAGGACGTGCCCCTTCAGCACCTTCACGGGCACCAGCAGCGGGTTCTGCAGCAGGTCGCTGTGGGGGAGGAGAGGCTCAGGACAGGGCTGCACAGTCCCCGCGGGCGGGCGGGCGGGCGGGCGGGCAGGCACTCACTTGTATACCATCCCGTGGCAGACGATGACACTGCCGTCGTCGGAGCCAGATGCAAAGAGCGGGTACCGGGGGTGGAAGGCCACAGCCCGCAGGGCCTTCTTATGGTGCCTGGGCGGGGGGGGGGGGAACCAGACTGAGCGGGGGGCGGGGGCGGGGGCGGACCAGACTGAGCGGGAGCGGGGGCGGGGGGTCACAGGCCGAGCCCTCCCAGCCCCTCACCTCAGCACTCGGTACGGCTTGGTGGACAGATCCAGGTCAAACCACACCAGCTTGCTGTCGTAGCTGCCACAGATGACGTTGTCGCCTGGGGGCAGACACAGCAGTGGGGACCTGGGGCGCCCCCCGCCTGGCGCCCACCCCCCCAGGACGCCCCCTCACCTGCAGGGTGCACCGCCAGGCTGGACACCCACTTGCAGTTGGGCAGCAGCTTCTTGGTGAGCTCCTGGCGCAGCAGGTGGTAAAGACGGACGCTGCGCTGGGAGGCCACGAGCAGGAAGGGCCGGACGGGGTGGAAGGCCACGCGCTGCACCTGGCCGTGGCTGCGGCGGAAGGGGCTCTGGCTGCGGCGCCGGCTCAGCTGGTGGATCAGCACCTGGGTGTGGCCCGCGGCGGCCAGCACCACGGCCATGTAGTCCCCACGCCCGTGCCAGGCCACCTGCGCCACCGGCTGCGGGAACAGGACGCGGCTAGCCCCTCCGCACCCCCCGCCCGCCCCGCCCGCCGCCCTGCCCGGAGGCCCCGCACCTTGCCGTGGCAGATGCGCAGCCGCAGGCCCCCCCGGCGCTCCTCCTCCGAGGCTTCCAGCCACCGTGCGGGCTGCGCAGCAGGCTCGGCGGGCGGCGTGTAGGCGCTCAGCAGCTGGTCCGTGCTGCCCACCACCAGCCGGTCTCCCAGGGCCGGGTTCAGCAGCAGCACCGCGTCGTCCCTGCACCCAGAGGACACGAGGCCCCTCAGCCCAGGACTGCCCCCCAGCGCCCCAGGCGCCCCGGGCCTCGTACTCACACAGCCACGGCCACCAGGCAGACGGCAGGCTGGGGGTTCCAGGCGACACTGCGCACCACACCACCCACAGGCACGGTCCTCACGCAGCGGGCGGTGGCCACCTCCCAGAGGCGCACTGAGCCGTCGTCTGAACCTGGGCGTGGCAGACAGTCCCTAAGGCCCTGGGTCCCCTGGGTCCCCTGGGTCCCCCGCACAGGCCCCCAGGCGGGACGCCCCGGCCCTGGGCCCACCTGATGCCAGCCACTGGCCACCCGGGGAGACGCTAAGGCAGCGGACGAGGTCGCTGTGGCCCCTGTAGACCTGCAGAGAAGGGCTGGTCAGGGGACGGGGCACTGGGGACACAGGCTCCCGGCCCACCCCGGCCGCCTACCAGGGCTTGGCACGTGGGGAAAGGCTGCAGGTCCCGCGGCCGAGGCAGCTTGGGGATGAGGTCGTCGGGGTCGACGTTCACCTGGGGGAGGGGGAGCGCAGGGTCAGGGTCGCCCGTGTCCCCCCGCCCCCCACCCGCCTGCCCTCACCCGCATACTCTCATCTTGCGCTGCCGCGGGCACAGGTAGAGGTCAAGGCAGCGCTCGAAGCGCTCCTGAATGAAGCGGCCGTAGGCGGGCACGGCCCGCAGGCTGGGGAACTGGCGTGGCAGGAAGCTGAGCCTCCTCTCCTCCGGCTCCTGCTGGGCCCAGGCCAGGCGCTGCGGAGGCGGAGGCAGGGGTGAGCCGGGAGCCATGCCCACACCGGGCGGGCCCGGACCCCACCCCTGCGCGGGCCCACCTCCTCCTCGCTGGGCAGGTACTCCGGGGGCGGGTTGTAGGACTCCGCGTGGCCCGGCAGGGCTAGCTTGGGGGCTGGCACGTGCATCTTGTGCCGGCCCAGCACGGCATCGGGGTCCTCCTGCGCCCACAGGTCGTAGAAGCTGGGGGCGGGGTCCCGAGGCCGGCGCGGCTGGATCCAGCCCATCTTGATGGCGTGCACCATGCGGGAAACCTGCACGGACGGCGGGCGGTCGGGGTCGGGGCCGGCAGAGCGGGCGGGGCAGCTCGCAGCTGGGGGCGGCCACACCCACCTTCTCCTTCTCCACCAGGGACGGGATGAAGCTGCGCTTGTCCGCGGGCCGGCTGGTCACCGGATGGATCATGAGGTCCCCACTGAAGAAGTCCACGGCCGGCTAGAAGGACAAGCAGGGGTGTGTGGGCGGGGCCCTGCGGGGGACCCCCAGACGCCCAGACCAGCGGCCGCCACCTACCTCGTACGGGTCGAAGCTCACATCCCCAAACTGGCCCTTCTGCAGCCGCCGCACCAGGGCCACCTGCTCGTCCGTCAGCCTCACGTCGTGCCCGGTGGTCCGGTCCTGCACCGTGCGCCTGGGGGCTGCCCGTCAGCGCGCGCCCCGCCCTGCCCGCGCCGCCCCGCGCCGCCCCGCGTGGCCCCCACTCACCAGTAGTCAGGGTTGTCCATCTTGTCCAGAAACTGGTCCAGCTCGTCCCGGGTGCGGACGGGCCTGTAGATGCGCCTGCCGTCCAGGTCGTAGCCCACGTGGGGGAAGTCCTCGTACCACGCCAAGGGCACGTTGCCCACCGTGTTCCGGACGTCCTGGGCCAGGCGGCCAGCATGTTGGCCCTGGGCGCCCACCGTGCCCACCCTTCCCTCCAAGCCCCCAGAAGTACAGATGAGGACGAGGCAGGAGTGGAGGCGCTGGCCTTGGCACCCCGACTCGCGCCTTCTCCCCGGGCTGTGACGTGGCGCGGCGGCCGGCACTGCCCCACCCCCGACCCTCGGAGGCGCCGGGCCGCACCTTCACATTTTCCACTGAAGTGGTGCCAGCCCCAGGGCCTCCCCCCGGATTCCTTGGCCGGGGCTCTGGGCAGCCACAGGCAAGGTGACCTCATCGCCCGTGGGCTCCCTCCCCTGGCGGGGCCTTAGGCAAAAGCGGGCAGCCGCAGGCAGGGACTCGGGAAGACCCCACCACCCACGCCTCGGGCAGGCAGAATCCCCTGCCTCGTGACCCGCGAGCCTTCAGGGACTCCCACAGCCCCCGGCCTGTCCCCATCCCAGCCCCAGTGGGCAGTGCAGCCACATTCCTGGATACACATTCCTGGTCGAGGCCCCTGCCAGCCACCACCCTCCCTCCACCCAGCACGGAGACTGCTGCCCAGGCAGCCGCTTCCTGCAACAGGAGCCACGGGGGAGGGGCCCAGATGAGACAGCACAGCTGGGAGCCCCCCCGGAAGCAGGACAGGACCCTCCGGGCTTGGGCCCCTCGGCACCTGCCATCCCCACCTGCTAACTTTGGTCCTTCCAGCTCCCCCGTCCTCCAGGTGTGCCCCCGAGCCCTGCTAGGAAAGCCCTTCCTTCTCCTGTGTCCCCCAAGTCCGCGGAGCCACCCCGGAACTGAGCAGATGGGGTTAGGGGTCAGTGGCCCAGAGAGGAGCCCACAGGAGCACTCAGCAGGGAGGAGGACGCGGGTGGGGGTCTCCAGAGCGGAAGCGAACGGCAGGAGCCGGAGCTCGGGCCAGGCCTGGGGTCTGATGCCAGAAGGGGGCAGGTGCAGGCCAGAAAGGCTGTGCTGCCAGGGACCCCAGGCCAAACCTGTGGGGAGGGGGGCGTGGCAGAGGGGCTGGGTTGACCTCTAGCCCCTCAACACTCCTTGGTGCCCCCTCCTCCGGGCACAGAAGGCCCAAGCGTACAGGGGAGGGAGGGAGAGGCAGACAGGGTGTGGCCGGGCACTGCGGCCAGGGCAGCCGGGTTAACTTGGTCATGCCAAGGAAGGCCTGGGTCATCGGTCCTGCTTGATCCTCCTGCCCCGGTTAAGAGGAACAGAGGAGGCCCCCCAGCCCCAGAAGCACCCAGAAGGGGGCTCCCACTTCCCCACGTCCCCCAGAGACAGCAAGATGCTCCATCCAGGCCCTTTCACAGTGGCGCGAGAAGGCAGAGGGACAGAGGGCCCCTGCTCCAAGCCGCCTCCAGAGGCTGGGAGGCGGGGAGAGGGCGGGCCGGCGCGGGGGAGGGGCCGCCGCCGCTATAAAGGCCCGACCCCGCGGCCCAGCTCCAGCCCGGGACGCACACGTGCGCGCTGCGCTGCAGCCGCCACCGCGGGAGCCCCGAGCAGACCCGCGCCTCCCTGGCCCGGCGGCCGGCGGCGGCGGCGGCATGCGCTGCGCTCGGCGGAGCTGACGGCGGCCGCCGGCCCACGTCCTTCGCCATGCTGCGCTCGGCGCCGCCCGGCCGCTACCTGTACCCCGAGGTGAGCCCGCTGTCGGAGGACGAGGACCGTGGCAGCGAGAGCTCGGGCTCCGACGAGAAGCCCTGCCGCGTGCACGCGGCGCGCTGCAGCCTCCAGGGCGGCCGGAGGCGGGCCGGGGGCCGGCGGGCGGGGGGCGGCGGCCCGGGGGCCGGGGGGCGGCCGGGCCGGGAGCCCCGGCAGCGGCACACGGCGAACGCGCGCGAGCGGGACCGCACCAACAGCGTGAACACGGCCTTCACGGCGCTGCGCACCCTCATCCCCACCGAGCCGGCCGACCGCAAGCTGTCCAAGATCGAGACCCTGCGCCTGGCCTCCAGCTACATCTCGCACCTGGGCAACGTGCTGCTGGTGGGCGAGGCCTGCGGCGACGGGCAGCCGTGCCACTCGGGGCCCGCCTTCTTCCACGCGGCGCGCGCGGGCAGCCCCCCGCCGCCGCCCCCGCCGCCGCCGCCGCCGCCGCCCCCGCCGCCCCCCGCCCGCGACGGCGAGAACGCCCAGCCCAAGCAGATCTGCACCTTCTGCCTCAGCAACCAGAGAAAGCTGGTGAGTGTCCGCGCGCGGGTCCACCCCCAAAGCCCACGCCAGCCCCCGCTGGAGGGCAGGGAGAGGGGGGCCGGAGGCAGGCAGAGCCCCCAGCGGCACCTGTAACCCAAGCGAAGCCCCAGGCCCAGGGAAGGAGGCGCGCCCGATGGGCACAGCCAGGAGGCAGGGCTGGGCTTTCCTTGGGTCCTAGGCCCCATGGGCCGCGGGCCAAGCGGGGGGACAGACCAAGGCAGAGCAGACCCCACCTGGACGACCCTAGGGGACCCGACCAGAGGTGGGGTTGAACCCCACCTGCCCCTGGGGGACGGGGCTCAGGGCGGTGAGGATACCCTCCGGGGCCCCGCCTCTGGCATCTGCCTTCTCAGGCACCTGCCTGCCCTCCTGGCCCCTGCCCCTGGGGCTGCCCACGCAGACACGGGTGCGCGATCTGCTGGCAGAGGCTGGCAGGAGCTGGGGGCTGGGAGAAAGGGCCACGCTGTGGGAGACGAGGCTGGCTGTGATTTACAGCCCCTGCTGTGCTTGGTGGCACCGGAAAGGCAGGGTGAGCGGGGAGAAAACGCGGCGCGGCTTTCCCCAATCCCCATTTCCTCTCCAGACAGCACGCGCCAGCTCCTGGGGCCTGAACATCTGGGAAATTTAATTTTACAGTTTCGGCTGTGCAGCAGCGTTCTCCTCCCAAACTGTACGGGGAAGATGGGGTGAGCGTGGAAGGGGGTACTTTCAGCGCCCGCCACCCCATTCAGCACCCAGTGGGGAAGCCCAGGGGTGCAGGCCGCTGACGGGTACCTGCCCAGGCCCTGACACTGCCCTCCCCCCGCAGAGCAAGGACCGCGACAGGAAGACCGCGATTCGGAGTTAGAGGCAGATGCTGCGGGCCGTCCACGCAGACCCCCGCAGGCCTGACTCCCTGCGGGCGCCCCCGCCCGGCCCGGCCCTGCCCCCGGCCGAGAGCGGGGCCGATGGACAGACAGGCGGCGGAGAGCGGAGCTGGCCCCAGCACTTGCCCAGGGCCACTGGAACTTTCCGTGCTGGCTTCCTACCCGGTTTTCTTCTGGTCACTCTGTGCTGGCATCTCGTGCCTTCGATATGATAATATAAAGTCTGGAAATTTTGTATAATTAAAAAGCAAAACAGTATCTTCCAAACGCGGAAGCACACTATCCTCGCCACCAGTTATGAGCGCGCAGCCCGAGCCCACACCCCTGCCCGAGGCCGTTCTCTCCACGCCTCGGCCCTCGCTCCCCACACCGTCTGCCGGGGGCCAGAGGAGGCCAGAAAAGGAGAGAGCCCACTGCCAGCGCAGCGAGGGACAGCGCAGGCACAGCCAGCCCCAAGGCTGGGCAGCGGTCTTGCCCCCCCGCCCCACCCCCTGCCATGAGAGCCCGCCAGGTGCCAGGTGCCCTGAGAGGTGAGGACGGCAGCGCTTGGGGCAGGCGACCTGCCGGCCTTCGTGGCCTCAGAAGCCCAGGCTGTGCCGGCAGAGCCCCTGGAAGCGGCTGTGGGGGGGGCACACGAGGGGCACCACCTGGCAGAGCCCGCTCCCAGGCCCGCAGAGGCCGGGGGGCCTGGCCCAGGTGGCAGCTGCCTCTATGGACCCCTGGGTGCTCAGCCCTGTGAGCTGTAAGGGAGGGGGCCTCTGCAGCACTGCTCACACCAGGAGGACCCCTGGCCACCCACCACTGCACCCACCCAACTCCCCCACAGCCCCACCTGCCCGCGCGGAGGGCAGTCCAGGCCCCTCTCAGCCGCGCACAGCTGGCTGACCGTTAAAATCTTGCAGGTGACAATTATGTTCAGTGGCGCCAGCTCCCCGGGCACAGCAGAGGAGGGTAAGGCGGCTCTGCGGACTTCCGGCCGTGCCCCCCACCCAGGCCAGCCGGCCAGGAGGAGAACGGCCGGCGCAGGTGCGGCCCCCCAGCCCCCCGGCCCTCTGTGCGGGGCCCCCGGGAGAGGCCAGGTGCCGAGGCCCACGTGGGCACCCCAGCAGGGCAGGGCCAGCGCTGCCCCCTCCTCTGAACGGGCAGGCTCCAGGGAACGGAGAAGCAGGAAGCAGTAGTGTAATTTTGGAGGAAATTCTCAAAGCCAGAGCCATTAAGGGCTGGAAGGGGGCTGTGTCCGATCTGATAGAAATACAGCAGGATAAAAAGTCACAACGGCAGGTTCTACTCGGAGAGAAACCCAACCCCAAGTTTCCTCTCCTTAATCCTGCAGGAGCCTCCAGCTGGCCGGGGGGGAGGGCACGCTCGGTCACCGCAGAGGCCCCCACCCGGCCTGCCGGCAGGACCAACAACCAGCGGAAACGTGGGGGTCCAGCTGGGGGCAGAGAAAGGCACCGCTCCCCTCCTGGGCCCTGAGGACACTGCAGGAAGACGACTGGCCAGCCGGCATGTCCCCTCAGGGCCCTGAACCCCCGCTCCACTGGGCCTCACGTCACACCTGGGCTGGGGGAGCGCGGGCCTGCTCCCACCCCGAAGACCATGGGTGCCGGGTGGCCCCTACCTCACAGTCACCGGGGACAAAGCACACGGGACGTAGAGGCCGGAGCAGAGAGTGGGGGGACGGGGCTCCCCGGGAGCAGGACGGACCGCACGAGGAGGGGGGGCGCAGGGTCAGGACCCTGGCGCGGGAGGGGAGGAGGGCTTGCGGGTGCTGGGGGGTGGGAAGTCGGCGGGAGGACAGGCCACAGGGCCAGTCCCCAGGGATCAGCAGGTCCTGGCTCAGTGTGCGTGGGCCAAGCCCTCGGCTGCTGGGCCTGTGACTCCGGCAGCGGCTGCAGCTTGGACAGCCTGGGGCCTGGGCAGTGGGCCCGGTCGATCCCTGAGCTGCGCCGCCGGTAGCAGCGGAGGCCGAGGGCCGGCCCGCCAGCCAGCCAGCCGGCGGGGGCGGGGGCAGGGGCGGAGCACGCCGTCACCCTCCACTGCTCCAGAAATTCAAACCAGACTGGGGGTGGCGGGCCGACCCGAGCCCCACGGCCCCACGCGAGTCCACCGGGCTACTCACGGCCAGCGCCGGGCTGGGGGTGGCAGGTGCCCCCCCCCCCCCGCTTCCTGCCCAGAACGCTGGCCTCAGCCTCCGCCACCGCCAAGGCCACGGCCAAGCGACAAAGCCTGGGGCTCCCAGCAGGCAAGCCCCACAGAGGCAGCTGTGGTGGGGGGGAGCGCACCCGGGGCCAGGAGCCGCCTCTGCGGGCCAAGCCGGGCTGGAAACACTCGGATCGGCGCGGCTGTCAGCTCCCTGTCCCCAGCCCGGGGAACGAGCTGCTGGCGGCACCACATGATTCATCACCCGCCGCCCGCCCGCGCCCGCGGGCCAGCCGGCCCCCACCCGGCTCAGCACCTGCGGGCTGCCAGGAAGCACATGTGACCCCGTGGGGCGCGCGCCCGCGACCCCTCCAGGTCGGGCAGCGTGGAGTCCAGGCCGGGGGCTCTCCTGGGGGGGCCCGCTCCGCCCCCCAGGACTTGCCTTCGGGTGAGGCCTGCAGGGGTCCAGCCCCACCCCCCTGCCCCAGACTGCGCCGGACACAGGCGGCAACTGGCTGATGTGTCGGCTGGGATTTTTCCGCCCTCGATGAGCCCCCTCCCCTCCCCCTCCCCAAAGTGGCTGCAGCTGTCAGGACCACAGATTGGAACTGCAGGTACGGCGCTGGCCGGCTGCCACCTCCCTCCCGTGTCTGTCTGAGAGAGAGGAAGCCGGCCCACCTCTGGAATCCTTCACTCGCTCCTCGTTCCGCCTCTCCCACCTGTCCCCCGGGAGCGCGGGGTCAGCCCCCGCGCTCGGTCTCTCTCCACTGCCCCTCTCCGATTACAATGCAGGCAGTGTTCCCTCGCCCCCCGCGCGAAGCTCCCGCCTGTCTCGCGCGCCCCTCGGCCTTCCTGCGCCTGTCCCCCTGCTCCTCCCTGGCCTTGGTCTCTGTCACTGTGCCCACCTGCTGCAGCTGAACCCACAGGAGGCTCCCAGCGGACGAGTCCAGGTGACAGGCCGGAGGGAGAAGGTCGGGTCCTGCCAGCCTCTTGCAGCTGAGGAGACCCAGCGGGTCGGCAGAGCAGGGCCCGGGCTGCAAGCCGGGCGGGGGCGGGGCGGGGGCAGGAGGCAGCCCCCTTCCCAAGCGTCCCCCTGCCTCTTCAGGTGGCAAGTCACCTGAGAGGGGGCTCAGAGCCACCGCCGGCTCTGCCCGTCCTCACAAAAGCACGCCAGCCAGGCCCACCCCGAGCCATCAGCCACGTGTGGGCGCGGGGCCCTCCAACCCCCATCTAGGTCCCTACCAACACCTCCGGGCCAGGCCAAGCCCCCAGGGCCCACGGCGCCCCCGCTCCCAGGTCCTCAGACACCTGAGACACCCACCCACCCGCCTGCTCCTGGGGCTGACCCAGGCCCTGGGGCCGTCCCTACCTGGAACTCCGAACCTGGGCTCCCTGCAGGCCAGGGGCCCAGAAACCACTTGGGCTGAGAAGGCGGGCTTGGGCTCGGCCCGCGGAGGGCAGCCCCGCCCGTCCCGGGGTCACCCTCTGGAGGACACACCCTGAGCCCAAGCCCGCCTCGCACAGCCAGGGCCCTGCCATCCCCGCTCTGCAGTGGCGCCCCCGGCCCGTTCCCGGCAGAGGCTGTCTCCGCCAGCCGCCCCTCGAGCAGCAGCAGACCCCTCCTCTCTCAGGCGGCCCAACCCAGCACCCAGCGTCCTCCCTCGCACCTGGGCTCCCTCCTCGCCCCCCTGCCCCCCCCACCCCCCCCCCACCCCCGGGCACACTCCCGGCTCCTGGGCGGGAGGACGGGGGCACGGCGACAGGAGGGCACATCCCCCACAGGCAAACACAGCAGGCGGGCCTGGCCAAGGCACCCCGCGGTCACAGCTGCCACGCCCGCCGTGCCCTGCGCCCACCTGCGAGGCCACAGGCCACAGAGCACCCGGGGCCCTCCCAGGCGCGGCAGCCGGCCGGCCGGTGGGCAGGGACCCACGCGAGGGGCTGCCGGGGGCCGGCCTCGGGGTGGAAGGCCGCCAGGGAGGCGGGCGTCTGGGGCCAGGACGCACGCTCCCCACAACAGCTGGAAACCTGAGCCTCCTCCGCCAGCAGTGGCGCAGGCGCTGGGCGGGCGGGCGGCGCCGGGGGAGGGAGGCCGCCAGCGCTGGAGGCAGCTGCCGGTTCGGTAGCCGGGAGAAGCCATTAACGGCGCTTGGCGAGAGAGCAGAGGGGATCGCGGCTCTCGCCGACCGCCTTCCCAGCGGACGCCGAGTAGGGCCGAGCCCGCCCCCGCCCCGGCCCCTCCAGCATCTGGCACCCGTGTCGGGCTCTTGGCTTCGGCCGCCCCGACCCCCAGGCTGACCCGCTGCTCCCCAGCCGGCCAAGGCCTCAGTTTCTCCCGGAGCCAGAGACTGGCGGGGGGGGAGGCAGGCCGCTGCCGAGCGCTGCCCTCCCCCACCGCCCTCCTCCCCAAGTCCCCAGATGAGATCACGTCTGTGGGAGAGGCCCAAGGTGCACACGTGGGGCGGGGGCACAGCCCGGGACGTGAGTCGGGGGAAGGGACAGAGGAGGGCAGACACAGCCCAGCTCCGGTGAAGGGGGACGTCACGGAGCGGTCAGCCCCAGAGCCGGGCCCAGCAGCGGCCGGCAGTCAGCGTCCCTCAGCCTCAGTGTCCCCAGCCCAGGCCTCAAATCCCGGCCCAGGGGGCCAAGTGGAAGGGCACTGGCACACCTCAGGTCCCCCCCAAGAGCGCACCTGTCAGGACGCTCCAAGGACGCGCAGAGGGCTGCCCGGCGTGACCCCTCCCAGGTGCCGACCGGGCTGGGGGCAGCCCCGGGGCTCCGACGGGCCTGCCGCCAGCCCAGCTTCGGGAAGCCCACCCTGCCCCGCGCGGGTCGCAGAGACGGGGCTTCCAGGGGGCACGCGCACTTCCCGGGGCGCAGAGCAGCTGTCAGGCCGGCCTGGCCCCCGGAAGCCGGGCCCTGCCGCCCCCTTGAGCCACGGGGCCGGCTGTGCTGGCAGAAGCTCGGCCGGCGGGCATCGCCCTCCCTCCTGTCACTCAGGCCGACATGTGGGAGAGTCATCGCGGGAGGAAGCGGCCCCCGCGGCCCCCGCAGCCCGGGGCCAGGCCAGGAGGAGCGCCTCCCCCGGCCTCCGCGCTCCGTTTACAATCATCATCGATTTCTCAAAATACCAAATATAAAAAAGTAGCCGACAGGATGCGGCTGCCGACAGCCAGAGCCCCTGGGAGGGGAGACAGGCAGGGAGCCGCGCTGCACGGCCCCCCTTCGCCGAGTGCGCCGCTGCTCCGGCCAGGAAACCAATTTATTTTGTTTTGTCTCTGTTCTCTGAACGCACAGAGACCGGATCGGGCGGGCAGCCAAGACTCCTGCAGCCGCTGCCAAGAGAGCAGAGGATGGGGGTGGAAGCCGCGCAGGGGAGGGGGCGCGTGTCTCCCCAGCCGGGGACAGCCCCCGACGGGCGGCCGGCAGGGCAGCCGAGGGCCCCCCATGCCCAGGGAGGACGCAGCCGGGGTCTCCTACCGGGCAGCAGGCACAGGCCCGCGGTCCTGCCCGGTGGCGAGGACACATGGGGGAGGGGGCTGGGCGAGCTGCACAGCCCCCTCCAGCACAGAGCCTCCCTCCAGGGCGCAGGCGGCACCCTGAGCACCCTGGGCCCAGCACCATGCTTTCCGCTTCAGAAAGGGGCCGCCAGATTCACCCAGGGCCACGTCGGTCATGCCTCCAGAAGGCCCGGGAGGCAAGGGGCAGGGCGCCAGGGGCCACCCACCCACTGCTCTGCGTGCCCAGTGCGGGCATCCCCTTACCTCCCACCCCCACCCCCAGGGACAAGCACGGCCCGGCTGGCAGCCTGTGTGCCCACCCAGAGCACAAACAGCCCCCACCACTGCCAGCCGGCCACCCCCACACAGCCCGGGGTGCACGGCCCAAAACCAGGACGTGGACACAGGTGGCTGCACGGCCCACGGCCTCCCCTGTGCACAAGGACACATTCCTGAGGTCGTGGGCTCCCCTGACCTGAAACTGCTATTGCAGATAGGGAATGGGGCCCCGGCCAGGACGCCCGCAGGACGCGCTGTAGCCTGACCCCCCACCCCGCAGGCGAGGCAGCCCCGCCCCAGCCCTACCTCCTCGTCAGAACTGTCTTCTGCGTACTCATCCTCGCCAGGCGCGCTCTCCACCTGCGTCCTCGGGGAAGGGGTCCCGGCCTGTGCAGAGAGGGGAGGCGCGTTACGTCTGGACACCACAGCCCTCTGCCCGGGGCGCCCCGCCCCTCCCGCCGACCCGGAGGCTGAGGTGCCCACACCCTAATCTGAGTAGCTCCCTGGACAAGACTGGGGACGCCCCATGCCTAAGCGGGCCTCTCCGGGGCCCCACGCAGGGTCCGCCGTCAAGGGCTGGACCCAGCACCACGTCCGAGCTCGGAGGAGGCCCCCAGGGCACCGACACCTGGAAAAGGAGCACTCAGCCACCCCCGCACCCTTAACGAAGAAACCGGCCGCAGGGCTCCCAGCCCAAAGGCCCCACTGGGCCCAGAGCCAGCCCGGGGTCGGGGGCAAGGCAGGGGCGGCCTCGAGGCTGCGGCAAGTGAGGGCTGGGGGACAACTGTGCCTTGGCCAGTCCGCAGCTAGCCCGGCCCTAGGGCAAGACCCTCGCCCCGAGGAGGCTACGTCCAGCCTGGCTGGCCCAGGGCCCTTAGAGCGCGGCACGGACACGGCCCAGGCCGACCCCGCCGGCTGTGCCAGCAAGTGGGCGCCACTGGGCACTCACATCCCAGCCTGGAAAACAGATTCCCCTCGGGGGGGGAGGGGGGGGGCTGCGCCGGAACCGGGCGATGGAGAAAACAGGCCCATCTCAGGCCTGGAGCACGGCGTCAGGAGCAGGACCCCTGGGCCTGCGAGGCAGCTCAGCCTCCGGCCCATCTTGCCCTGAGTGTGTTTTTCCAGGCCAGGGACCGGGCGGGATCCGGTCTCCGTGTGACCCCACCTCTGGCTCTCAGTGCTACAGGTCACAGAAAGTGGGTCAGCACCGCCTGGGCGCACAGAGGGCAGCCCGCAGCTCTCCTCCCATCCTCACCCATAGCAGGAGCCCAGGCTGGGCCACGAGCCCCCACAACGCCAGGCCATAGCGCACAGGCCACTGCTCGCAGCAGGGTCCACAGCGCTGGCCTCCTGCCGCCGGCTGCAGTCATAGGCCCTTCATCCCCCAGTGCTCCCTGCACCCCACACTGCCCCGTGCAGACGCAGCAGGGCCTCAGCGAGGGCAGGGGCACCTGGCAGTGGGGCTGTGAGCTCCTGGACAAAAAAGTTGCACCCCCAACACCCTGGGGCACCAGGGCTCCTGCAGAGGTGACTGCAGGGCTGATAGCAGCCGCCAGGGGGCAGCAGTGCAGTGGGGCACGGGTGGTCGCCCCCCGCCCCTCGCCACCTGCCCAGCTCTGGGACAGGCTGACCCAGCAAGTCCAATCCCCCAGGCTGAGAGGAGCTGCTCTCTGTGCTGCTGACCCACCAGCCCTGGCCAGCGCCCCCGGGCACAGACACCAGGTGGGGGTCCGCCCAGAGCCACAGATGGCACAGGCCGCCAGCACCTACCCCAAGCCGGGCTCAAGCCTGCCTGGCACAAGCTCCCAAAGGCGGCCAGGTAGACAGTCAGGGAGGGGACCGTGGGCGGGACCAGAGGCAGGTGTCCCAGACCAGGGGGCCAGGGGTCAAGACAGGCACCTCTGGGGACAGGTGAGCAGCCCAGCACGAGCGGCAGCTCCACAGCCAGGCGGGGGTGAGAGGACACCAGCTGCCGCCAGCGCGGGCGGGCGGGCAGAGCCCAGGTCAGCTCCGCGGGCACAGAGGGGGCGCCAGCAGCTGCGCAGGGTGGCCCCGGGCGGGCAGGGATAGGGACAGGCGGGCACGCCTGGGGGAGGAAGGGCCCCAGGGAAGGTGGCCGAGGGGCCCAGCCAGGCCTCGTCCCCGTGGCGTCAGGACCCGGCCCACGGGGGACGTGCGCTCGCCTCTGCCGACTCCTGAGACTCCAGAGGGTTCCACAGCCCCGGGAACGGCACCCCCGACTGCCGCAGGCCCCGCGCCCGTGAGCGGGGCGTTGACGGCCACCGCGGCCAGCCGGGCAGAACCCTGCGCACGGCACCGCCTTCCTGTGGGGTCCGCTCAGGCCCGCCCCCAGAAGGGACACAGCCACCCCCCCAGGTCACAGAGGGGTGTCCAGGCTGCACAGTAAGGCCACTAAGACTCGCAGGGAGCCGGACCCAGAGGCAGGCTGCTATCAAAGCGTCCCGCGGGCAGCTCACCGGTACCCAGGAGACCCACTGCGCTCTAAAGAGAGTTCACCAGCGAGGCCTGGAAGGGCCGCGGAGACAACACCGCACGGCTCTGAGGGGAAGGAGACTCGAGGGCAGAGCCCAGCCCTGCGCGAGGAAACGGCTGCTCGGGCCTCTGTCAGGACCGGGGCAGACCGGTGACTGCCCCACACCGCCTGGGGCCGCGACGGCCCACGGCCCCCCTGCACTTGGGCCTGACTTAGACGGGACCCTGGGCTGAGAAACAGCCGGCGTGGCTACGGCAGGAAGCACTGAAGGGTCTGTGGGGGCATGTGTTTTGCGCAAGGGCGGGGGCAGGTAACATGTGACTGTGCTCTTTGCTTTCATTCTTTTTCTTTTAGGGACATACGGAGGTTCCCAGGCTAGGGATCGAATCAGAGCTGCAGCCGCCGGCCTACACCACAGCCACAGCCACACTGGATTCAAGCCGCATCTGCGACCTACACAGCAGCTTGTGGCAAGGCCCGATCCTTAACCCACTGAGTGAGGCCAGGGATAGAACCTGCGTCCCCACGGATGCTACTCGAATTCTTAACCCGCTGCGCCACAACGGGAACTCTGGCTGTGCTGTTCTGAACCATGGCTACGAGCCTCTGACATTCCTTCCAACGAAAGGCGAAGACCGCGTGCAAACCTGGGGGCTTATGACTGGACGGCGGCCCCAACGGGGCCGCCCAAAGTGATAGACATGGCCCCGGGTGTAGGTCACGAAGGACTGGCAGCTCCATCCAGGACGCTGCCCGGAGCCCTGCGCGAGGGCACAGGCAGAGAGGCCCTGGGACAGCCAGCTGCTCGGGTCTCCCTACTCTGAGCCCCAGCTGTTCTCACCTGGGACCCTCACCTGAACCCCAGACCTGACCCGAGTGGTAATGCTCCCAGGGCAGAAAGTACCAGAACCCTGCAGGGCTGCAGGAGAAGCCAATGTGCTCCCTGTAGAAGAAGCCAGCTGGGGAGGCTGTAGGGTCCCTCGAACTGACCGACCAGGTCACCCCAGACGTGACACCACCGCGCCCTGACTGAACTCTCATCCCCAGAAACGAGTGCCATAAGGTGGCTGTATGACGCCTCACAGTGCTGGAATAGGAGGTGAAACAGCTGCCCAGGGAGTCCCCTCTAGTCACCGAGCCACAACCATGGCTCCAGGTACAGATCCAGGCACGTCCTGCCTGGGGGGGCCGCCTCAAACCAGCCCATGAGAGCCACTGGGCGTGCCCCTCCCCAGGCCCCACAGGCCCACGCTGCACCAGACAGCACCAACACCCAGCCTCCAGAGGACACAGTGACGACACGGCCTAGACCCAAGACCCAATCCATCCACCGTTTCCCAGAGCCTGGGTCCCCCCGCCCCAGGGTTAGCAGTAAGCTCCCTGCAGACGGCGCGGGCAGGGCTCTGAAACTACCAGGGCAGCTGTTATTTACAGGTTAGGCATCGTCACCAGGTCTTCTGTTACAGTCTTGAATGTGGGAAACGGACTGAACTAATGAAAATGGGAACTTCTGTACAAACAAGAAAGCAAAACAGAAAAAAAGCACGTGAATAGAAAGAACCAAACTACACGCAAGTAGAAGAAAAAAAAATAGATCTAGGAGTTCCCACTGTGGCGCAGCGGAAACAAATCCAACTAGGAACCATGAGGTTGCGGGTTTGATCCCTGGCCTTGCTCAGTGGGTTAAAGATCTGGCGTTGCCGTGAGCTGTGGTGTAGGTCACAGACTTGGCTCAGATCCTGTGTTGCTGTGGCTGTGGTGCAGGCCGGCAGGGGTAGCTCCGATTAGACCCCTAGCCTGGGAACCTCCATATTCCGTGGGTGAGGCCCCAAAAAGCAAAAAAAAAAAAGAAGTATCTAAGCAAAGCACAAAAAGGGAGAAATGGCTTTAGGCAGCTGAACCCACTCAGGGCACAGGGCTCAGAAGGAGGCCTGGGGACTTAGGCCCTCATGTCCACGGGGCCAGGAAAGCCTGGGGAGGCACTGCAGCGAAGCGAGAACCTCCCGAGCTGAGAGGCCCTGGGTGGCCGAGCCGCTGCCGGACGGTGGGCCCAGGAAAGCGCAAGGCTGGGAGTGGCCCAGCTCACAGAGAAGCCGCGACACAGGCTCCCCTCCAGCTTGTGCTGGTGATGGGGGCCGTCGGCAGGCAAAGGGCTCCCCCCGCCAGGCTAGGCAGCAGACACTCTGTCCAGGGGTTGGGGGGTGGCCAGAGGCCACGGCCCCACGGAAATGTGGGGCGGGGCTCCATCTCAGCCTCCTCAGCACCAACAGCACAGAGCGCCACCGGCAGGCTCCCTCCTCTGCGGGCACCCGCCGTCTGTCCCTTGGTGAGCACACCCGCCCTGGGTGGGAGGTGGTGGGAGCCTTGAGACAAGCTACAAGAAACACGTCCTGCCAGTACAAGGTAGAGGGAAGTGACCGGTGGGGATGAAGTGACAGCCGGGAGCCCACAGAAGGAAGTGGACAGAAACCTGCACAGCGTGGCACCTGCACAGCGTGGCAGCCCAGGTAAGAAGCAGGCACGGGCGGGGGCAGCGGGACTGGGGGCAGAGCAGCAGGGCTGTTTCCTCTGCCACAGAAGACATCGCATTCTCCAGCGGGTCCCCAGGCAGACATTGTTTTTTGATTGCAAAGCAGCACACCTAAGACTACGGGTTATCTGCAAAACCACACCAGTGGCCATGGCCATGGCTGCCAAGGGCCCCGGGGACACTTGGCAGAGAGGCAAGCAGGAGCTGGGGTGTCACCGCGTCACCGCCAGCTCAGACCCCAGGAGCTAATGGGAGACGCTCGCGCCACCAGCTGCGCGGTGGAGGGGGTCTGGGGCTGAGCACCCACCCCCGGCGGCAGGAACACCTGGGCCCAAGCCTGGCGGGCGTGACCTGGGACAGGGTGGTGGGTGAGGGGAGAATCCCCCGGCAGGGGCAGAGGTCCCGCAGGGAGGCTGGCAGCACCGCTACCCGTGGCGGCCAGCGCACGCCCAAGGCCCCGTGGGGACAGGAGGGCCCCTGCCCCGGGACAGCCTCCTGAGACACACGCACGTTACCTACTTTGGAGAATTTAACCTAAGAAATATTTTTATTAAAAACAAAATGATTTAACTCAGTTATCTCTAAAATTCTGGAGTTTTTTTCTTTGGTTGTTGTTGCCCTTTTTTTTTTTTTAGGGCCGCACCCGCAGCATATGGAGGTTCCCAGGCTAAGGGTTGAATCGGAGCTGCAGCCGCCAGCCTACACCACAGCCACAGCAACGCAGGATCTGAGCCGCGCCTACGACCTACACCACAGCTCACGGCAAAGCCTTAACCCCCTGAGCGAGGCCAGGGATCGAACCTGTGTGCTCACGGATGCCAGTGAGGTTCGTTAACTGCCGAGTCATGGCGGGGACTCCCCTTAATGACTTCTAATCCAGCAAGATAACGTGATGCTGAACGCTGGCCGCCAAGCCAAGGGGAGCAAAGACGGCAGACGGGAACTTTCATTCTTTCCTAAACAGCGCTCCTGTCAGATTAACTTTTTGTCACACACTAAGTATTTTGTAATTTTAAAAAGTTAACAAGAAGGTCAGATGGCTGTCCATCGTACCATCCTCTCTGTGCACCAGCGACACAGTTAAAGCTTGACTGGCTGGAGGGCTCAAACCTGATTTTAAATCTTTTCTTCCTAAGAACCGGAACAAACAATCATGGCTTCAGGTTTCTATCACAGTCCTAAATTCCAGAACACCAGGGCCATGGGGAGCATAAAGTTATAAAGTTTTCCCAGGTGTCCTAAATGACAGATATCATATTTCAGTTAAAGCAAGCTTTTCCCTCATGTTTCTCACTTAAAACAAGAGTGAGATGAGCATTTCCCCATCGTCACAGCATACAAAGCCTCGGGTCTGGGGGGCAGGGACCAGAGCTACCCCAGCTGCCCCAGGTGGCCCCCAGCACACGATCCCACCTCAGGCTTCACCCCCAGGAGACCCAGCCTCCAGCCAAGTCTAGCAAAGACTTAGCCCAGGAGGGGTGACATCAGAATCACAATGCGTGGCTCAGAGCCGCGGAGATTTTCGGGACTCCTACTGTGGTTGAAAACTGGTGCCCTAGGGCTCAGAACCCCCCACGGCACCAGAGGAATGAGAAAGCACAGCCCGAGAGCTGGCAGGTACTTTCCCGGCCTCCTGCCCCGAGAGATGGCGAGCCACGGGAAGGCTGCTCGGTCACTCACCTGCTGCTGTCCCGTGGCCTTCTCCATCCTGCCCTGCTGCTCATCGCCGCTGGCTCCGTCCTCCTCCTCACTGCTGTCACTGCCAGAATCTTCCAGGCCTGAGAACACGCTCTCCTCGCTGTCAGACAGGCTGGGAGCCGGGGCGGCGGGGAGAGAGGGCTGCAAGAAGCACACTGCTGCTGACCAGCTCCGGGTGGGGCAGGGCCACAGCTGCCTCCGGGCAGACCTCTGCTGCCAGACCCCACCCCACCCCGGCTCCACGGGACAGGGTGCGTGGTGGAATGCGAACTTGCAGACTCTTAGCGAGCATTCATCTGAACGCAAAATTCTAGACTTCATTGTTTTTCAATAGTTCCCAAGTCTCTCACCAAACTGGACAGCCTGCACCGGGCAGTTACTAAACAGCACTCAGCACACGCTTGCTACCATGACTGGTCAGCTACAATTACAACAGCAAGTAAAAACGGCACAAACGTTTTGGGCACAAACACAAATGGCTGCTGATGGCTGCAGAATCAAGCAGTTGAAGCGGGTGCTCATGGTGCCCGGAGCTGCCTGTCGGCCAGGGAGCAACACGAGGACTTGTCACGAGGTGAAGGGGCAGCCTGACAAGCCAGCAACGTGGAGTCCCAGCTGAAAGGCTCGACTGTACAAGCCGTCTATGGCTTCCTACCACCGAGATTTGATGACAGCGCCACAGCACGGCTCGGTTCCGCCGGAAGGCAGGAAGAGCGTGAGTCCAGATAAAACGGGCTGTCCAATGCAGCAGGCACTGCTTTCTCATCCTCGTTTCCCCTTCAACAGCACGTCTAACGTGTTAGGCACGTTCGGATATGTAAGTAGCTACTGCAGGCTCAGATCTCTCACGGCAGGGTGACAATTCAAAGACCCAGGGGGCCTTCCTTATTCTCTCCGGCCCAGACGTTCTTTCGACCCACACAATCGCCCGGCCACCTCCCTGCCCAGGACGCCGCCGCAAGGCCGCCGTAACGGAGGACAGGCGACCCCTCCTTCCTCGCATTTCCAAGCCCGCGGGGCGCTGGGCTGGATCGCTCCCCGGCGTCGGCGGCCGCCGCGGCCCAACCCCGCCGCCCCGTCCCGCTCCCGCAACCCGCGTCACCTCCTCTGGCTCCCGCTCCAGCTCCAGCAGCCGCTTCCCGGGCCGCACCCCGGCCGCCGCCACGCGCCCGGCGCCCTGCGCTCCCGCCATGCCGCCCGCGGGTCTGCTCTGCGCCGCCACTTCCGGCAGCGACGCGACCGCGTGGGCCCGGGGGCGGGCCCGTGGGGTCAGAGGGCGCGAGGCGGGGCGGGGCCCAGTGTGCGTGCGCGCACCGTGGGACGCGGGCGGGCGGCGCCGGCGGGAGCGCGCCCGTCGCAAGATGGCGGCGGCCATGCCAGGCCCTGGGGCCGTGTGTGCGCAGCGGGCGGCGGCGGCGCGGCCCGGGCGGCAGGCGCGGCAGCGGCGCTAGCCCGGCCCTCAGCCCCTCCTCGCGGTCCTGCCTCCGCCTCTCCCACCTTGCTCGGTATGGATCTGCCCGTGGGCCCGGGCGCGGCGGGGCCCAGCAACGTCCCGGCCTTCCTGACCAAGCTCTGGACTCTCGTGAGCGACCCGGACACGGACGCGCTTATCTGCTGGAGCCCGGTGAGGGGCCGGGTGCGCCGGCCCGGGGCGGGGAGGCCGCGGCGCGGGGGCCCGGGACGGGCAGGTCCCGGGCCCCCGCCTCACAGGCCCGGTGTGGGGGCGGGGAGCGGGGGGGAGTGCGGAAAGAGGCGTCGCAGGCCCGCTGGAGGTCGCTCCTGCCCACGCCGCTCTCCTCGGTTGGGCAGGAAGGGCCTCTCCCTGCGTGGAGTTGCGCTTGCTAACTGTGGGACAACTGCGGGGCGCGTCCGTCCTTAGGACGGCACCCAGCTTTACTAGTGAACGCCGGGCCCCGGTGGCCCCGGAGTTCCAGCGGTGTGGCGGGCAGCTCTTCGGGGTGGATGGAGACTTGGCACTGGCACTGGCCCTGGAGGGCATTTCTCTCGTTTGAAAGGAGAGGGAGCGAAAACAGAAAGCATAACGTCATACAGTTCAAGTCTCGAGCCCGTGTCCACATCCCAGAGCTGCTTTCCCAAGAGCGACTCACTCGGTGTCTCTTGCTCTGTGCGCGGTTTTACTCACTCCCTGTGTCCGGTTGCCAGGCAGCAGGCAGGCTGTTTACTTGGTCTGACCCCGCAGGCTGGACAACTCCAGTTTGCCGAGGTTGGACTTGGAGATGGGCGTCTGCTGTTCGAGTCCTGGCAGTGATGTCGAGTTGGGGCAGGTCAGGGCCACAGCTCAGGGCCAGCAGATGGGTGGCCTAGGCCACCCTGGTCATATGGAGCCTCTGGGCGCCTCCAAACGTGCTTACTCTCCTGAGGGCCCAAACGCCGGATTTCTCAGACCCTCTGAGTCCTCCCCCGTCCTACACCTGAGCCCTTAGGAAGGAAGAGCTGCCTGGGCTGAAAGGAGCCCAGAGCTGGAGGCCGCGTTCTCTTGTTCCACTTGTCCGTTTAGGGAGACTAGAAATCGTGTTGCATTCTCTTGGGGGACACTTTGTGTTGTCCCAGCAACACATGCGGGTGGCGCCCTCCATCCTAGTCCCTGTTTATGTGATGATGGGAACCATCGCCTTGCTCCGGGCCTTGAACTTGGCTGGCCAAAAGAGACGGCCCCGTGTTTCAGTCTTTCTCCCTCTTTCCTCCTCTTTCTCCTTCCTTGTAACTCCCATTTCGGGGAGGGATAAACCCACTGTGGGGACATCCCGCCTCTTAATCTGCTTCAGGCCAGGTGAGGCGCAGCTCACTCCCCAGACCTCGCTGCTAGTGTTCCGGGCAGAGCCTGGTGCAGGAAGGCGGAGATGATCCAGCTCACGATGGCCTCCACTCAAGGTGGCTGCACCCCCCCCCAGGCACCATCTCCCTGGGGACGAGCAGCCATGGGGCGAGAGCGTTTGATCCTACCTGGTCTGTGCACAAGGCGAGCGGGGTGCGCTTGGTGCAGGACACAGTGGGGCTGGTCCTGAGAAAGGGGACCAGCCCCTGCCTGGGGCGGCAGGGTGCCCGCCAGAGCCCTGGGCCTCTGCCACAGTCTGCTTGGAGCCCTTTGCAGACTTGCAGCCCGGAGTCCTGCTGTCAGAGGCCCGGACAGGTCTGACATCGGTGCTCTTGGGCCTTCCCCTTTGTGCTGGAACTTTTCTCACTGTTCTGCCAAGAGAAAACCCCTGCCTGTGGCCCAGGGAATGAGGGAAGGTGCAGGTGTGGTGGCCAGCTCTCTGAGCTCATGACAGCGGCGGGTGCCAGCCCTGGGAACTGGGGCCGGCCAGCGGGTCGCTGCCCCAGAGGGCTGTGTTGGTTTGCCGACCCTTCCAAACCCCTTCCAAACTCTGCCACAGCTGAGTAGGCAGGAGGGACCTGCTCCCGTGGGAGGGGACCTGGTGATCGTGAGCGTGGCCTGGGGGTGCTACCGCCATGCCCCCCGGGACATAATGGGAATCGGAGCCCTCTGACCAAGCGCGAGGGCCTCTTTCACCCAGGAACTGGACATCATCAAGGCCAGGGTCCAGCCAGGTGGCCCGAGTGAGTGCCATGCTCAGGGGTCACTTGAGAGGGACTAGTGTCCAGGTGTAGCATGGTCTGCACAGTCAGGTCAGCAGCTCCCTGTCACCCCTGGCCACTCCAAGCTGGCCAAGGACCGTCTCCAGAGACCCCAGGACAGGCAGGACTCCCCCTCCCCAGCCTGGAGCCAGGCAGGCCCTGCCAGCCTGCTGAGCTGGTCCTCGGTGCCGTCAAGAGTCCATAGTGGCCCCAAAACGCTGGAGGAGTGCCCCATCGCCAGCTCAGGGGCCACCGCAGGGCCTGGAGCTTCCCAGTGTCCCCAAACCCAATGGGTCTGCATGGCTGCCGAGCAGGCCTCTGCCTGCAGCAGGCAAGCCTTCCACGTGGAGCCTGTTGGCTCCTTCCGCAGTCCTGCGTGAAGGTGAAAGTGGCATTTTACAGACTAAGCCTGAGCCTCAGAGATGACAGGAAACACAGAGGAAGAACCTGAGGTCCGCGGTCCCTCGTGACGCCTGGCTTTGGCTCGTGCCTGCGCTTGGCGTCTGCACGAGGGGCGCGGGTCTGTCTTGGGCTCCACCCCACCTGCTTTCTCGGCCGGGCCTCAGCTGCACTCGACAAACCAGTACACGGGTGTTTATAGGATTGTATTTTGGATTTTTACACGAGAGCGCCCTTTCAGTCTCCGCACAGATACACAGATATAACGTGGACTGACGCACGGACGGACGAGACAGGCTCTGTGTGTGGCCTCCCTGTCTGTTTCCTCCCGCCGCCGGGCGCTGGGGTGCAAGCGGTGTGGTTAGAGGGGCAGGGGGTCTGGGCCTGGCCTCCGTGGAGGGAGGGTGGGTGTATACAGCACGCCTGAGCCCGCTTGGCTCCGCCGGACCCGTGGGTGCTCAGAGCGCTTCGTTACGGCACCAGGGCGGCGGGTGGGGTCGGGGGTCAGGGGCCCACGGGATCCTCCTGGAGTGAGCAGTCAGCTCCCATCAGGCGTCGCGGACACCCCTGAGCCTGCACCTTGGGCTGCAAGATTTTTTCGAGGTTTGGGGTCTGAGGGGAGGAGGGGAGACCGGCCCGCCGAGGGTCTCCTGACCCCAGAAGCGCTGGCAGCTGCCCCCCGTCTCGTCCCTTCGGGCCCTGACAGGTCCTGAGTCAGCAGTCACAGGGTGCACACGTGCGGTGGGGCCTGGAGACCCCAGGATGGGCCAGTGGCCAGAGATGAGAAGGGCCGGGCGTTCTCGGGGCCTGTGCTGTGCCCTGATCCGCAGTAAGGTGGGCGCGTGAGCACTGCAGGCGGTCTCACGCTTGGATGAGGCAGGTGGGGGCTGGGAGGAACCGAGAGTGGCTCTCCCTTTCTGCGTGCAGCTTTCTTCCTTCTCGTCCTCAAACCGTGTTCCTCAGCCCCCGTGCCCGAGGCTGCAGCGCTGGCACCGCGCACAGGCCCCAGCCGCGCGCCCGCTGCTCCCGGAGCCCCCAGTGGTCAGCCGGCTGCCTCAGGACACTGGAGCACCTCGCACCTCGCACAGACCGGCCTCTCGGGCTGGGGGATTGAGACGGGCCCTTCGTCCTGGGCAGATGCGAGGAGGGCCCGGGGGCCCGCGGGGAGCCCGTGCTGGCCGCATCCGCTGGCCTGCGGAGCCGGGGCGGGGACTGTCCCTCTCTTGACAGTGGACATCCGCGCCGAGCTTCGTGCGCTCCGGGTTGTCCACAGTCTGTAGGAAATATCAAATCTTAGATCCGAATTTCTGAGACTCGATATTTCCCAGGAGCTGCCTTTCGGGGGCAGGGGCGTTATGGCGCTGCTGCCCGCCCCGTCCGGGCAGGGAGGGAGGGGCCCTGGCCGGGGTGGGGTGGGGTGGCGGGACGCTGGGCGCCGCGCTGGCCTCGGCAGCAGACCCGCTCAGACTCGCAGGGTAGGACTTGCGGGCCGTGCTTGGCGTGGGGTCGCCCTGGCGCAGCGTTCGGGGTCACTGAGCAGCGAGGACAGGCGAGCGCCTGGTGCCCGGGCTTTCTTCCCAGAGGCCGTTTTCAAAGTCCGAGAGCCCGACCTTCGGAGAGGCCGAGGCCGCGAGAATTTTCAGGCCATGGTCCCAAGAGCAGAGAGCTGCGCGCGGCCCCGCGGGTCTCTGGCTGAGCGCTCCCGGGGCGAGACCGGGAGGCCGGCCGCGAGCCTTCTGCTTAAGGGGCAGCCGCCGCGGGGCTGTGCAGGGCTGGCCCCGCAGTTTTGCAGGGTCCTCCCTCAGCCGCAGCCTGGAAGCGGAGCCTAGAGACAAGCCTTTTGAACGGCCCAGGCCGATCCGTTCTCTCTGCTCCGAGGCTCCCTAGGCAGGAAGACAGCAAACCCGACGCAGCGCGGCAGGTTCCTTGCGTCTGGATCCAGCCAAAGCGGCCGCCGGCGGCGCGCGGAGAGAGGGAGCGGCGCGGGCGGCGGGGCCGGGCGGGCGGCCTCGCCCGGAGGACGTCGCGCAGGAGGCGAGCGAAGGCAGAAACGGAGACGGAAGCCGCCAGAGGGACGGAGGGTGGGCAGAGCGCCCCGGGACGAGCCTTCCGCGCCGCAGAATTCCAGGCTGCTTGTGTGTGGACTGCCCCTCGAGGACGCGGGGTGAACGGCCCCCCCAGCGTGGGCTGCGCCAGCGCCTCCCTTCCACGACGCCCCGGTCGGGCAGCGACCGCACGGTGGAGGCCCCAGCCGGCAGCCGGGCCACCCTCACTGCGTGATGCGAAGGCCAGGCACCTCCAGACCCCGACGCGACGTCCTGCGCCGCAGCCGGCCACCGCTGCTCCCGGCCGTTGCGGTCATCAGAGACCGGGAAGGCCCGAGAGACGCGGATGTAACAGCTTGGGTGTGACCTAGAGCAGAAGGACGCTCGGTCAAATCTAAAGAAATCTGAACAGAATGGGGACTCTAGTTAAAAATAAAGTCTGCGTGGCGTTCTCTTGTGGCTCAGTGGGCTAAGGATCCCATAGGTTGCAGCTGCAGCTTGGATTCGATCCCTGGCCCAGGAACTTCCACATGCAACAAAACAGTTAATCAGCAGGTAGAGCCTGTGGGTCGGCTGCTGAAGCACGTGCACTAAAGCAGGGCCACGGGAGTCGGCTGGGGGGGAGCTTGGACCACACTGTTGTGCCAACGGCTGTAAACTTAGCCTTATTCTACAATTAAAGGCTTTTTTTTTTTTTGCCACCCCATGGCACATGGAGTTCCCAGGTCAGGGATCAGATCCAAGCTGCAGTTGCCACCTGTTCCACAGCTATGGCAACACTGCATCCTCACCCCACTGTGTGGGCCGGGGACTGAACCTGCGGCCCAGCGCTCCCAAGATGCTGCCAGTCCCGTTACACCACAGCAGGAGCTCCTGAAGTCTTGTTTTTTACCAGTCGCTGCAGGGGATTAAACAGTAAGTTAGAGGAGTTCCCTTCGTGGCTCAGTGGTTAACGAGTCCGACTAGGAACCATGAGGTTGCGGGTTCGATCCCCGGCCTCGCTCAGTGGGTTAAGGATCCGGCATTGCCGTGAGCTGTGGTGAAGGTTGCAGACGTGGCTCGGATCCTACGTTGCTGTGGCTGTGGCGTAGGCCGGCGGCTACAGCTCCTGTTAGACCCCTAGTCAGGGAACCTCCATGTGCCACGGGTGCAGCTCTACATAAAGGCAAAAACACACAAAAAAAAACAAAAAACGGTAAGTTAGAAACTGCGGAAGAACGAGTCACTGAGCTAGACCAGCAAGGAAGCCATCCACAGTGGCCACGGAACATGGCCTTCACGATTTGCGGAGTAGGGAATGGAGGGGATTTTAGAAATAACAGAATTTTCCCCAGCTGTGGGGGGGCGGGGGGCTGAAAGCTGTAAACCCACAGATCCAAGAATTTCAGTGACTCCCAAGGAGGATAAAGCGCAAAAAAGGATGCCAACACGTCTCGCTATCAAATTGCTGAAAACCAATAGTGAGAAAATCTTACAAGCACCCAGAAAGGAGTTCCTCTGTGGCCCAGCAGGTTAAGGACCCAGCACTGGCGTGCTGCAGCTCAGGTCGCTGCTGTGGCATAGGTTCGGTCCCTGGCCTGGGAACGTCCACATGCTGCAGGCACTGCCAAAAAAGGCAGCCAGAAGAAGGAAGGAAATTGCACGGGGAAGTACAAAGAAGGAAACTGACTTCCTGTCGGAGGCGCAAAGGCCTGGAACTGGGAGGGGCTGTGGTCAGCGCCCAAACTGCCATAACTCTGCACCTCTGAGGACAGAGCGGAAAGCCAGGACCTGTCTCAGCAGAGGAGGCGCGTTTGACACAGTGCAACCTCCATTTCATGATAAAAGCTCAGCAAACTAGGAAGGGAAGTTCTTCAATCTGATGAAAACCTTCACCAACTAAAAACAAAAACAAAAACAAAACTAGAACTAACATTGTAGTTAACGGTGAAAACCTGAATACTTTCCCCCAGACCGGAAGAGAAGGCCAGGAGGTCAGCTTTGGCTCCTCCTCTAGACGTAGCGGGTGCCCTGGTCGGGCGGCGTGGCAGACACAGAAGTCACCAGCATCGAGATCAGAGAATAGGAAGCAAAACTCCGTTAATAGAAAACATTAGTATATACTTAGAGAATGCCAAAGACTCTGCAAAAAAAGTTACTGAAACTAATAGGTGACTTTGGTGCAGTCAGGATTCAAGGTCAGTGTACAAAAGTTGATTGTTTCTACGTACCAGCAATGACGTACTGAAAATGGAAATATTCACAGTGGTGAAAAACAGCACCGCAGAGTCCCTTGTGGTACAGCAGGTTAAGGGTGTGGCGTTGTCCCTGCAGTGGCTCCAGTCACTGCCGTGGTGTGCATTTTTTGGTCTTTTTAGAGCCACACCTGCGACATACAGAGGTTCCCAGGCTAGGGGTCGAATCGGAGCTGTAGCCACCGGCCTGCACCACAGCCACAGCAACGCAGGATCCGAGCTGCATCTGTGACCTGCACCACAGCTCATGGCAACGCCAGATCCTTAACCCACTGAGAGAGGCCAGAGATTGAACCTGCATCCTCACAGATACTAGTCAGGTTCTTAGCCCTCTGAGCCACAAAGGGAGCTCCCCAGGGTGGCCTGTGTTATTGTCCTCAAATACTGTCACACCTGCTGGCTGCTCTTGGTTACAAAGTAGAATCCTGGTACGTCGTGGGAGGAGGTGGCCCGAGCTGCGAAGTCCTGGCGGGGACGGGGTCATCGGGGGCCAACTGCAGCGTCATGATCACAGGCCAAGTCTCGCAAAGTATGTACAAAGTCTGTTACTGAAAACATAAAACATCACTGAAAAAAATTAAAGACCAAATGAATGGAAAGAAATGCCACGGTCATAAACACAAGACTCGTTGTTGGTAAGGTGAATAACACAGCCCGCACAGCCCCGGTGAGGCCCCGCAGACGCCGCGGGGCCAACGGCCGTGAGCTGGTGTGAAAAGGCCGAGCACAGAGGACAGTCAGACTCCTACTTTTAAGGACAGAGTTGGAAGGTTCACACTATCTGATATCAAGACTTACGTGGCCGAAGTTCCCATCATGGCACAGCAGAAATGAATCCGACTAGGAACCATGAGATTGTGGGTTCGATCCCTGGCCTCGCTCAGTGGATTAAGGATCCGGTGTTGGTGTGAGCTGTGGTATAGGTAGCAGACCTGGTTCGGATCCCGCGTTGCTGTGGCTGTGACTGTGACTGCGGCCATGGCCAGCAGCTGCAGCTCCGATTCAACCCCTAGCCTGGGAACATCCATATGCCCCAAGGGCGGCCCTAAAAAGCAAAAAAAAAAAAAAAAGAACACTTACTGTGGGGGTTCCACCTGCGGCACAGAGGGTTAAGGATTGGTGTTGTCTCTCCAGCATTGCCACAGCACAGCTGTGGTGTGGGTTGCAGCTGCAGCTCAGATTCAATCCCAGGCCCAGAAACTTCCATATGCCGTTGTGCAACCATTAATTTAAAAAAAAAAAAAAAACTAGTTACCCATGAGGATGTAGGTTCAACCACTGGCCTTGATAAGTGGGTCAAAGGTCCGGCATTGCCGTGAGCTGTGGTGTAGGTCGCAGATGCAGCTCGGATCCCACATTGCTGTGGCTGTGAGCTTGTCTGGCAGCTGCAGCTCCAATTCGACCGCTAGCCTGGGAACCTCCACATGCTGCAGGTATGGCCTTAAAAAGAAAGGAAAAAAATGACTTACCACAACATCAGAAATAAACTTAGGATTTTACCAAATAGTGCTGGAATAACTGACTACCTACACGGACAAATGTGAGCCTGTGCTGTGCTTAATACCATATAAAAATACTGAAATGAACCCTAGACTAAAATATAAGAGCTAAAGCTATAGAATTTCTAGAAAGAAAAAAAGCCAGACACAGATGTTTGTAGAACTTTTATACGTTATAACCAAAAATGAGACAAGCCAGTGTCCATGAACAGGCAGCTGGACAGTGAGTCCGGGCGCCCGACTCGCATCTCAGGGGCGGAGACCCTGGAGAAGGCAGAACTGGGGGCGGGGGCAGGAGTCCCATCAGTGATTGCCTGGGGACAAGGGAGGGGCTGGCTGCAAGCGGACGTGGCCGTGATTTGAGCGGGGCAGAAACTGCTCTTGTTCCCTGCTTGTGCAAGTAAACAGTATTCAAAAATTGACAGATTGTTACTGTTGTATAAATACAAATTGTTACTGTTTTTGTGAAGCTGTAGCATTTAAGGTGTTCAACTCTGAGCCCAGGGTCACCTACGCACATGACATCGCAACCGCGGAGGCCCTGGACAGATCCAGCACCTCCCAAAGCTGCCCTCTCCTCCGGCAACCTTAGCAGAAAGCCAGCCCTCTGCCGGGGACACAGTGGGTACCTAAGAGCAAACTTGTGCTCCATAAAGCTAGAAAGACTGCTCACGTCTGCAGAGACAAGGACTGGAAGGGACAGCTCAGGCTGTCCCCTGGGGGTCGGAGGCCACGTCTAACAGCTGCGTAAGAGAAGAATGCACCGAGGAGAGTGGTGGCCGGCCCGGGGAGGGCGCGGTCTCCGCGCTGAGCGGCCGGCGAGGAGCGGAGGAAACAGGGTCGCCCGGGGGACTCTGCCTTGTTCGCCTCCGTCTTCTGTCTGCTCGGTTACTAGAAACTACCTAAACCCACAGCTTTCCAGGACCTTACGGTTGGCAATGACAGACGCCGTCTTGCACCGCTCCCCGGCCAGCTCCGCGCTGAGCCGGGAGGGCTCTTTTTCAGCCCACTTTGGCCGAGAGCTGTCACTGCCCCGCGCCCCGCCGGGGGCTCCGTGGCAGCTCTCCGCACGCTGTCCTCGGCCCCGTGGCCAGGGCTCAAGTGCACACATCTGTCGTCCAAGCCTGACTCCGTGGGCCCCACCCCGCCCGGGGCCCCGAGCGCTGCACGTGCCCCGGCTCGGCCGCCACCGCCCCCCTCCCGGAGGGTCCGCCTGGGCGGTGGGGCCCGCAGCCTCCCTCCTGCCGAGGCCCCGACCGCGTCCCTCTGCGCAGAGCTGTGCATTTAAAGTGGAAAAAACTGTTACACCTCCCTTTTTAGAAGCAGGGACGTGCGACTGGGGACCAGCCATGCGCATAGGAACACTCGTCGGAGTAGGGCCCAGCGGGCGTCCAGCCTGGGGTGAGGCTGACACTTGCGGTCACGGGGTGGGGAGGCTCCCGCGTGGGGCACTGAGGCGCGTGGGCGATGTGGCCTCCAGAGGGCTTGCTCCCCTTGAACTCCAGCCGAGAGCACCTCTGGCTCTCATGCCAGACCTGCCGGATGCTGCCTGTCTGAAAATGGGGGACACGCACCTGAAGCTGTGCTGACAGAGAAACTACACTGTTAAGGGACTATATGAGAAAACAAGGAGTTCCCGTCGTGTTGCAGCAGAAATGAACCTGACTAGGAACCATGAGGTGGCAAGTTCGATCCCTGGCCTCGCTTAGTGGGTTAAGAATCCGGCGTTGCTGTGAGCTGTGGTGCAGGTCACAGACATGGCTCGGATGTGGCGTTGCTGTGGCTGTGGTGTAGGCCGGCAGCTGCAGCTGGGATTTGACCCCTAGCCTGGAAACTTCCATATGCTGTGGGTGCGGTCCTAAAAAATGGTGCAGCCCTACAAAGCAAAAGAAAATAAGACTGGCTTCTAAGCTTCCGTGTTAAGAAAGTAGAAAAAAACGGGGGCGGGGGGTGCAAAGTAGACCCAAAGCGAGGCAGGAAGGAAATAATAAAGACAACAGAAATCAGTGAAACTGAAAAGAGTAAAACAAGATAAATGAATTCAGAAGCTGAATTTTGAAAAGATCACAATTGGTGACTTAGAGCATAGCCGACAAAGAAAGGTATAAATTACTAACCTCAGGCTCGGCAGAAGGAGCGGCACTGGAGACAGCACGGGCGGTGAGCGGGCGATGAGGAGGCTGACAGACGGCCCCGTGCCCGTAAACTCCATTAAATGGACCAGTCCCTTGAAAAGCACAAACTGCCAGAACTCACTCGAGGTGAAACAGGTGTCCATTAACAATCCTGAGTCTATTAAAGAAATTGAATTCCTAGTAATAAGCCTTTCTAAAAGGAAATCTCCAGCTCCAAGTGGTCTCCCCTGCAAATGCAAACATTTGAGAAGTAATAACAGCAATGACACAGAATAGCTTCCAGAAAAGCAGTGGTGGGAACTCCTTGCAACTCTTTTTATGAGGCGAATGTTAGTTACCCTGATACCAAAATTCAAAAACCATCCAAGAAAACTGCGGACCGACACGCTTCATAATGTCTTCTATAAAATGTCAGCAAATCAAATTCGGCAAAATACATGAAAAAGAATAATGTCACAACAGATGGTATTTATGCCAGGAATGCAAGGATGGTTGAAGATTTTTAAATCAGTAAAACCTGCCGTGTTAACAGCCTAAAAAAGAAAACCACATGATCATATTATTTGATGCAGAAAAAGCATATGACAAAATTTGATGTTCGTAATATTAAAAAAAAAAAAGTCCCTCAGGAAACTAGGAATGGCAGGGAGCTTTCTCAGCCTGATGTAAAAAAAGGTCTTTAAAAAACCCTACACCTAGAGTTTCCATCAAGGCTCAGCGGAAACGGATCTGACTAGCATCGGTGAGGACGCAGGTTGGATCCCTGGCCTCGCTCAGTGGGTTAAGGATCTGGTGTTGCCGCCACACTGAAGGTCACAGAGGTGGCTCGGATCCCGCGCTGCAGTGGCTGTGCTGTAGGCCGGCGGCTACAACTCCGATTCGACCCCTAGCCTGGGAACCTCCATGTGCCCCAAATGTGGCGCAAAAAAAAAAAAAAAAAACAACACTGTGAAAGAAAGCAAAATTGACCTAATAGACATACCATGTTTATGGATTTTTTGAAAGCAAGTTTGAGATGTTTTTTCCAGCCCTATTTTTGTGGCTATTCTGGCCTTCTCTGCTGCTTACGGAGTTCCTGCTGCAGGTGTGCCAGTCCGAGGAAAGTTTGGAGGCACCTGGAGTTTCTCTTTTGTTTCTCTCTGTTCTTCAGCTCTGTCAATTTGTTTGCAAGTTCTCAGATTCTTTTTTTTTTTTCCTTTTTAGGGCTATACCTGTGGCGTGTGGAAGTTCCCTGGCTAGGGGTCGAATCAGAGCCGTAGCCGCCACAGCCATATGGGATCTGAGTCACGTCTGCAACATACACCACAGCTCACGGCAACGCCGGATCCTTAACCCACTGGGAAGGCCAGGGATCCAGCCCATATCCTCATGGATCCCAGTTTGAATCGTTAGCCGCTGAGCCACGACGGGAGCTCCCACGTGCTCAGACTCTTGCTCCCGCCAGCTGACGTCGGCTGGCGAGCTACTCGAGCAAACGTCCGTTTCAGTTGTCTATCAGACTCCTCGCCTCCTCGGGGCTCTCCTTTCCTATTCCTTCCTCTCTGTTAATGAGAAATTGTCACCTCCCATCCCTTCCTACTTTCCTTCTGTTCTTTGGACACGTTTGTCACGGTGTCTTGTCCCCTGCAGGCGCTTTCTGTGGCTCTCTTCCCCTGTGTGCAGGCCTCACTCTGTCTTCACACGTCCTGTAGTTTTGTTGGAAAACTACACCCTAGGTAGTGAATCTCCCTCTGGGTGAGAGGCCCACCGCCTCACCCTGCTGGTTCCAGTTTGTTTTACGACCTGGCTCTGCCGTTTGGGTGGGGGTGTGTCCTCTTTCTTTGACCTGTTAGTTCACAGCCTTTTCCCAGCCTCTAGGCTCTGTAATTACTGCCTGCTTGTTGTATTGTTTTTGACAGCACTCTAGGGCACAAGTTGTTCTGCAACCTGAGGCAATAATTCAATTCGATTTTTTTTTTTTGTCTTTTTAGGGCCCCACCTGTGGCATATGGAGGTTCCCAGGCTAGGGTTCTAATCAGAGCTATAGCCGCCAGCCTACACCACAGCCACAGCAACGCGGGATCCGAGCCACGTCTGCAACCTACACCACAGCTCATGGCAACGCCGGATCCTTAACCCACTGAGCAAGGCCAGGGATCGAACCCGCAACCTCATGGTTCCTAGTCAGATTCGTTAACCACTGAGCCACAACGGGAACTCCAAGGGTTTAACTTCTTATTCTCAATTTAGATTTTTGTTTGTTTTTTCCCGGCACCCAGGGCATGTGAAAGTTCCCAGGCCAGGGATCCAGCCACACCACAGCCACGACCCAACTCACTCCAGTGACAAATCCCGATCTTGAACCTGATGAGCCCCCAGGGACCTCCGTAGAGGAGCTGTTGTTTTAAAGAGCACTCTTAGGGAGTTCCCTTCATGGCACAGCAGAAACGAATTGCTCAGCGGGTTAAGGATCCGGCGTTGCTGTGGCTGTGGTGTAGGTCGCAGACGCGGCTCGGATCCCGCGTTGATGTGGCTGTGGTGTAGGTTGGCGGCTACACCTCCGATTAGACCCCAGCCTGGGAACCTCCATATGCCGCGTGTGTGGACCTAAAAAGCAAAAAAAAAAAAAAAAAAAAAAGGCACCCTCAGGCTTGCGCCTAACCCCAGAGTCCGTCTCAGAGAGAGCCCCTGGGGAGGGCCTCAGAGCCTCTCCTTTGGACCGGCACCCCCGTGGTCGAATTCGGAGCCAGTCCTCTGGGCGCTGCGCGGGACACTGCTTCTGGGCTTCGGCTTGCTCCCCCTGCACGCCGGCCGGCCGAGGACAGCGAGGGGGCCCGCGTTCTCCACCTGCGGCACCTGGCCTGGCGCCTCCAGCCCTCTGGGGAGCGCGGCGTGGGGGGAGCCCGGCCTCTGCACCTTCGGGCTGGACGGGGCCTCGCTGGGAGCCGGGGGCAGAGGCGGCCCGGAGCGGTGTGGGTCCGCATGCGCTGCTGTGAGGAGGGCGCCAGGTTGTGGCTAAAACGCTGCAGACGCACTGTTGCTGCTGAATTTCAGTAGATTTTCTTCCCGTGTTACACGCCTTCGTGACAACTCCCAGGAGCTCCGGTTGCGGCACCGCGAAAATGAATCCGACTAGTAGCCACGTGGATGCGAGGTCCATGCCCGCCCGCACGCAGTGGGTCAGGGACCCTGCACAGCAGTGGCTACGGCACAGGCCGGCAGCTGCAGCTCCGACTCGACCCCTAGCCTGGGAGCTTCCATGTGCCATGAGTGCAGCCTAAAAAGCAAAAAAAAAGAAAAAATCCCAGAGGCTTTAGATGATTTCGGAGAGCTTAGTTTCTTCCTTCTGGGAGGGGTTCACCTTCCCGGACGTGAGGACCGCGCCTGCTCGCCACGGCGCGGTTTGCTGGATGGAGACGCCTGCCTGACAGGGTTGTCTGCAGTGCCTGGCGAACGCCACCCACTGCTTGTCCCGCCTGCTTCCTGCCGAGGATTAGCTGTTGTCAAGGATTGCGTGCCATTGATGAGCCAGTGCTCTCTGCGTCTTTTGTCCTAAGTTAGACTGTGGAGTGTCTAGGTGTGAATCTTTTCCTTTTTTTTTTTTTTTTTTTGGTCTTTTTAGGGCCAAACCCAGGGCATATGGAGGTTCCCAGGCTAGGGATTGAATCAGAGCTGCAGCCACCAGCCTACGCCACAGCCACAGTAACACCAGACCCAAGCTGCATCTGCAACCTACTCCACAGCTCACGACAATGCCGGATCCTTAACCCACTGAGCAAGGCCAGGGATCGAACCTGCATCCTCACGGATGCCAGTCAGGTTCGTTTCCACTGAGTCATGACAGGAACTCCCTTGATGTGAATCTTTTTTTGTGTTTCTTTCTTGGAATTTGTTTAGCTTCCTGAATAGTTTTCGACAAATTGGAGTTTTTGGCCATTATTTCTTCAGTTATTTTTTCTGTCTCTTCTCTTCTCCTTTACGTGTATGTTGGTCTTTTGTGGTGCTCCACAAGTCTCTGAGGCCTGTTTTCTTCATCCTTTTTTCTTTCTGTTTCTCAGACTGGGTGATCCCAGTTGACCGTCTTCCTACAGGTTTGTTGATTCTTTCTCGTTACTGCTCAGATGTGATCTTGAGCCCCTGAAGTGAATTTTCAATTGGAGTTGTTACACTTTTCAGCTCCAGGATTTTTATTTGGTTTGTATTTATAATTTCTCTCTATTATTCTCCATTCTATGAAATATCATTCTGTTCTTTGAACATATTTCAAATACCTGATTGTATATTTTTAAAGACTTTTACTTTTTCTATTATAATTGATTTACAGTGTTCTGACAGTTTCTCCTGCACAGCAAAGTCCAGTACCTGATTTTAAGTCTTTATCTGGTCAGTCCCATACCTGACCTTCCCTTAGAGACAGCTTCTCTTAGTTGCCTTTTTTTCCTGTGTATGGTCATACATGTTTCTTTGCATGTCTCCTATTTTTTAATTGAAAATTGGACTTTCCGTTACTATGATGTTGCACCTAGTAAGCTCAATACCGGATTCTCCCTACTTGCCAGGATTTGTGGCTCTTTCTTGTTGCTGTTTGTTTAGTGACTTAGCTGAACTAACTCTAGGCAGCTGTGTGGTCCCTGAGGGCTCTGCCTGATGAGCTCAGTGACCAGGGAGTGAGGGGGGCACTGACTGTCCTTTAATGCGTTTGACCAAGTCTCTGCTGGGGACACCTTCAGTTCTCAGCCAGGCAGTTGAAGCTTTCAGCTCTCCTTTGCGTCCTGTGCACAGCGCTTCAGTAGCAAGAGCTGAGGGCCTCCTCTCCCCAGGGCACAGCTCTGCCTCATGCATGGAATTTCTAGATTCCCCAGGAACATTTGGGAGTTTTTCAAAGCCCCTTTTGATATCTCATCCCCAGCTCTTCCTTTTAAGTTTTCTGATTAGCTTGCTTTTCCCACTTCTCCACTGTCTCAGGCTGCAAGTTCTGGGGTTTTTGTTTGTTTTCTAGGGTCGCACCCGCGGCATGTGGAGGTTCCCAGGCTAGGGGTCCAATTGGAGCTGCAGCCACCGGCCTACGCCACAGCCACAGTCAACGAGGGATCCGAGCCACGTCTGCGACCTACACCACAGCTCACGGCAATGCCAGATCCTTAACCCACTGAGCGAGGCCAGGGATCGAACCCGCAACCTCTTGGTTCCTAGTCAGATTAGTTTCCACTGCGCCACAACAGGAACTCCCAGCCAGTTTTTAAATTGCCTGTAGGTGTTTTCAACGAACACCCGTAGGGAAAAGGCTTTTATGCTAAGTAAGCTTCAGGACAAATCAAACAAAGCAGCCTTGCTGGAAGTCTTCGGGGAGCACCCTTGAGGGGGCCGCAGACCGCCCTCCTCGTCTGTGGCTGCCAGGGTGCCCTGTCCCCCGACTTCAGCCGGCGTTCGCAGCCGCAGCAGAGGGGATGGGGACAGGGCAGGTCGGAGCCGCGGGCACCCTTCCTCGGTGAGAGCTGACCGTTCCCTTCGCCCTTTCTGGAGGAGAAAAGAGGACCTTCCTGAACCACCCTGGCTCCCACGCACGCTTAGGCCGCGCTGGCATTGCATTCGTGTGCACTTTAGGAGGCACGGCTCCCGTGCGCAGCGTCCCTGACAGATTCACAGGCCACCGGGCTCCCGCCAGTGCAGAGGTCGCCCTGTCGCTCTCCTGCTGGCTTTTTGGACCAAGTTTGGGTTTTTTAATCCAAACACACAGTGGGTTTTTTAATCTGTCTGTCATCTCTGTTGCCCCCCCCCCCCCCGAAAATGAAGTTGCGTTTCTGAAAACAACTGTCGTTTTCCTCCAGAGTAACTGAAATTGGGTTCCGGCTCCTTGGCTACCTCCATCGGGGGTCTTGGCTGTTCTTAGGGAAAATTCACGGACGAAAACTACAGCGGGGCCTCCAAAGGGGTGCGAGGCGCTGTGCTGCTGCAGGAGCGGCCCCCGCAGGCGGGGCGCGGGGCGGGGCGCGGCCTGCGCCTGCAGTGACAGCGCGTCGTGTCCCCGACAGAGCGGAAGCAGCTTCCACGTGCTGGACCAGGGCCAGTTCGCCAAGGAGGTGCTGCCCAAGTACTTCAAGCACAGCAACATGGCCAGCTTCGTGCGGCAGCTCAACATGTGTGAGTGCACGGCCCGCCCCAGCGCCCGGCGGACACACCTGCCCGAGGGGGGGGGGTCGTGCGGGGCTTCCAGGGGGCAGTGCCGGGTGCTGCCGGGGCCACGTCACCCACTTGCCTGCCCCCCCCCCGGGGCCTCCCGCGGGGCGGCGGCCGGCGGGAGCCGGGGCTCGGTCCTCGGTCCCACGCCTGAGGCGC
>PVHT021183557.1:139212-175677 GCA_004024745.2 Catagonus wagneri | reverse complement strand
GTTCTCGTGCGTGTTGGGGTCGAAGAAGCCCTTGGTGTCGTCGCTGGGGTCCTCCAGCACGCGGCTCATCTCCTCGTCGAAGTAGCCGCGCTGGTAGGCCACGTCCACGGGCACGCGGTGGCTGTGCACGGGGTCGATGACGCCGCCCGTGGCGATCTGCGCCTCCAGCAGGCGGACGCCGTGCTCGCGGACGATCAGGCCCTTCTTCATGGCCTGGAAGAGGGAGATCCGCTCCCCGGTGTAAGGGTCGGTGTAGCCGGTGACGGCGCGCTCGGCCGACAGCAGCTTCTGGAACATCTCGGGCCCGATGACACCAGCCCTCAGCGCCTCCTCCACCGAATACCTCTTGTTTTCCTTGGGATCGAGGATGAAGCCCGTGGCTGCCTGAGCCTCCAGGAGGATGAGGGCGGTGCCGGGCCTGAGGAGCCCCTTCCCACAAGCCTCGCGGATACTGAGGGGCTCCCGGGACCCGGGCGGCAGCAAGCCGGCCACGCAGCCGGTGCCCTGCAGATACCTCTGCACGGAGCCCAGGCTGCCCACGTCCTGCGCCGTGGCCTGTCCTCGCTCCAGCCGCTCAAACATGTCCTGGTCGATGATCTCCGCTGTCAGCAGCTCTCCTGGAGTCACAGGGACCCTCAGCCCAGGGAAGGTGGGCCCGGCAGAGGCTGCAGCCTGCTCGAGGGTGGCCCTCAGCGCGGCTGCCAGCTCGTCCACTGAGAGGGCCCCGTCCCTGTGCTGCTGGGTCAGTGCCGTCCGCTGCTCCACGGGGACTGCCTCGGAGAAGAGCAGCTCCCAGAGTGACACGGGCCGGCCCTGGAACTTGCCCACGGAGACGGCGGCCGTGGCGGCCCTCAGGGCCTGCCGGGTGCTGTGCTCGATGAACGGAGGCCCCCGGGGCTCCTCCCCGAGGCCCCCTGCCGAGACAGGCAGGAAGGCCAGCCCCGTCTCCGGGTCGGTCACACAGCGGGCCAGCAGCTGCCCGTAGCTGAGGCTCTCCTGCGTGCCGGGGTCTGAGAAGCCCGCCGCCTGCGAGAGGTGCTGCTGAGTCTCCTGGTCCAAGCAGCCGAAGCGCAGGGCCGCCTCCGAGGGCAGCCGGAGCCTGCGGGCGGGACACACTAGCCCGCCTGTGGCCAGCTGGGCGTCCAGGAGCCTCAGCGCCAGGGGCCTGTCCACCAGTCCCTTCTTCATGGCCTGGAACAGGGGCACGCGGGCGCCACTGAAAGGGTCGTGGTAGCCCGTCACTGCCTGCTCTGCTGCCAGGAGCTGCCCGTGGAGCTCCGGGCCAACCAGGCCTGCCCTGACCGCCTCATCCACCCAGAGCTGCCGGCCGGTGGCTGGGTCCACCAGCGTGCAGGTGGCGGCCTGAGCCTCCAGGAGTGGAAGCGCGGCGCCCGTGGGGAGCAGGTGCTCGGCGGCTGCCCGGGAGAAGCTCTTCTTGTGCCCCGCGGGCAGCAGGACGACCCCCGCCACACCGCCGGTGCCCTGCAGATAGCGCTGCACCTCGGCGCGAGCACCCACATCCTGCACGGCCAGCCCGCCCTCCCGCAGGCCACGGGCCGTCGCCTCGTCCAGGACCCCCACCTCCAGAAGCTCGGCCACGCTCACCGCTCCGCTCAGGGTGCGGAAGGTGATCTTGAGGGGCAGCAGGGCCAGCCCCGTGCCGGGCGCCCGCACACACCTGCCCAGCAGCTCGCGGTATGGCAGCTCTTCCAGCGTGTTGGGGTCCAGGAAGCCCGGGGCATCCGAGCCGGGCCCGAGCTCCGTCAGCCCGCGCCACGTCTCCTGGTCCAGGAGGCCCTGTTGACAGGCTAGCTCGGGGGCCACGCGCCCGCCCCGGATGGGGTCCACCAGGCCCCCTGTGGCCAGCTGGGCCTCCAGCCAGCTCCACCCCAGCGCCCTGCCCACAACCTCCTTTCCGATGGCCTGGAAGAGGGCCAGCCTCTCGCCCCCATAGGGGTCAGGGTACCCTGTGACCGCACGCTCGGCAGCCAGCAGCTTCTCCTTCAGCTCCAGGCCCACCAGGCCCTGCTGCAGGGCCTCAGAGACGAGGAGCGGCTGGCCCTGGGCGGGGTCCACCAGGCCCCCAGTGGCCGCCTGGGCTTCCAGTAGGGCCAGCCCGAGCCCGTAGGGCAGGACTCCCTGCTTCATGGCAGCGTAGAGACTCTGGGCCTGGCCGGAGGCCTCCACGTACACCCCGGCAATGCTCCTGGCCCCGGCGGATGCAGGCGCCTGGGCCTGGGGCTCGGAGGGGGCGTCGGCTCTCAGCACGGCCTTCACGGACTTGGGGACAGTGGCCAGCTCAGTGCCATTGGTGACCAGGACGTCAAGGGGAGAAGAGGCGTGGCCATTCATGGTGCCTGGGCCGCTGTGCAGGACTCACTCAGCCAAGGTCCACAGTTTGCTCCCTGCGGGGGTGGAAAGGCTGTTAGGGGCCCTGAGGTGGCCCGGGTGGTCGGGGGCAGGGCGGTCAACCCCGAACCCTGGACCCACCGCCAGTGCGGCTGGCCCTCGGGGGAAGGAGACTCAGCATCCGCGGTGGGCCCTCCCCTTGCCTCGTGGCCCTGGAGGGACAAGTGAGTGCAGTGACCCCAGGGTGACCTGTTCTCCTCCGGCCTCCATGTCAGCCACACGCCCTCTTCTCCCTCCCTCGGCTTGTAGTGCAGGGGCTCGGCCCTGGCCACCCGGGCTGCGGGTCCCTCCCCTCACCCTTGGCCGCAGCACCCACACCTCCCCACCGCTGGCACTCCTCTAGGCTCCCCAGAGTCCCCCACCTGCCACCCCTCAGGGGTGCTCCATGTTCTCCTGGACACAGCACCAATCGCTCCCCAACCTGGAGCCACTGCCGCTCCAGCCTCCGCCCCCTCCTGGCTCCCCAGGGTCACCTCAGCTTGACCCTGAGCCCTCTGCCAACCTGGCCTGGCGGAGACCAAAGACTCGGTGCCCACGTGCTGGTCCTGCCGGGAGCTGTGGGCAGGGATCGGGTCTCTAAACCTTGCTGGTCCCCGGCCCCTCACGGCTGTCCCCTCTCAGCAGACGGCTCTGAGCAGGGGCGACAGGTGCCCCCCTCCCACCCCTAACACGGCTGTCCCCATCTAAGCTGGGGACGTGTCTCCTCAAGAGAAGTGTCCAAGCCCTAACCTGCAGTCCCTGTGACTGGGGGCTTTTCTGGAAATTGGATCTTTGCAGATGCAGTTAGGTGGACAAGAGCTCACGCTACTGCAGGGCGTCGTGTCCACACAGGAAGTGCCCGGCCCACGGAGGCAGACCCAGCAGGGCCGCCAGAGGCCAGAAGCTCCGGCTTCAGAGCCTGGCCTCCCGCCGTGGCTCCCCGCCCCCGCAGGGGCCAGTCCACCCCGTTTCTGCAGAACCTCACCCGCACACCGGCTGGGTCCACACTCGGGCCCTGCCAGCACTGTGGTCTGTTCTGAGCCCGGCCGCACCTGTCCTCGCCCCCAGCCAGGCCCCCGCACCCCACGGGGGTCTCAGGACGAGGCTCAGGCTCCACGCCCCCCATCCGGCCCCCGCATGGCTCTCGCTCAGCTGACCTCGGACTCCCGACCTCCCCGAGCCCTGGGCCGTGGGAGCTGGGGGCCCTCCCCCGTGGGCCGGCTTTCTCTCGCCAGCCCCATTCCCCACGCCAGCTGAGAGCGCCTCTGGCCAGAGCTGGAGCCACAGAGCCACGCGCCCAGCAGCCCCACCGAGAGCCCAAGTCCCGCGGGGCCCGGCCACCCCGCAGAACCTGCCCCTCGGCTCTCCAGACGTGCCCCGTGACAGGCCCATCTCATGCCTGTGGCCGTGGCCTGTACAGGAGACCTTGGCCTCGCGTGGGCACCTGCATGCTGCCCAAGGCCAGCCGCCCTGCTCCTGTCCTCCCGCCTCCAGAGCAGCCGGTCAGCAAGTGCACATGGGGGCGGGCGCGAGTCCCTGCGGTCAGCTCAAACCAGGGCTGAGGGCGCACAGGGCTGCTGGGGGGCACGCTTCGAGACGCTGCCAGACCCCATCCGGGACGCGGGACACAACCTCGCCTCGGGGCGGCGCGCGGCAGGCAGCCCCCACTGCGGCCCTCAGGCATCGCCGCCTCCCCCGAGGCCCCCCCGGGCGCTCGCAGCCCCCGCTGCCTCCTTCCCTGCCAGACGCTGGGCTGAGCCCCCTGGTGGCGCCTGCAGCTGAACGCTGCTCAGAGTCGGTGCCAGGACCCGGCAGACACAGAGGAGGGGCTCTGGAGAGCCTCCAAGAAGCCCTGCAGCGCTTCGCCTCCACAAGGCACAGGCCGTGCGGCGGGCGGGCACGCCGAGCACAGCGGCAGGCCGCTGCCAAGAGGGGACGAAGACCTCCGATGGGGGAGGTGCATTGCCAAAAGCCAGGCTTTGGAAAAGATCACAGAAAGCTTCTAGTGACCGGCTGGCCCCCTGGGGCCTGGTGGTGGCCGGTGCAGAGGCCTTGGTCCCTGCAGGGCAGGGCGGGCCCTGGCGGCCGCATTGTGAAGGGCGGCGAAGGGCTCCGCAGAGGCCCCAGCCCACAGGTGGGGTGCACCGCTCTAGAAAAGCGGCTGGAGAGCGGGCTCCTCTCTCCCAGCTACGGGGTCAGGGGGTTTGGATGTGCTGGTCCCCACGGTGGCCAGCTTCTGCCAGGGGACACAGCAAGTCCCACTGAGCTGGAGGCCACCACTGCTACCAGGGCCCTCTGGCTCCCCGTGTCCAGGACCGAGAGGCTGGAAGACGGGATCCCACCCAGCAGGGGGGCTGACCTGACCGGAGCGGGAGGGGGCCGCGCCCTGGACACCACGTGCAGTGCCCTGGCCGAGCAGGGCCTCAGGGTGCAGGTGGCTCCCACCGGGGTGAGCAGACGGGCGGTGGGGGGCGAGGAGTTGGGGAGGGGCACCCGGTGCCGGGGGCAGGGGTCCGTCCTCTCACCGTCCCTCCTGCTTTTCCCCAGGAAGAGAAGCTCCCGCCCCCCCCAGGGGGTCCCCGAACACAGTATGGGGACTCAGGGCTGCCCTGACCCCCCACTAGGGGCGGGTGGGCGGCACCGCGGGCCGGCCTGTCTCTGCCCCACCTGCCTCCTCCTGTCCGCAGGGCCCTCTCGAGGCCACTCCCTAAGCCCGCTCCAGGCTCTCAGCTTCCAGGCGCAGACCTGGACGCGTGTCCGCTGCCCACCTGCACAGGGACCCGCGTGCTCCCGGGGTAAAGCGTCTTGTTCAGGACGGCCCTCAGAGGGTCTCTAAGGGCCCCTGGGGTGACTGGAACAGGGAGCCTGTCACCTGACATCTGGCAGTGGACCAGGGGGAGCCGGTTCACTCCCAGGAACGGGGCGCAGAGGCAGCCGGGCGGCACAGCTGCGGGTGGCCCTTGGCTGCACGTGGGCAGCCAGCCCAGAGCCCAGGCTGTGCCGGAGGGTTGGACGGTGCAGCGCCTGGACAGGAAAAGCAGCAGGGCCGATACAGGCTCCGTGACCAGGAGGCCCCAGCTCCCCACGGGCCGTGAGAGCAGGGCTGGGGAGGCCCTGTACCTGCAGGACAGGAGGCGAGTCCTGGGAGTGGGTGCCTCGAGTCTGCGTGGGCACCCCGGGGAAGCAGCTGGGCCGGTGTCGGAGCTCAGGAGACAGACTAGGGCACGCGAGGGGCGTGCGTCCAGGGCCTGCGGAGCGCAGACAAAGTGGTTTCAAGGGCGGGAGACCCGGCAGGCCAACCCCACGGAAGCCAGAAGAGAGGCGTCCTGGAGAGGTGGCCGCCAGCAGAACTGGGCACGGGGCGTGGCCAGGCGGCTGTGGGCCGGCAGCTGGGGAGGGAGGCCCTACAAGGGAGTCTCGGAAGAGAGGAGCCCCTGCTGTGCCCCAGGGACAAGGGTGGGAGGGCAACTCCCCTGGGAGGGGCGGCCCCTACACCAGCCGGGCCGGGGGGCGGGCACAGGGCCGTCTGGCTGCCCCCTTGAGCCAGATCAGAACAGAACCAGATGGCAGGGCTGCCTCGGGCCACACAGGGGATCAGTGACCTTGGCCTTTGGTCCACTCCCGGCAGCATCAGAAAGATCCCGCCCACCTACACTGGGTGCCAGTGGGCAGAGACCAATGGCCAGATAGAGGCTCGGCAGGAGGGGCCCCAGGAGGGTGGAAGGACCTGAGGGAGCCTGTCACAGCTCTGCGAGAGGCAGCACGTAGGGTCCCTGGGCCCCGCCCTCAGCCCGCCACAGCTGGTGCTCTGGGCAGTGAGGAAGGCGGCCAGGAGCCCCCACCCTCTCAATTTGTCAGCCTAATCGCCTGGGCAGGCAGGTAGGCTCCCGCCGCCAAGGCCCCCGCCCCCTGCGATGCAGCGGGCGGGGCAGGGACCACCCGGACCTGCAGGACCCCACCCAGGGCGGCAGCAGTCCTGCCGGAAACCGCCGGGCAAAGCCCCCGGCCCTGCGCGGCCTCATCTCCCACGCCGCACTCAGCCTGTCCAGTCGCCCCCACGCGCGGAGGGTGGCGCGACCGCCAGGACCCCCGCCCAGCAGGGCTAATAGGGAGGGCAGCGGCCTCGGCGGCCGAGCTCAGGCTGCCTGCGGCGGGGAACAGAACCGCGGCCACCTCCAGCGCGTGGCGCCCCCCGCCCCCGCCCCCGCAGGTGTTCCCCTCGGTGGCCGCCGTGCCGGGCCGACCCGGGCGTCCCACCTGCCCGAACGGTGCCGCGGCGCTCCGTCGGCGGTCTCGGCTCGCTCCTCGGCCCGCGCGCGGCGCCTCCCGGTTTAAAGCCTCTGGGCCCCGCCCCTCGGCGGCCCCGCCCCGCTCTGGGGGCGGCGGGGGCACGTGGGGCGCGAACCGGTGCGGCCGGCAGGTCCCTGGAATCCCGCTCCCGGCAGGCCCGCACCCCGCGCGCGCCCCTGGTCTGCGAGCGCCCCGGGCGAGGAGGGGGCGGCCGCCGAGGGGTAGGGTCCCCAGGCTCCTGCCCCTTCGACCCCTCCCCGAGAGTCACCGCGCAGGCACGCGGGCGGGCGGGCGGCCGCAAGGAGCTGGGTGCGTCCTGCGCCTGCCCCGCCGCCGCCTGGCTTTGGAATGGAGTTTGCAAGGGAAATGCGGACCTGCCCGGCGGCGCCGGTGGTTTCACTTTCCAAAACCAGACTTTACTGACCCGGACCCAGCTCTCCGCCTGTCCGCCTGCCTCCGCTCACTGCCCTGGGGCCAGCTTCCTGCTGCCGCTTAGTCCCACGTCAGCCGGGCCACGGTGTCCTCCCAGGCCCCTGGCCGTGACTGCTGCCCACTTCTCCGCCTGGACCTAGAAGGGATGTGCTTTGTCCCCAGCAGGCTTCCGGTCTGTCCAGAAAGGACGAGCAAGGCCTTGCCCCCTGGGTCCAGCCCCTCCACCTGGCTCAGAGTAGGTCTTCTGGTCACCCAGGAGTGCCAGCCCCCACCTTCTGCGGCCGCGGCTCCCAGAGGTGCTGGGGGCGGGGAAGGCCGCGGGGGACCGCAGCCTGGGACAGGGCAGGCTGGGGACCGCAGCCCGGGACAGGGCACACTCCTGGATCTTCTGGCTGCTCTCTCTCTTTGCTGCCCAGATATCCCAGATGGCTGGGGCTGGGGAGCTTCCCCTTGCCCCTCAGGCTCAGGGCCCAGGGTCTGTGCTCTGTCCCAGGTCCCTCTCTGAGGAGTTAGTCCCCCCCCAGTCCACACCTCTGCCTGGATTATTCTTGAGCAGATACTCATCCAGGGCCACGCGGCCACCTCTGGCATGACCGTGAGGGGCCCCAGAGACACCAGTGTGCGCGCGGGGCCGGGGGCCGGGCTCCCGGGTGAAGCGTGCTGGGCTCAACTCCCGCGGCTCTGCCCTCAGTCCCTCCCGCCAGGCCTGGCTCACACCTGCTCACCCAGGCGTTCTGGACCCTGGGCCGACCTTCAGCCACCTCCGTCCTTGTCCCTGTCCACATCCCCAGCCCTGCTCAGCAGACACCGGGACACTGTCCGTGACGTCCGGCTGGGAGTGTGCCTGTGCTGACCGTGGTGGCCGAGAGTGCTCCCCGGAGCCTTCACAGGCCGCACTGCTGCCAGGCCACGGGCTGGGCCAGTCCCCTGCTGTGGGAGCGAGGCGTGTCGCTGGCCAGGCCAGGGCCGCTCTCTGTGCCTGCCTGCCCCTCACCTGCAGATGTGGGCGGTCCTTGTCCCAGAGTTGGGGACCCTCGCTGGTGACCCTTCCTTCTAGGGCTGGGTCCCTCGGCGGCAAAGATGCCGACAGGGTCCAGGGTCCCCACGCCTCCCAGGGCACCCCTGTCATCAGAGGAGCCTCATAACCTGCTTGCCTCCAAGAGGCCCCGCTGCCTCAGTACGAGCCGCATCCCGAAGCCTCAGTCGTGCGGCTGAAGCTGGTCCCTCCCTCAGCAGTGCCCGGGGCTTCCAGCCTCCAGAGCTGTGAGTCAGTACATTTCTGTTGTTTCAGCCGCCTGGCCTGCTGTGCTTGGTGCTGCAGCCTGTGGGAGCGTGACGACAGTCCCTTGTCTGAGAACTCAGCCTGGGGGAGCAAATGAAGGCGTGGTCCGCGGCCTCAGGAAAGGACGGAAACTTTTTTTTTGCCTTTTGTCATTTTTAGGGCCGTACCCGCGGCATGTGGTGTTTCCCAGGCTAGGGGTCTAATTGGAGCTGTAGCCACTGGCCTACACCGCAGCCACAGCAACGCAGGATCCCAGCCGCGTCTGCAACCTACACCACAGCTCACAGCAACGCCGGATCCTTAACCCGCTGAGCAAGGCCAGGGATCGAACCCGCAACCTCATGGTTCCCAGTCAGATTTGTTAACCACTGAGCCACGACAGAAACTCCAAATGACGGAAACTTGAAGCTGCTCCTTGCGAGCCTCAGCCTCTCCCATTTAATGGGGGGGGGGGCGGCGTGGGGGGGCGGGGGAGTGCCGGGAGGGGACCAGGCAGAACCAGGGAGTCTGCTGACGCCCCAGTTGCTTTAAACTGGGAGATATTTTGCCCCGAATACGTATGTTCTTTCCAGGAACTGCGTAAACGGTAGGAACAGGTAAATAGGCAGGAACAGCGGATTTCTCTGGGAGCTCTGCTTGAGAGAGGCGGTGGGCGGTGTGCCCAGGCCCTTGGTCCCCTCTGTCCCCACACCACACAGCCTAGAGGTCCGGCGGGGCTGGCCCAGAGGTGCTGTCCTCGGCTGGCGGGGTCCCCTTGGGGCCGGCAGCCAGGGCCTGCGTGTGCCTCTGGCCCCGCGGTACTGGGACAGCAGGGCAGCCTCGTCAAGGGGACTTGAGGTTGCTCGGGGGGTGAGAGCCAAGGCTGGAAATTGCGGTCATCCTGCCTGCCCAGCTTGCCTTCTCCCGGAGCCCGCTTCGCCTCCCAAGAGCTCAGAGGTCCTCCAGATGGGGCCCCCACCTGCCGCCGGGGCCCCAGAGCCCTCACGCTGTCCAGCTTCCCTGTGGTCACCCTCGGCCATGCCCCTTGTGGCCTCCCCTGGCCTCGACCCTCCCACTGGGCCCCCAGCGCCCCTGACTCTGCAGCTCCTGAAGCCTCAGCTCCACTGCAGGCGCCTGAGTAGCTGGGGCACGAGGGCTGGGCCAAGCGTGCCCACACCCCCCGCCCAGCCCTCCCCGGGGGAGGGTCTGCAGTCCATCACCGTGCCAACAGCTCAGGCCAAGCCGGGGGAGGACTGGGGGTCCCGAGGTGCTCCCACCTGGCCCCGCCCACACACCCTGTACCTCCTGCTCCTGCAGCGGGGCAGCTGCCACCAGGATGCCGGGAGCCCAGGTCCCTGCGAGGCCTGCCGCTCCTCCATGCCACCCAGCCAGCTGCGAGCAGTGTCCAGGGCGCTAGGGACCCTGCAACAGGGACGCACACCCGCCTGCCCTCCACCCCGCCTGGGGCTGCCCTCCCGGCTGGCGGGGCCCACCTTCCCAGCCCCGGTCACCTGCCTCCCCTAGGTCAGCCTTCAGAGCCCGGGCCCACCCCAGGTCCGGGAGATCCCTGGAGGGTGCTGGCCCTGGGGACGTGCCAGCAGGGAGGCCCCTGGGTCTGGCCCTACCCTGAGGCAGTGCGACTCTGAGGCCCAGTTTCCCAGAGCAGACGCCGGGCAGAGGGCACCGCACAGCTGCAGGGGTGGGGGTGCGGCTGTGCTCCGCCCGGGCTGGGGGACTCGGGACCTCGGCGGGACCGCACAGCTGCCCGGCCCTCTCCCGCAGCCCTGCCTGAGCTGGAGCTGGGATCGTGCCCGAGGGCTCGCTGACGGGGGTCACCTTAGGAGCCGGGAGCCCCCGGAGCCGCGGCCGGCTTTGCCCAGGTGTCCATGCTCCCGTCTCGCCTCTCCGCACAGCGTGCCGGCCTCGGCCCACGGTCCGGCAGGCCCAGCCGCCGGCCCCACCGCTCCTCGCTTGGCCTTGCCTCCCGCCAGCCGCCTGTTTCCTGGGAAACGGGTGCCCAGCCCCAGCCGCGAGGGTGAGGGAGAGGCTGGGGAGGGGCCGCGGCTCTCGTTACCCACCCAGCCCTGCCAGCCTACCTGCGCTGCCGTGGGGCTGGGTGGGCGCGGGAGACCGTCGGGCCTGCCGGAGTGAGCCGGGCTTGGGGTGGAGGAAGCAGGGCGCACTCTGGGGAGCCCCCCTGGCTGGGTCGGTCAGCAGCCACAAAGACCCCCGCTTGGCGGGGCCTGGGACTCCAGGGCCGACCCCTCCCCCTCCAGCCACCCTGCCCCCGGGCCTGAACCCCACCCAGCCGAGCTCCCCCGCGCCCCACCCTGCTCGGCTCTCGCTTCCCGGAACCACATTCCTGCCCCCCACCCCCACCCTGCCTGCAGCCTGGAAGCCCTTCCTGCAGGCCTGCTGGGCCGGGGGCTCCCAGCAGAGGGCGCTCGGGGGCTTGGGGTGGGTCGGGCGGGCACTGGTGGGGCCGCTTCTTCACCCCTCCATTCTTCTGCACCCCAAGAAGGGGCTCCGTTTCCGGAAGACGCGCCAGGACCCCCCCACGTCCTCACCGTGCTGGGCCCCACCCCGCCTGCCGAGAGGCGCCAGTGGCACCGTTTGCAGGGGTGGATCCCAGCCCCGGGGGAGCCCAGGGGCCTGGCCTGGCCCTCCGCTGCCCCAGTCTGTGCCCTGGGCCCTGAACCCCAATCCGTGACCACTCAGACCTGCACCTGCCAGGGCTTGTCTTTTTCATGGGGTTTGTGCTGCTGCCGCCCTGGGAACTTTCCATCAGAAAACACTGGGTGGGGTGGGCGGGCAGGCTGGGGCGGGCTGGGGACGCGCCGCGGATGGACGGGCGCCAGGTGTCTCCCGGGAGGGGTTCGCCTGCCCCACGGTCAGCGCAGCCCACCCTGCCCTTCCTGCTGCCTCCTCAGCCCCCACCCGCAGGCCGCCCGCCCTCCGGCCCTCCAGCCGCCGGGGAGCCCTCCCAGGGCTCGGGGGGTCCCCAGCGGGCCCACCTCTGGGCCTCGGCCCGCTCCTCCTCACTCTGCCCTGTGATTCTCACGAGGTGGGCGGAGGGGCCCGGCTCCTGACTCCTGGTCCGGGCGGCGTCTCTCCGTGGAGACAGGGCCTGTCGGCCCTGTGGTCGAGCCTCCACAGGGCTGGCTGAGCGCCCGTGACTGAGAAGAGACCAGGGGCCCGGGAGGACCTCGGAGCAGATGTGGGGACATGGCCAGCCTTTCCCCGGGGCCGGGGTCCTGTCTGAGCTGAGCCCCTCCTGGCCGGGGGCTCCTCCGCCTGCAGCTCCCTTCCCACGCTGAGGCCTGTCGCTCGGCGAGTGGGCGACGTCGGGGGGGGCGGCCGAGGCCCTGACCCCCAGTCCCGCACGGCCACACAGCGAGGGTTGGTGCTGGAGCCGCAGCCCCCGGGTCTCCTCGGCGCTGCCACGGGGTCTTGCACCCACACTTTGCACCCCCTGGGCCCTGTCCCGCCCTGACCAGGCTAAGGACGGCCGAGCCCCGCCTGCACCAGCCTTCAGCCCTGGGGGGCACCCAGGACCGGCAGGGGGTGTGCGGCCACCCCCAAGCTGCTCTGTCCGTGGCAGGGGCTGAGCCAGACCAGGGCCCCCGGCAGAGACTGTGATCAGAACCAGGTCTCCACAGCAGCCCAAGCCAGTCCCCCAAGCCCCACAGTGGGGACTCCCGGCCCTAGTGGGGGCTCCCCAGCAGGGGCCGGTCTAACCCGGGACACTCCGCGGCAGGTCTGGAACCGGCGATGGGCCTAAGTAGGGCTGGGGCGGCCAGCAGCGGGCCTGGCTGGAGCCGGCGGGGACAAGCCAGCTCCAGTGGGGTCACTCCCATGTGGTTGTGGCTGGAGCAGCGCCGAGTTTTGGGGTGGTGTGAGGGAGACAAGCTGGCCCAGGAGTGGGGGCGGCTGCTCCGACCAGGCCCGGCCTGAGGGCCGGGGGACGCAGGTCTTTCTCACTGGGGGCTCTGAGCCCCGAGGATGGGGCTAGCACCGGGGCGGGGGTGGGAGAGCTGATTCAGGCAGAGGCCTGCTTGCCACCCGCTGGGCTGGCAGGGAGCGTACATGGAAATGAGAGGAGGCTTTCCTTGGCAAGATGCAAAGTTGTACGGGGGCGAAGATGGGGCAAGAGTCCTGTTGCTAGGTTTCCAGTGTGTCTGTGTGACAGACCCGCCCAGGGTGCCGGGAGCCTGAGCACCCCGTCTCAGCGGGCCGCCCACCCCGGAGCTGGAGAGGTGGCCACATGCGGGCTGGGCGTGGCCCTGCAGCCCAGGGAGGGGCTTCTGTCAGTCACCAGAAACCCACTCACACTAGTTGCAAAAAGGAGAGAGGAGTTCCCACTGTGGCACAACAGGACTGGGTTGAAAGTGTCTCTGCAGCGCTGGGACACAGGTTCGATCCCCGGCCTGGCGCAGTGGGTTAAGGACCTGGCGTGGCTGCAGCCATGGCTTAGGTCAGAAAAGACCTAGCCCAGAAACTCCATATGCCATGGGGTGGCCAAGAAAGAAAAAGGAAAAAAAAAAGGCAGAGCAAAAAGAGGAAGACCCGACAGGCAGGGCTGCCGCTCGTATCCACCTGCGTGCAGTCCCAGCAGCTCCAGCCGGAAAACCTCTTGCTTCTCTCCCAGGAGAGCCAGGGAAGGTCTGGCCGGCCCTCGGCAAGCCCGCGTCCGCCCCTCCCTGCTCTCCCGCACATGTGAAGCGCCAGCTGACAAAAGCCGCGCGCCTCGTCCTCGGTGCCCGCCAAGGACAGCCAGCGTCCCCCGCTCTGGGCTGCTGGCCCGGCTTCCACCCCCTGCAGTGAGGGGGCGAGAACGAGGCGGGGGCTTGAACAGGGTCTCTGTGAAGGGGCACACCTTACACCCCTGGGGCGGGGGCAGCGGTGACCCTGTCATCCCAGAGCCGTGCCTCCATGGGGACCACTCCCGACTGCTGTCACGTTGGAAAATGCTCCTCCTGAGGGCAGCATCTCAGAGCTTCCAGAATCTTTGACTTTCTCGACCACCCTGCCCTTGACCATCTTTCCCCTCCTCGGCTTTGTTGTCTGCAGCCTGGCTACAGCCTCAGGTCGCATGGGGCACAGGAGGTGGCCGGGCTCACATCACCGGAGCAGGAAAAAAGGAAGCCCACTGCCCTCTCTCAGAGAAATTCTAGAAAATAACACCGGCTCTCACTGGTGATCACGTGCTGCTGCGGGGTGAACCGCAACCCCAGAGAGGGAGCCTTGGGATCCAGGCCGTACCTGTGAATCTGGCCTTATTTGGAAGTGGGTTTTGCGAACGACGAGATCCAGCTAAGATGAGGTCACCGGGTGGGTGTGATCCAGCGAGACCGGAGTCCTCAGAGCCACGCGAAGGGCAAACGCCAGGGCTGACGGGGCAGGTTGAGGGTTGGCAGCAAACTCCAGAGGCTGGAGGAGGCGAGGAAGGGCTCCAGCTCGCGGTTCGGGGGGAGGCGGCCCTGCCCACACCTGAAGTCAGACGTCAGGCACTGGGCTGGCCTGCGCCGCCGGTCTGTGTCCTTGGTTGTTGTGGCCCCGGGGCCGGCAGCCCATGGGCCATCACGGTGGCCGAGCTCAAGAGCCAGGCACCTCCTGGAGCTGGGGAGAGGTCAGCGCCCCCCGTGCCCCGGCGGGGCTGGGGGGCGGTTCCCAGAGGACAGGGTGCTGACCTGGGCCCATCTGGGATCCAGAGGCGGTGGTCGCCGGCCGGCACCGCTACGCTTCCTGCACACCCAGGTCTGTGGCCCAGGCCCTGGCGGTGAGACGGCCCGTTACAACCTCTAAGAGGCTTCTTACGTTCAGAGAGCAGAGGCGGGGGATGCAGCTCCGACAGCGAGTGGCTGGTGCGGGGAAGGCCCGGTCCCCTCGGCGTCCTTCTCTGCCCTGCCCGCCACCCGCTCCATTGCCCCGTGCTCCGCGCCTGCTGTTCCTGCATCTGCTCTGTCGCCCCCACTCAGCCTTGTCCCCTCTCTCCACCCTCTGGGCGGGGTGGGGGGGGGTGTCCGCACGGGGCAAGCAGAGCGCCAGGACCGCCACCTGCGGTGGAGACCCGGCGAGATGCGGGGGCACCGAGGGCGTCTGCGGGGCGGGGCGGGGCGTGGCTGCACTTCGTCCCAAGAAAATGCCTCCTGCTCGTGCTCCTCTTTCTGGAAAGGACAGGAAAGAAGGCACCCCCCCCCCCGGAGGGGGGCTCAGAGAAAGGAACCTGCGCGGGTAATTTGAAACCAAGAGGCCACGTTGCCGCGAAGCGGGCACCACCGCAGCCGCCCACCCGGGGCAGCACCAGCAGCTGCCGGCCTGGCCCTGCTGGAGCTGCCGCTCAGGCACAGCCCAGGACCATACCATGAAGCTGTTCTTGGGGTGCAGGCTCCGTGGGCCCGAGGTCCTGGCCCCAGAGAGTTTCCTTCCAGGCCCAGTCGGGGTCCCCGAGTGCAAGGCCATCAGTTCCCGCAGACCAGCAGGCATCAGGAGTAGCAGCCACAAACCTCGGCACCAGGCGGCCGGGCGCTGGGGCGAGGAGCGCGTCTGCCGCTCAGAGGGCACGTGGGTGTCGTTGGCGATCCAGGCGACCCCACAGCACCAGACCCAGCCTGGGTGCGGCAGCTGGGGGTGGAGCAGACAGGAAGCTGCGACGGATGAAGAGACGGGCGTCAGCTGCGGCCCCGGGGACCACGGTGGCAGAAGGAGGTCTCCCCCGCCGCCCCTCCCCCAGGCCCCAGCTCTGTCCTAAGAACGGGAGGAGTCGGAGGACCTGAGCCACGTCCCCCACCTCTGGGTGCCCCCCCACCTGGCGGGCACCCACTTCCCTGGTGTGGGAGGCCCCGGCTCCGGGGACCTGCTTGGCCCGTGGGCACAGACCGTGAGTGCCCTGGGGCAGCCTCCACGCGGGGCGACGAGGGCGGGTCCGTCCCGCTACCCCAGCCGAGGAGGGGCCCGGGGGGCCCGCTGCGCCAAGTCCACGCATCTCCCGGCCTCCCCGCCCCGCTGCCTCTGCCCAGCAATCGCCTCCCCGGAGCCTCACCCTGGGCTCTGTTCCCGGGGGCCCAGCCCAGGGCCCAGGCGTCCTCCTCACGTGGCAGCACGTGCACCCCGGCTGTTCTGGGGGGTGCTGCCCTCGTTTTGTAGCACTTTGGTTACTGTCTGTTCCTGCTTCACGAGCACCATCGTCTCCATCACGTGTCCCCAGGACCCGTCGCGGTGCCAGGCACACAGTGGCGCACAATTAGTGCTGACCCGATCAACGTGTCCAATCAGGGGTGGTGCTCGTGGGCAAAATGAGTTGAGCCAGCTTCCACCGGGGCTCGCGGGCCGATGCACGTCCTGGCGCTGGCCCTTCCACACTGCCCCTTGCGGGGAGAGCGCTTGGCCTGGGCCTGGACTCTGAGCTTCTCTCCCAGACCCTGGACCTGGAGGACCCGACCCGGGTGAACAAACATGCAAGGCTGCTCGGCCACCGTCCCTGCCCCCGCCCTGGCCCCGCCAGACTGCATCTCCGCAGGCTCGTCTCCAGCCTGCACATTTCCATAGCCCCCGTTGTCCCTCCCCAAATCATCTTGTTGCTTAGGTTTCTGTTCCTTATGACCAGGGCCCCAAATTGCTTCCTGGGGCGGGGGGCACAGGAGACAATTGTCCTGAGAAGTGTGGCCTTGGGGCAGCCCCAGGGTGCAGGATCGGGGCCCCCCTTGCTCCTGAGGGGAGATGGCCTGCCTCCCAGGGCCCAGGGTTAAGCACAGGGGCCTCCGCCTTCTGAGCTGGAGCCTAACTGGGAAACGGGACGTAGGCACAGAGAGGTGGTAGCCAAAACATCGGCTTCCCGCTACACTCAGGCTGTGACTTCAAGCCATTCCTATCGCAGCCCTGAGCCTGTCCCCCCCCCCCCCACTGTACTGGACAGAAGGGACACACGTATGTCCAGAGGGCGCCAGGGCCGGTCTCCCCAGCCCACCAGGCGCTGCTGCCCTCTCAGGTAGGAGCAGGTAGGGGTGCTGAGCCAGCAGAGAGGGGAGACTGACGGGCAGTAAGAGGGTTCTGAGCTGTGGTCTGTGGGTGACGGCCTCCTGAGAAACTCGTCAAACTTGTGTCTCCTAGGTTTGGCTGCTGGAGCTGTGCTTTTTATATAGTAGGGATTTATCTTCTCCCCTGAAATGAGTTCCTGGCAGGCCATTTTCGGCTGGCACACTGCTCCTCAAAGTCTCCTGAGACCCAGGCTCCACCTGCCATTCTTAGCTTCAATGTCAGCCCTTATGGTCAGAAGAAGGCTGCTGGGGGCTCCGGCCATCACACCTACACACCAAGAGGAGGACGAGAAAGGCCAAGGGGTAAGTAAAAGGCAATCTCCTTCCTGTTCCTTTCCCAGGGTGAAAAATGGAATAACGCCACAAGGGGCAACTTGGCAGCACTGAGCAGAGTCTCGGCTGAGCTCAGCTGTGATCCTAGCTGACTCCTGGCATTTACCTGCAAATGCACCTGCGTCTTACAAAGACTTTATTTGGGGTTATTCAGTGCCACCTGGCTGGCAAGGGCGGGAGAGTTGAAAAGACTCAGACATCATCGGGGCTGATTAAGAAGCCACAGTTTTCCCACAGCACCGAACATGGGGCTGTGGTTGGAAAGGCGGCTGCCGCTTTCCCAGCTGTGGGACCTGTACGGAGGTGGAGGACCGCCTGGCGGCTGCCACTTTTCCTGCAGGAAGGGGGGCGCTTCCGCTTCCTGGGGCTGTTGCAACAAACACCACAACTGGGGCCCGAAATCACAGAAGTCTGTGCTCTCACAGGTGGGGGCCAGGAGTCCAAGGCCGAGTGCGGGCTGCCCACGCCTGATCCCTCCCGCCCGTCCCTCCTCCTCTGCCTCCGTCTTCGCTCTTCGCACGGCCTTCCTCTAATCCCACTCCGCAAGGCCCCCGTTCCCTTCCCTTCCTCGGGGACACCAGCACTTCTCACATCTAGCGATGCTGGCAGAGGCGGGGGAGCAGGTCACACGCGTGGGAAAGAGGGAGACGGAAATAAGGCTCGAGGACGAAGGTGACAGGCGGGAAGGAGGCCACGGGCTTGTCTCATTAGCAGACACGCAGGCACTGAGGAGACGGGCGGGAGCAGCCAAGACACCAACAAAACACAATGTAGGCCTTTCAACATCAGCAAAAGGATATTCGGTTTATCCAACAGGAAGCAGAAAAGGAAAAGAGAAGAAATAAAAATAAAACACGGTGAATAGAATACGTGCAATAAGAGGGCAGAAATCAATCCAAACATAGCAGGAGCTACGTGTTGGGAGTGGATTAAATTTACCAACTAAAGGGTATTCTTAGGTGCTCCCGTCCTGGCTCGGTGGTAACAAACCCGACTAGTACCCATGAGGATGGAATTTCAATTCCCGGCCTCAATTAGCAGCTTAAGGATCTGGTGTTGCCATGAGCTGTGGTGTAGTTCACAGACGCAGCTCGGATCCTGTGTTGCTGTGGCTGTGGTGCAGGCCGGCAGCTGCAGCTCCGATTTGACCCCCAGCTTGGGAACTTTCATATGCCGCAATTAAGGCCCTAAAAAATTTTTTTTAATTTTAAAAATAAAGGAGGAGTTCCCATTATGCTGCAGTGGAAACGAATCTGACTAGGAACCATGAGGTTGTGGGTTCAATCCCTGGCCTCGCTCAGTGGGTTAAGGATCAGGCATTGCCGTGAGCTGTGGTGCAGGTTGCAGACGCAGCTCCAATCCTGCATTGCTGTGGCTGTGGCTGGCAACTGTAGCTCCAATTCGACCCCCAAAGAGGGACCTTCCATATGCTTTTTAAACTGCAGCCCTAAAAAGACCAAAAAAACAAAACAAAACAAAAAAACCAACCTGATTTAAAAATAGGCAGAAGACCTGATTAGACATTTTTCACCAGAGGACTTCCAGATGCCAACAAGCACATGAAAAGCCAGTCAACATCGCTATCGGGGAAACGCCAGTCAAAACCACAACCTCGCACCTGTTAGAACAGCCGTCATCGAAAAGAACACAAGTAACAAATGCCGGTGAGCATGTGGAGAAAAGGGAACTCTGAACACTGTCAGCGGGAACGTCAACTGGCGCAAACAATGGAAAACCATACGGCAGCGTGGCGAAAACTAAAAATAGAACTACCACACGAACCTGCCATTCTACTCCTGGGTGAATATCCGAAGAAACAAAAACACTATTTTGAAAAGTCACATGCACCCCAATGTTCACAGCAGAATAATTTACACTAGCCAAGACTGAAAGCAACCTAAATGTCCACCAACAGACAAATGGATAAAGACGTGGTACATACGTGCAGCGAACTAGCAGTCACTAAAAAAATAATACAATTTTGCCATTTGCAGCAGCATGGAAGGACCTGGAGGGCGCTCTGCTGAGTGAGGTACGCCAGGCAGAGAGAGCCAAAGAGCGCGGTGTCACTTACACGTGGAACCTGAAAAGTGAAACAAACTCATCAGTGTAACAAAAAAGAGGCAGACACAGATGTAGAGGACAAACTAGTGGTTACCAGCGGAGGGGGCAGTTCGGGCTGAGGGGCTGAGAGGTACACAGCATTAGGTCTCAAATAAGCCACAAGATGTGCCGTTCCATGCAGGGGACGCAGACGACATTCTGTAACAACTGCAGATGGAATATCATCTTTCGAATTGTGACTCGCTGAGTTGTACACTTGTAACATGTAATATTGGACATCAACTAAACTTTAATTTTTTGAAAAAAGAAAATAGTGCATTTGGACCAGGAATGCAAGGACTGTTTAATGTGGGAAACTATCAACGTAATTCACATCATTAATAGACGTTAGGGAAGGAAGCAGTTGTATCAGTTGATAGAGGAGAGTATTTGATAAGGTTCAATATCTATTTGTGATAATTAAAGAAACAAAAATGAAACAAAAAACAGGGGAGTTCTTGCTGTGGCTCAGCGGAAACGAATCTGACTAGCATCCATGAGGACGCAGGTCCGACCCCTGGCCTCACTCAGTGGGTTGCTATAAGCTGTGAAGCAGGTTGCAGAGGTGGCTTGGATCTGGTGTTGCTGTGGCTGTGGTGTAGGCCGGCAGCTACAGTTCCGATTTGACCCCTAGCCTGGGAACCTCCATATGCCACAGAAGCAGCCGTAAAAAGACAAAAAATAAAAACAGGAGCTTCCGTTGTGAAGCAGCAGAAACGAATCCAACTAGGGTAGGAACTGTGAGGTTGTGGGTTCAGTCTCTGGGCTCGCTCAGTGGGTTAAGGATCTGGCATTGCCATAATCCGTGTGTAGGCTGCAGACGCAGCTCAGATCCTGCATTGCCGTGGTTGGAGGTTCGAAGTTTTCTTTGTTTGTTTGTTTCTTTCTTTCTTTCTTTTCCCAGGCTAGGGGTCGAATTGGAACTATATCTGCCGGCCCACACCACGGCCACAGCAATGCAGGATCCAAGCTGCGTCTATGACCTACACCAGAGCTCACGGCAATGCTGGATCCTTAACCCACTGAGCGAGGCCTGGGATTGAACCTGCAACCTCATGGTTAGTAGTCAGATTCGTTTCCGCTGTGCCACGACGGGAACTCTCCGAGTCTGAAGATTTGATAACTGGTCTTTGCAAAGTCAGTTCTCCTCTTCCTGACTCACTCATGTCTTCAGTTCCACCAGGACCTTTAGTCTCTTCCTTGAGCCGTTTTGCTACTTAAAGGATATACCAGGTGCCTGTTTAATCCACCGGGGATTTAACCTTGGGCGTGGGGTGCTATCCTGACTTAAGGCTGAGATCTAACAGGCTCCTGTCGCTCAAATTATTCACGTTTCAGTCTGAGAAACAGCTGTCCCTGCCCCGAAGCGATGCACGGGCTCGCCTCCCCGGCGTCCTGCGGCAAACCAAACCATTCTGTGTGTGTGTGTGTGTGTGTGTCTTAGGGCTGCACCCACGGCATATGGAGGACCCCAGGCTGGGGGGAGATTTGGAGCTGCAGCTGCCGGCCTGCACCACAGCTCACGGCAACGCCGGATCCTTAACCCACTGAATGAGGCCAGGGATCGAACCTGTGTCCTCATGGAAGCTGGTCGGATGCCTTTCTGCTGAGCCACAACCGGGACGCCGAGCCAGCTCATTCTTGTCTAAGCATCTCTCTCTCTCTCTCTCAAAATGTAACTCACATCTCATAAATTCACCCCCTTAAAGTGTGCGGTTCAGGGTGGTTGTTTTCGCGCAGCACACGGCCGAGCGACCATCACCGCCACCCAGCCCGCTGCGCCCTCGTCATTCCCACAGAGACGCCGTGCGCTCAGCGGGCGCCCCGCCCCGCCGATCTGCTCTCTGTCCCCGTGCACTTGCTCAGGTCAGCGGGGTCGCAGAACCCGCGCGCTCGTGACCGGCTTCCCGCCTCCCACACCGTTTCGGAGGTTCCCGGGCGCTGCCGGCGCCTCCCTTTCGGCGGCTGAGCTGTGTCCCCTGCGTCGCCGCCCCCCCCAACCGCGCACCCGCTGAAGGACGCCCGAGCTGTGGGCAGGGGGCGCGGTACCTCTCCGCTCTCCTTGGACCTTTTCTGAGAGTAGCCCCCAGTGACACAGCAGCCTTGACAGAACGAGGTGCAGGTGCACCTGGAGTTAAACCTCAGGCGCGGGGCTGACTGGCGGCGACCGGCGGGCGGCGGGAGGGCGGCTGCTCCTCCGAGGGTTTATCGCCGCCCCGGCCGCCTCGGGCTCGGGAAGCGGTTCTCACGTGGATGCGTGTTACTCACTCACTGGCCTTTAGCTACATTATACTTTTCCCAGGTAGATTCCCAACTGATATTTCGGGGGAGAATATCGAACTTTCAGCACTCACGGTTACAGCTGATGCGCAGACCGCACCCCGTGCCCGCCGGGCTGCGCTTCAGCGCTTGGTCTCCGTCCTCGCCATCACTTGGTGTTTTTCACGCCCCAAAAGCTTGAAATAAAAGCAAAATATGTAATCTTTTGAGTACTATATTTCACCGCATAACAACTCTCTAGACTTATAAAACTTTCTCCATTCGGAAGAACGTATACTTAATGTGCTTTAAAACCTTCCTGCGAGTGACTGCTGTCTTGGAGACTGGAAACCCATACGCGAGGAGGTAGGTTCAAGGCCACTGCCCCAGGTCTGAGGTCCCCAGGGGGTGATTCCCTCTGAGACGGTCGCTGGTCAGTTCTCGGGCGCGAGAGGCACAGGTTGTTGGAGGTGACGTCGGAGCCTCAGGCCCTTCTGCCGCCAGACTGTCTCCTCTCAGGAACCGGTCTGGAGCCCCTGGGACCAGACAGCTGGAAAAGCCCAGCGAAATCTTGTCACAACAAGATGCTTTGCTGCCACCTGCTGGAAAAGTCTCATAATAAAAACCCACTCTGGCCCCAGGCGTTGTCGGAGGCCATGATGCCACGCTTGAAATACATTACCATGAAAATCAGTGGTTAAGGAATCCGACTAGGAACCATGAGGTTACGGGTTCAATCCCTGGCCTCGCTCAGTGGGTTAAGGACCTGGTGTTGCTGTGAGCTGTGCTGTAGGTTGCAGACGCTGTTTGTATCCTGCATTGCTGTGTCTGTGGTGTAGGCCGGCGGCTACAGATCTGATCAGACCCCTAGCCTGGGAACCTCCATATGCAGCGGCCCTAGAAAAGGCAACAAGACCAAAAAAAAAAAAAAAAAAAAAACAGGGAAAAGAAAAGAAGCAAGAGCTGCCTGGATTCAGAATGGGACTCACAGCCACTCAAGGAGCTGCTAGGTAAGACCCTCCCGCTGCTGGGCCAGGAGCCCCACTGCAGTGCGGCGGGTTAGGGAGTCCAGCCCTGCCCGGGAACTTCGTGTGCTGCAGTGCGGCAAAATAAAATAAAATAAAAGGAGCGAAACCTGTCTTCTCCCTCCACTGTGAAGCTGGGATCCCCCAGCCCCAGCCCCATGCCCTGTTGCTCAGACGCAGCGGGAGGCGGTCCTGGGGAAGGTCCAGCGTCCTCAGGCCCGGCCCGTGGAGAAGCCCCTCTCTCCCTGTGTCCCAGCTCTGCCTCGAGACCCCAGCCCGTCAGCACACTCCCACCCAGTGGCCCGGGAGTGAGGGCGGGCGTGCCCCCAGGGTGCCTCAGAGTGGGACATCGGGGGGTCGCAGAGGCTCCCAGCGGGTCCCACAGCCCACCTGCCGCCCGTCCACATCCTCCCAGGCCACTGGCTACCACATGGATTCATTTCCCCAGTTAAATAATTCACAGATATTTAGGTTGTTTCCAAGTTTTCATAGTTGTCCTCTGTTTTTCCTTTTTTTGCGGTAAAATGCACATGCTTAAAAGTTACCATCTCAAAAGTTACCTCTTTCATCTTGTAAAACAGAAACAATACCACCTTCCTGCCTAGTGCCTTTATTTATTTATTTATTTATTTTTTCCATTATACCCCACTGCACAGCGTGGTGACCCGGTTACACATACATATATGGATTCATCACAAGTGGTTAGACATAGTTCCCAGTGCTATACAGTAGGATCTCCTTGCTTTTCCAGCCCAGAAGCAACAGTCTACAACCATTAACCCCAGACACCCCTACCATCCCACTCCCTCCCCCACCCTTTTGGCAACCACAAGTCTGTTCTCCAAGTCCTTGATTTTCTTTTCTGCATAAAGGTTCATTTGTACAGTATATTAGATTCCAGTTATTAGTGATATCATATGGTATCTGTCTTTCTCCTTCTGACTTACTTCACTCATTATGAGGGTCTCTAATTCCATCCATGTTGCTGCAAGTGACATTATTTTATTCTTTTTTATGGCTGAGTAGTAGTCCATTGTGTCTATATACCACATCTGCCTAATCCAGTCATCTGTCGATGGACATTTGGGTTATTTCCATGTCTTGGCTATTGTGAATAGTACTGCAGTGAACATGCGTGTGCAGGTGTCTTTTTCAAGGAAAGTTTTGTCCGGGTATATGCCCAAGAGTGGGATTGCTGGGTCATATGGTAGTTCTACGTATAGTTTTCTAAGGCACCTCCATACTGTTTTCCACAGTGGTTGTACCAGCTCACATTCCCACCAACAGTGCAGGAGGGTTCCCTTTCCTCCACTGTCTAGCTCCTTTCTGTCTCTGATTTGGACGATTCCAAGTGCCTCGTACAAGTGGAGTGACACGGTGTTTGCCCTGTGATGGGCTTGTTTCTCTGAGCATTGCACCTGCAGGTTCACCCAGGTGGCAGCAGGTGGCAGAACTGCCTGCCTTTTTCAGGCTGAACACTGTTCCTTTGTCAGCTTAGATCACATTTTGCCCACCTACACTGCAGCCCGCTGGATCCTTAACCCACTGAGCGAGGCCAGGGATCGAACCCTCATCCTCATGGATACTAGTCAGGTTCATTACCCACTGAGCCACAACAGGAAGTCTTGTATCCTTTTTTTAGATTCCATATATGTGATAGATAGAATATGCTGTTTGTCTTTCACTAACTTCATGATAGACATAGCACAATAATTTCTAGGTCCTTCCATGTTGTGGCAAATGCCATTATTTCATTCTTTTTCATGGCTGAGTAATATTCCACTGTGTATATATGTAAACTCCCCCCCCCCAATTTTTTTTTGTCTTTTAGGGCCGCACCTGCAGTATACGGAGGTACCCAGGCTAGGGATCGAATCAAGCTATAGCTGCTGGTCTATGTCACAGCCATAGCAATGCCAGATCCGAGCCTCCTCTGCAGCCTACACCACGGCTTTTGGCAACCCACTGAGCGAGGCCAGGGGTGAAACCTGTGACCTCACGGATACTAGTCAGATCTGTTTCTGCTGAACCACGACAGGCACTCCTGACCACGTCTTCTTAATCCACTCCTCTCTTGATGGACACTTAGGTTGCTTCCAAGTCTTGCCTATTGCAAATAGCGCTGCAATGAACACTGGGTACATGTATCTTTCCGAGTCATAGTTTTCTCCGGATAGATGCCCAGGAGTGGGATTGCTGGGTCATATGGTAATTCTACTTTCAGTTTTTTGAGGAATTCCCATACTGTTTTCCATAGTGGTTGCCCCAATTTACATTCCCACCAGCACTGTAGGGGGGTTCCCTTTTCTCCACACCCTCTCCAGCATTTATTGTTTGTAGACTTTTTGATGATGGCCATTCTGGCCAGTGTAAGGTGGTACCTCATAGTGGCTGTGATTTGCATTTCTCTAATAATTAGAGATGTTGAACATCTTTTCATGTGTTTTTTTGGCCATCTGTATGTCTTCTTTGGAGAACTGTCTGTTTAGATCTTCTGCCCATTTTTTGATGGTTTTTTTTTTTTGATATTTAGCTGTCAGTATTTATATATTTTGGAGATTAATCCCTTGTCAGTTGTTTCATTTGCAAATATTTTCTCCCATTCTGTGTGCTGTCTTTCGTTTGGTTTATGGTATCCTTTGCTGTGCAAAAATTTTAAGTTTAATTTGTTTCTGTTTTCATTGTCATTACTCTAGGGGGTGGATCTAGAAGATATTGCTACAGCTTATGTCAGAGGGTGTTCAGCCTATGCTTTCCTCTTACAGTTTTAGAGTATCTGGTCTTACATTTAGGTTTTTAATCCATTTTGAGTTTATTTCTGTGTGTGGTGTACTAATTCCATTCTTTTACACATAGCTGTCCAGTTTTCCCAGCACCACTTACTGAAAAGACGTCTTTCTTCCACTGTATATTCTTGTCTCCTTTGTCATAGATTTGTTGACCATAGGTTTGTGGGTTTATTTCTGGGCTTTCTATCCTGTTCCATTGATCTATATTTCTTTTTTGGTGCCAGTACCATACTGTTTTGATGACTGTAGCTTTGTAGTACAGTCTGAAGTCAGGAAGCCTGATTCCTCAAGCTCCGTTTTTCTTTCTCAGGGCTGCTGTGGCCTTCATTGTGCTTTCAATGTGCATCTCCCTCATGACCAGGGATTTTGAGCATCTTTCTGTGCATTTTTTGGCCATGCGTGTATTTTCTTTGCAGAAGCATCTATTCAAGTCCTTTGCCCATTACTGAATTGAGTTGTTTGTTTTGTTGTTGATTTTTAGGAGTTCTCTACATATTCCGAATAATAATCAGTTATCAGGTGTATAACTTGCAAATATTTTCTCTCATTCTATGGGCTGCCTTTTTACTCTGTAGATGTCTTTGATAAACAAAAAAAAGTTTTTTTTTTTTTTTTTTTTGTCTTTTGCCTTTTCTAGGGCTGCACCCCCGGCATATGGAGGTTCCCAGGCTAGGGGTCTAATCAAGGATGTAGCCGTCGGCCTACACCACAGCCACAGCAACACAGAATCCGAGTTGTGTCTGCAACCTACACCACAGCTCACGGCAACACCAGATCCTTAACCCACTGAGCGAGGCCAGGGATCGAACCTGCAACCTCATGGTTCCTAGTCGGATTCGTTAACCACTGAGTCATGACAGGAACTCCTGATAAACAAAATTTTAAAATTTTAACAAAGTCCTAGTTGTCTTTTTTTCTTTTGTTGCCTGTGCCTTTAGAGTCATAGCTAAGAAATCACTGACAAATCCAGTCATGTTTTTTATTCTATGTTTCATTCTAAGTGTTTTATAGTTTTAGGTCTTAAATGAAAACTTTGACCCGCTTTAAGTTGGTTTTCATACACGGTGTGTGGCGAGCGTCCAGATTCATTCTCTGCATTCAGGTACCCGGTTTCCCAGGACGGAGCAGGGGGTGTGGAAAGCTGCCTCCTGCCTGGGGCCTCCCCTCGCCCACGCCAGGCCCTCTGCTAGCAGGGGCCCCAAAGCACCTCAGCCCAGGACCGACAGGCTCAGCTTCATGCCAGGGGATGGCACTGCCTCGTCTCTCAGCAATGGCCACCCACACGGGCCACACCTCAATCCATTCCTGCAGCTGCTGGGCCTTGTCCCTGACAGTCACTGGGTTCTAGAACTTCGGGGCACCCGTGTGCTCCCCAACTGGGGTCAGCTGTTTTTTTTTTTTTTTTGTCGTTTTGCCTTTATGTGGAGCCGCACCGCGGCCTGTGGAGGTTCCCAGGCTAGGGGTCTAATCGGAGCTGTAGCCGCCGGCCTTCGCCACAGCCACAGCAACGCGGGATCCGAGCCGCGTCTGCAACCTACACCACAGCTCACGGCAACGCCGGATCCTTAACCCACTGAGCAAGGCCAGGGATCGAACCCGCAACCTCATGGTTCTTAGTTGGATTCGCTAACCACTGAGCCACGAAGGGAACTCCTGGGGTCAGCTGTTTTGACAATGAAATGTGTAATGCTAAGTGGCCACCTGGGAACTTTATAGAACAAGACAACTAAACAGCAGACACCTCCCCCCCTTGGAAAGAGGGAAAAGAAAAACCGGTTCTGTCCCATCAGTTAACAGAGGCCACTGCCTCTGAGGCCACCGCGCCCCTGCCCCCACCCGCGCCCGAGGCATCCGCCCACACGTGGAAAGGCGCTAAACTCATCAACCTGAGACGTCTGGTTTTCTTTAATTAACATTCACCCTTTGATGCTCTGACCGCCTGGTCTTCGCTGCAAAACCCTTTTATCTTCTGGCCTCCCCACCCCTCAACCTCCTGGGCGCAGCCCCTCAGGCTTAAGTCCTGGCTTTTGTCCGCCAGATAAAACAGTCTCAGCTTCTAGGCTGCGCACTTTTTTTCAGCAGAATCAGCAGTTCCCAGCCCTGCTCTCACGCAGGCTGCAAGCACAGGCCCGTCCCAGCGTCCGCGCCGCCCCCGCCCACATCCTCCTAAGCCAACCCTCTGTGCGCCCTGCTGGGACCCAGACTCCCATCATTTCCATCCTTTTAATGGTTTTCCTCTTACATTTTTACCGTGACTATTTAACAAAGTCCAGAGGCAACCGAAACCTGCACCCTGGTCCTGAAAACACAAAAGAAGGAACAGGTTTTAACTCGGGCTGTGCCTCCCATGTTTACACACTGCTGACATCGGATTTGTTTTGTTTTGTCTTTTTCAGGGCCACGCCTATGGCATATGGAGGTTCCCAGGCTAGGGGTCAAACTGGAGCTGCAGCTGCCGGCCTACACCACAGCCACAGCCACAGCCACGCCAGATCTGAGCCCATCTGCGAACTATACCACAGCTCACAGCAACTCCGGATCCTTAACCCACTGAGTGGGGTCAGGGATGGAACCCACACCCTCATGGATACTAGTCCAGTTCTTAACCTGCTGAGCCACGATGGGAACTCCTGCTGTCTGATATTTTAATCCCACATTTCCCCCTTTTTTTTTTTCTATCCCTCTTTTTAGAGCTGCACCCATGGCATATGGAAGCTCCCAGGCTAGGGACTGAATTGGAGCCACAGCCGCCGGCCTACACCACAGCAGCAAAGCGAGATCCGGGCTGTGCCTGCGCACTACACCACAGCTCACTACAATCCCGGATCCTTATCCCACCGAGCAAGGCCAGGGATCAGCCCGTGTCCTCATGGAGAGCAGATTTATTTCTCCTGAGCCACAACAGGAACTCCCTCCTTTTCATGTTAACCTCTGCTTATTGCAGTTCATGAATATCTCACCCACTGGCAGTAACTTGGGTTATGTGGTGTGAAATAAATTTCATATTTTACGCCCAGACAGTAAAAATTCAAGCAACAAATCCCTGCCCTTTGCCCCCCCACCGCTGCGATGGCCTGTCCGCTCTGGGCGCCGGCCCTGCCCGCGGGCGGGAACCAGCCTCAGGGCCACATTCTCCCAGCTCCCGGCTCCTCACAGATAACATTCCTCCCTGACCGCCTCAGGGGCCACGTGACCCACCAGAAGGCTCTGGACCCTGTAAACTGTCCATAATGCGTCATTTGACGCTGAACCCTCGGCCTCAAAGCCCGGCGGTGGCCGCGCCCGGACTCCCCGCGGCTGGACAGGCCTCCGCGCTTCGGAGCTGCAATCCGGGTTAGAGCCCTCACGTTTGGCCTGGATGAAGTTTTCCATTTCTTTTGCTTCTCTTTTTTGCGTTTTAGGGCCGCACCTGTGGCATACAGAGGTTCCCAGGCCAGGGGCTGAATCGGAGCTACAGCTGCTGGCCCAGACCACAGCCACAGCCGTGCGGGATCCTTAACCCACCGAGCGAGGCCAGGGGTTGAACCCGCAATCTCATGAGTCCACTGCGCCAGAACGGGAACTCCTAAAGAAATTTAAAAGCGAATAATAAGGTCGAGGGCGGCCGGCTCAGTGGGAAGTGTAGCCGCAGGCTCTGTCCCCTAAGCCGAGCCTCAGACCCGGACTCCCGAACGGAAGACTTCCGAGACCCCTGAACGCGGCACAGAGGTTCACCCGTGCTCCTGCGGCCACCATCCGGACTGCTCTCCCTGGGTCACCCCGGCCACCCAGGTCAGGGCCTGAGGCGGCACTGACCCCTGGGGACGCCGAGGGCCAACCCAGACTCCCTGCTGGAGTGGGGACATGGGGGTCTGGAGATAAGGGGGTCCTGGTCGGGACCCAGGGTGTCCCCAGCGCGGTCGCCCAGCGGCCCGCGGGCCTGCAGCCAGAACGGGCGCCTTAGCGGTTGGCAGACGCTCACTTCGGTTCCTTGGCTGCAGCGTGGAAATTGCTGCAGTGGACAAGACCACAGGCGAGGGCTAGACGCGTCTCCCGTTTCCAGCCAGTACAGCGCCCGAAGCGGAGGCTGACACCTCCAGCGCTGCACACGGGGGGCTGCTCGCCGGCTTCCCAGGAGCCGCACGGACCGCGGAGGCGGCGACACAGGCCCCAGCACAACCTGCAGCCCCAGCAAGGCCAGCTCCGGTGCTGCCTGCGGAATCTTTCCCAGAACACTTTAGCCTTTGATAACTGGCCTGAGGCTCTTTTTTTTTTTTTTTGGCTTTTCTAGGGCCACACCCATGGCATACGGAGATTCCCAGGTTAGGGGTCCAACCGGAACTGCAGCTGCCGGCCTACACCACAGCCACAGCAACGCAGGATCTGAACCGTGTCTGCGACATATACCACAGCTCACGGCAACGCCAGATCCTTAATCCACTGAGCAAGTTAAGGATCTGGCATTGCCGTGAGCTGTGGTGTAGGTTGCAGACGCGGCTCGGATCCCGCGTGGCTGTGGCTGTGACGAAGGCCGGCGGCTACAGCTCCTGTTAGACCCCTAGCCTGGGAACCTTCATATGCCTGGGTGCGGCCCTAGAAAAGGCAAACAAACAAACAAACAAAAAAACCCCACACAAAAAAACGCTGAGCAAGGCCAGGGATTGAACATACAACCTTATGGTTCCTAGTCGGATTCGTTAACAGCTGCACCACAACGGGAACTCCTGGTCCGAGGTTCTTGACTTGGAAAAGGGTTTTTTTTCCTTTTTTCTGGACCAGGGATCAGACCTAAGACAGAGCAGCGACCTGAGCTGCTGCAGTGACAAGGCCAGATCCCTAAGCCACCGTGCCACCAGGGAACTCGTGTAAGGGTTCCCCCCCCCCCGGTGGGAGGGCAGGAGCAGCGGTGGCCAGGCTGGGGGACAACACACCCGTCTCACCTGGGCCTGGGCTGTGTCGGCTCCCCGCTGGGGCTCAGTGGAATCTGGTCAATGCACAGAAAACACACTGGTCCCCTCACTGACAACAGCATAATCGCCAGGCCTGACAAGCAGCAAACGGCGAGTGTCCTGTGTGTTCTGGTTAGACACACAGGCAGGTGCATTTTGAGCGTCGGCTACACACCCTGCACAAAGGTTCAGGGACCGGTCACTCCGGGTCTGGAGCCTGCCAGCACACTCTGTCCACGGCAAGAACAAGTTCGGGGCCTTGCGTTTCCTGCCACAGAAGGAGGGGCTGCAGCTGGCAGGTCTCCATGTGCCACGCAGGGACAGTGTGTCACACTCGGGATGTGACATTAGTGCATTTACTGGGTGACGTGGACGTTTCTGTCCTGCGTGGGGCTCACAATGGGAAGGGCACCACAGCTGGGAGGCTGTGGGATGGAGGTTCCTGCCCCGGGGCCGCACGCCCCCGCAGGCCCGCACACCCCGCAGGCCTGTGACAGGTGGGGAAGGAAGTGAGGTGGGGCCTCTGGCCAGACCTCAAAGGAGAGCTGAGCTCTCAGGTGAGGACAGAGCACCAGCAGGCTCCCCAGAGACGCCCCTGTGGCTGGTGGGGACTGGACATCTGACCACGGGACACTGGCGACTGTCAGGAGCGGGGGCAGTGGACGCACCGTCACAGGCCGGCCCACTCAGCAAGGGGTGAGCTGAGGGGTGGGCGCCTGGGCGCAGGTGCATGCACAGCCGGAGGGCGCCCTGAATAGGTGGCCCCTGCTCGTCCCCCAGTCCTGCCACTGCATGGCCGTGGAGAGGGCCCCCTGACGAGGTGAAACAGGGGCACGAAGCCCGGACTGGCTGCGTGGTTGCCGCGCTATGGGGCCGCCCCTGAGGAGGGACTCCTGCAACTCCAGGTTAGCACCTGCGCACGGGGGCGCAGCACCGGGCAGGAGGCACGGCCGGGGAAGGCGGCCAGGACCCGAGGCAGGACTGGAGGACCCGGGAGGGGGTGCCAGGTGGACAGGGCAGTGCGGCCTCTGCCACGTGCCATGTCCACCGCACGTGGAGCGCCGAGCAGAGGGGCCGCTGAGCCACCCGTGGACCACAGGACTGGCCTGTGGCTGTTGGCCTCCCATCCAACTGAGCCCCCAGCCGAGGAAACCGGCTGACAGCACACCGCCGCTCCCAGGCCCTCCCAGCCCCTCATGGTCACATCGGTCTCCCAGCGAGAGGCAACACCCACCCCCCCAGGAAGCAGCCGGCAACACGGAGGGAAAACAACCACTTCGGCCCCGCACCCTCTGCGTCTCGGGCTGCACGTGGGCTCCTGCAAACACCCCATGGACCTCGGACCACGCTTCTGGCAAGTGGGACAGCCCGGGCCCAGGGTAACGGACAACACACCCTCCAGAAGCTGCGGGCCTGGGAGAATGTTGCGTGGCCTGGAAAGGACGCAGCTGACGCCCTGTAGGACGGCAGCACTGCCCTTGTGAACGTGGGCATGACCTTGAGTCAAGGACCTCAAAAGATGGGCCACCGGGCCCGGGCAGCAGGAGGTGGGAGTGGGAGCGGCCCGCCCCCGGGCCCCAGACCCGCCGGCAACGGTCCTGCACCTTCAGGTCTAAGCCACACAGGAAACACTGCCACCTGGCCACAGTGGCTCCTTGCCGCAGTTGTCCGGCAGGTCGAGCGTTCACCTCTGGCGGAGGACCCAGACCTCCTGGTGAAGGCAGGGCTGACGCGCTGGGGCGGCCCGGTTTACCTGCAAGCGGGCAAGAGAGCAGAGCCCAACCAGGGTGGGGTAACTGGGACCCCAGCCCTGCCCGAGGCACGGGGACCCCCAGCCCGGGGCAGAGCGGGGAGAAGGGTGTCAGCCAGGGCCTCGGTTTGCCCCACTCGCTCTCCCGTCTTCCCGGAAAGACGCCTGGAGACGCTGGAACAAACTGAACAAGGAGCAGGGGCGAGGGGGCGAGGGCCTGGCACGGACCAGCTTACCTGGTGGGGTCCCTGCTCCCTCCACGCGGCGAGAGGCAGTCAGTGCCCAGCTGATGGGCATGTGAGAGCCCGCCTCAGACGTGAGGGCAGATCGCCAACCAGCCCGGGGCTGGGCGGAGCGGCACCCCGCCGGCAGGGGCCGGGTCACTCCGGGAGCAGCCCCCGCGGCCACCCCCATGGCAGCCCGGTGCTCTGGGCCGCTCTGCCCAGGCCCCACTCCTCCGCCCAGGCCAGGACCGGGCCGAGCTCAGAGCCTGGACTGCAGCCCCCACCCCACCCGACACACACCCGAGGTCTGGATAAAAAGGGACACGGCAGCCACAGAAGGTTGGAACTGCTTTTATTGGGGCGAGTGCTGCTGGCCCCGCTGCGGTCAGGTGAGTGCTCCGCCCTCGCCGAGGCAGCCGAGGCCTGGCGCCTCCACCCGCCGCCTACCTGGGTTAGTGGATCATGCGAAGCTCAGAGTGAGGCGGGGGGGCCATCAGGGCCGGGGGCTGGAGACGACAGGAGGGGTGGCCCTGGGCTGGGTGGCCTTGGTCGGCACAGACACCTGGAAGGCGTCTCCGGGCCCGACACAGGGGCCGAGGCGCCCCAGGAGAGGGGGCGGCCAGCCCCTCAGGGTGGGCTGCAGGGCACACTGGGCCCACGGGCGGAGAGCCCCGCAGAAGCCCAGCAGTGCCCGGCCGGCTTGCCCGTCACCACTCCAGGTCGGGGTCCTTGGGGTCTGAGGAGCAGAGGAGGGACAGAAGGCACTTACGAGGGGGCTGAGGCTGGAAGGCTGCAGCCAGAGGCCTGGGGTCCCCAGAGGGGGTGGGGGGCGGGGGGCGGAGCCCGAAGTGCCCCCGGGGCCGGGAGCAGGCTGGGCCCGGCCTGGGGCAGCTGGTCTGCAGACGGGACCCTCACCTTCCCGCGGGGAAGGGGCTTCTCTGGGCAGGCTAGAAGGGGTGGCCGCCCGGCAAGGCCCACTAAGCGAGCGGGTCAGTCCCGGGGACAGGAGCTGCCTCGAGGGCCCTGCGCCTGGGGGAGGCGGGGCTGGTGGGGCGGCCCGAGCTGGGCACTGGGGGAGCCTCCGGATGGGACCCCCTGGGGAGACAGGAGGGCGGAGTCGGGGCCGGCTCCGGACCCTCCAAGGCACCTGGCTGTGCTGAGTGGCAGGTTGAGGCGCAGGGAGACCCGGGGTCGGTGGGCGGGACTGGCCCCGACCCCGCAAGGAACAGGCTGTCAGGACAGCAGACATATATTAATGTGTTAGTCTGGTCTTTTTGCTTAGACTTTAGGCACCGCTTGGGAGGAAGACACCGTTAAACATCACAGAGAGAGCCCGGCACCTGGGGGGGCCTGGCCACATGCAGAGTGGGAGGCGGGGGTGGGGGGGGTGGGGGGGGTCAGGCCACCGCAGACTCGGGGCCCCCCAGGGAGGGCGCGGGCCCTGAGGCATAGCGGCGGCCGTAGCCCGAGGAGGAGTAGGACGAGGAAGAGAAGGTCATGGAGAAGCCGGAGCCGGTGGCGTCGAAGCTGCCCCGGCGGGAACCGGCCCGGGAGCCAGTGCGCGAGCCGGATCGCGAGCCGGCTGTGGAGCCGGAGCCGCTGACGCTGTAGGGGCTGTAGTAACCCTTGCTGGACTGGGCGGCAGCCTCCAGCAGCCGCAGGCCCGTGCCCTCTTCCACCATGCTGCGGTCCAGCGCGTCCTTGTAGGAGATCTTGAGTTTGGTCTTGGGGCAGGTGAGGTACTTGGAGTAGGCGGAGACGTCACGCAGCTTCTGGGCGGTGCGGGCGTCGACCGTGCCGCGCTGCAGGGCCTCGTCCAGGGGCACGCGGCCCGGCGTGTCGGGCTCGATCAGGCCCCCCGTCAGGTACTGCGCCTCCAGGAAGCGCTGCCCGGCCTCGTAGTAGAGCCAGCCCTTCTTCAGGGCCTGCGCGGCCGACATCTTGGTCTTGGTGCGGGGGTCCTCGAAGCCGCAGAAGGCCTTCTGCGCCAGGTTGATGCGGTCCACCATGATCTTGTCCACCAGGCCCTTGTTCACGGCCTCAGTGACGGGGAAGCGCTCGCCAGTGCTGGGGTCGATGATGCCGCCGGTGCAGGCCTGCGCCTCCAGCAGCCGCTGCCCGGTGATGTTGTCCACCAGTCCGCGGTGCATGGCCTCCGTGACGGACACCTTCTCCAGCGTCTCCGTGTCCAGGATGCCGGCCACGGGGCCCGTCTCCTCGGTGGGGTCGGACCAGGAGGCCGGCGGGGCCCGGGCCGCCGCGGGGCTGATGGGGTAGGAGGAGGAGGACCCCACGGAGGACGAGCGCGAGCGGAAGCCGCCGGCGCTGCCCGAGAGCATGTCGGCGAACTCGGTGATGGAGAGCGTGCCGGCGCGGTACTGGTCCAGCGCCGAGCGGTCGATGAGGCTCTTGGCGAGGGCCTCGTCGATGTCGTACTGGCGGCCCGAGCGGCGGTCGATGATCATGGACTTGACCACGCCGTCCGAGGAGGAGGTGGTGATCTCCTCCCACTCGCACTCCTGCTCCGACAGCTCCAGGTAGGTCTGGTGGTCGATGAGGCCCTTGCGGTAGGCCTCGTACACCGACATCTCCTTGCCCGTCTCGGGGTCCACGATGACCACGCGCCGCTTGCGCACTGAGGACTTGGAGGACGTCTTCCGCTCCCGCTTCTTCTCCTTGAGCGGCAGCAGCCGCAGCCCCGTCTGCGGGTCGGTGACGCAGCGCTCCATGAGCTGCAGGTAGGTGAGGTTCTCCTCCGTGTTGGGGTCGAAGAAGCCCTTGGTGTCGTCCGAGGGGTCGGTCAGGATCTCGTTCATCTCCTCGTCGAAGAGGCCGCGCTGGTAGGCCACGTCCACGGGCAGGCGGTGGCTCTCCTCGGGGTCGATGATGCCGCCCGTGGCGATCTGCGCCTCCAGCAGGCGGACGCCGTGCTCCTTCAGGATCAGGCCCTTCTTCATGGCCTGGAAGAGGGAGACGAGCTTCCCGGAGTAGGGGTCCCTGTAGCCGGTGACGGCGCGCTCGGCCGACAGCAGCTTGTCCTTGAACTCCGGGCCCACGACGCCCATGCGCACGGCCTCCTCCACGGTCAGCTTGAGCCCCTTGATGGGGTCGATGACGTAGCCGGTGGCCGCCTGCGCCTCCAGGAGCTCGAAGGCCGTGCCCGGCCGGATGATGCCCTTCTTCATGGCCTGGTACACAGACAGCCGCTCCTTGGTGGCGTCGACGAGGACGCCGGCGATGCTGCTGGTGCCCTCGAGGAACCTCTGCAGGCTCCTGGAGACCTCCTCGACGGAGGCCAGGCCCTCCTGCAGCCGCAGTGCCGTGGCCTCGTCCATGACCTGGGAGTGAACCAGCTCCTCCACCGTGACCTGCTTGCGCAGGCCGCGGAAGGTCAGCGGGCGGGCGCCGGAGAGCGGCAGCAGCAGCAGGCCGCTGCTCTCGTCGCGGCGGCAGCGCCGCAGCAGCTGCGTGTAGCTGAGGCGCTCGTCCGTGGAGGGGTCCCGGTAGCCGCGCACCTCGCTGGGCTCCGACAGCTGCTCGTGCGTGTCCGGGTTGAGGTGGCCCCGCTGGTAAGCCACCTCCAGGGGCAGGTGGAAGCCCAGGCGCGGGGCCACGATGCCGCCCGTGGCCAGCTGAGCGTCCAGCAGCCGCAGGGCCTCCTCGGCGGGGATCAGCTCCTTCTTCATGGCCTGGAAGAGCGAGATGGTCTGCTCCGTGTAGGGGTCGCGGTAGCCGGTCACAGCCCGCTCAGCCGACAGCAGCCGGTCGTGCAGCTCGGGGCCCACCAGGCCCTTGCGCACGGCCTCGTCCACGGTCAGCCGCTCGCCCTTCACTGGGTCCAGCAGGAAGCCCGTGGCCGCCTGCGCCTCCAGCAGCAGGCGGGCGACCTCGGCGCTCAGCAGCCCCTTCTTGAGGGCCTGGTAGACGGTCAGCGTCTGCCTGGAGCCGGGCAGGTAGACGCCGGCCACACAGCCCGTGCCGTAGAGGAAGCGCCAGGCCGACTCGGCCTCCAGCACCTCACGGAGGGTCCTGGTGCCCTCCCGGAGCTGGCTGTAGGCCTCGCGGGAGATGACCCGGGCCTCGTACAGGTCCTCGGCGGTGAGGCGGCGGCGCACGTAGTCGTAGGAGGCCGAGTTCTGCTGGCGGATGATCTCGGTCTTCTCGATGATCTCGATGATGATGATGATCATGCGCTCCTTGGTCACGCGGCCGGCCTGGAAGTCGGCCATCAGCCGGGCCCGCTGCTCCTCGGGGATCAGGTCCGACTGCATCACCTCCCACAGCGACATGCTGGAGCCCCCGTGGCTCCCGCCCCCTGGGATGTCGATCTGCGTCTCCTCGAAGGCCCGCCGGGTCTCCTCCTCCGTGTACACCCGCGTGGTCTCCAGCACCTCCGCCTTCTCCGCCCCTTTCAGCGGCAGCAGCCGCAGGCCCGTCTCGGGGTCCTCCACGCAGCGCTCCAGCAGCTGCTTGTAGGTGAGGTTCTCGTGCGTGTTGGGGTCGAAGAAGCCCTTGGTGTCGTCGCTGGGGTCCTCCAGCACGCGGCTCATCTCCTCGTCGAAGTAGCCGCGCTGGTAGGCCACGTCCACGGGCACGCGGTGGCTGTGCACGGGGTCGATGACGCCGCCCGTGGCGATCTGCGCCTCC
>PVHT021183557.1:54917-139112 GCA_004024745.2 Catagonus wagneri | reverse complement strand
GGGGTCCTGGTAGCCGGTGACGGCCTTCTCCGCCGACAGCAGCTTCTCGTGCAGCTCGGGGCCCACCACGCCCGCCTTCACGGCCTCGTGCACGTACAGGCGCTGGTTCCGGACAGGGTCCACCAGAAAGCCAGTGGCCGCCTGGGCCTCGAGCAGAAGCGCGGCCGTGCTGGGCCTGAGCAGGCCCCGGCGCATGGCCTCGTAGATGGTCACCCTCTCCTTGGAGTCCTCCAGGTAGATGCCGGCGAGGCAGCCGCTGCCCCGGAGGAGCGTCCGCACAGAGTCCACCTCCGACAGGTCCTTGACCGACGTCTTCCCGTCCCGGAGCTGCTCGAACTGGGCCTGGCTGAGGACCCCGGCGGCCAGGAGCTCGCTGGCCGGCACCGGGGCGCGGAGGCCGCTGAAGGAGAGCCTCTCCTGCCGCACGGCCTCCGCCTCCTGCACGATGGTGACGACGATCTTGATGACCTTCTCCACCGTGACCTTGCCCGTGCGGAACTGGCGCAGCAGCTCCCGCCGCTGCTCCGCCGTGAAGTACTCAGAGCTGATGAGCTCCCAGACGGTCACCGCCCTGCCCTGGAAGGCGCCCACGGGGACCTCGACCGTGGCCTTCTGGAAGGCCTCACGGGCCTGGAGCTCCGAGTAGCGCTCCTCCTGCCGGGCACGCGCGGCCTCCTCGGACAGCGGCAGCAGGCTCAGCCCCGTGAGGTGGTCGGCGTGGCACCGCTGCTGGAGCTGGCTGTAGGTGACCGGCTCCCACGTGCTCGGGTCGCGGTAGGTCTTGGCGTCGTCCTTGGGCACTGAAAGGGCGGCGCTGGTCTCCTCATCCAGGTAGCCCCGGGCACAGGCGACGTCCAGGGGCACGCGGTGGCTCTTGCTGGGGTCCACGATGCCGCCTGTGGACAGCTGGGCATCCAGCAGACGCAGGCCCTGCTCCCTGGGGAGGAGGCCCTTCTTCAGGGCCTGGAACAGGGACACGCTCTGCCCCGAGTAGGGGTCCTTGTAACCCGTCACAGCCTTCTCGGCCGACAGCAGCTTCTCGTGCAACTCGGGCCCCACCAGGCCGGCGCGCACCGCCTCGTCCACGGTGAGCCGGGTGCTGGTGGCGGGGTCGATGATGTGTCCCGTGCCGGCCTGGGCTTCCAGCAGAGCCACGGCCGCCTCCGGCTGCAGCAGGTCTTTCTTCAGGGCCTCGTAGACACTCAGCTTGCGCCCGGCCTCCTCCAGCCAGACGCCCGCGATGACGTTGGAGCCCCGCAGCGCCCGCCGCACGGCATCCACCTCGGCCACCTCCTGCACTGAGCGCTCGCCCCGTTGCAGCTGGCGGTAGAGGTCGTGATCAATGACCCCGCTCTCGCGCAGCTCCGCGGCGGGGACCAGGGCGCGCAGGCCCTTGAAGCAGAGCTGGCTCTTCTGCTCGTGCTCCTCGACCACCGTGATGACGATCTTGATGATCTTCTCCACCGTGACCTTGCCCGTGCGGAACTGGCGCAGCAGCTCCCGCCGCTGCTCCGCCGTGAAGTACTCAGAGTTGATGAGCTCCCAGATGGTCACTGTCCTGCCCTGGAACTTGCCGAACGGGGCGGACACAGTGGCTTTCTCGAACACGTCCCGGGCCTCCGAGTCGGTGTAGACTAGCTCACCGCCCTTGGCAGCCTGATCTGTGAGCGGCAGCAGCCGCAGGCCCGTCTCGGGGTCCTCCACGCAGCGCTCCAGCAGCTGCTTGTAGGTGAGGTTCTCGTGCGTGTTGGGGTCGAAAAAGCCCTTGGTGTCGTCGCTGGGGTCCTCCAGCACGCGGCTCATCTCCTCGTCGAAGTAGCCGCGCTGGTAGGCCACGTCCACGGGCACGCGGTGGCTGTGCACGGGGTCGATGATGCCGCCCGTGGCGATCTGCGCCTCCAGCAGGCGGACGCCGTGCTCGCGGACGATCAGGTCTTTCTTCATGGCCTGGAAGAGGGAGATCTGCTCCCCGGTGTAGGGGTCCTTGTAGCCGGTGACGGCGCGCTCGGCCGACAGCAGCTTGTGATGGAGCTCAGGGCCCACGACGCCCTCCTTCACGGCCTCGTTGACGGTGAGCCGCCTGTTGCGGACGGGGTCGAGGAGGAAGCCCGAGGCCGCCTGGGCCTCGAGCAGGATGAGGGCTGTGCCCGGGCTCAGCAGCTGCCTCCGCAGCGCGGCGTAGACGGTCAGCTTCTCGTTGGCAGGCGTCAGCAACCCGGCGACGCTGCTGCGGCCCTGGAGGTAGCGGCGCACGTCCTCCCGCTGCGCGAGCTCGGCCACCGTGGCGCGGCCCTGCTCCAGCCCCTGCAGCTCCTCCGCGCTCAGGATGCCCACCTCTTGCAGCCGCTGGGCCGGCACCTTCCGCCGCAGGCCGTCAAAGGCGTGCTCCGGCTCTGTCTCCGCGGCTGGGCCATCGGGCGCGTCCCTGCCGTTGGGCAGGGCTCTGGTGGCGGCAGCCTGCGCGGCAGCAACCTCCTCCGAGTGTGCCAGGGCCGCCCTGTGCTCCTCCTCCAGGTGCTGCAGCCGCTCACGCAGCCGCTGGTTCTCCTCGGCCAGCAGCTTCTCCTGCTGCAGCCGCTGCTGCTCCAGGCGCTGCAGCTCCTCCTGCTTGCGGCGCACGCCCTCCTCGGCCGCGTGCTGCAGCCGCCGGGCCTCCTCCATGCTGGCCACCAGCTGCTGCTTCTCCTGCTCCATCTGCTGCTGCTGTCGCTGCTGCTCCTCTCGCAGCTTCTGCGCCTTGGCCACCTCGTCCTGGAAGAGCCGCTCCAGCTTGGCCTTCTCCTGCTCGATGAAGCGCTCCCGCTGCAGCAGGCTGTCCTTCTCGGACAGGAAGCTCTGCTGGAGGGCCTGGGTCTCCTGCAGCAGCTGCTCCTGCTGTACCGTCTGCATCTGTAAAGGGGACAGGGGACGGCGGGGGGGGGGGTCAGGGGGGCCGGGGACTCCGCTCGCCCCGCCCCCGCCCGAGCGCAGAGCCCCGCCCGCGTGGGTGGGGAGGTACCTCCTCGGACTTGAGCTGCAGCAGCTCGGCCTCCTGCTTGAGCCTGGCTTTCTCGCGCTCCAGCTCAGCAATGGCCTCCCGCAGGCGCTCAGCGTCCTGGTCGCTCTGCTGCCGCTGGGTCTCGAGCGTCTGCACCAGCGTCACCTTCTCCTGCGTGGCGAGCTCCGTGCGGTGCAGCCTCTCTCCTATGTCCTCTGCCTGCTTCCGGAAGCGCTGAGCGTCCTCCTCGGCTCGAGCCTGTGCCCGGCTCAGCTCAGCCACGCGCAGCCTCAGCCGTTCGGCCTCAGCGCTCATCTCCAGCTGCCGCTGCCGTTCCGTCTCCAGGGTCCGCTGGAAGCCCTGTGTCTCCTGTGCCAGTTGCTGTGCCATCTGCTCCTTGTCCTCTTGCAGCCTCCGGGCCTGCTCCTGAGCCAGATCCTTCTGCTGCTGCAGCAGCTCCGCCTCCGCCTTGAGGCGAGTGGCCTCCTGAACTGCCTGCATCTTCTCCTTGAGCATCTTCTCTGCCAGGGACCGCTGCTGGGCCAGGTCCTCCTCTGCCAGCTGCCGCAGCCGGGCAGCCTCCTGGGCCGCCACAGTCAGCCGTGCGGCCTCCTCCGCCACCTGCTTCATCTTCTCGGCCTCCTCCTGCAGGAGGCGCTGAGTGTTGTCCTTGTCACGCAGAACGAGCGCGCGGTTCTCCGCCTCGATGCGGGCCTTGAGCTTGCCTAGCTCCTCCATCTGCACGCGCACGGAGAACAGCTCCTCCTCCACCTGGCCGCGCTGGCGGGCGGCCTCCGTCACCTCTGCCTTCAGCCGCTGCAGCTCCTCATCCAGGATGCTTTTCTGGTGGTCTGTCTCCTCCAGCTGCAGCCGCAGCGCCGTCAGCTCCTGCTCCACCTGTGCCTTCTGCCGCAGTGTCTGCTCCGCGAACTTCTTGTGCTTCTCCATCTCCGCGTCGGCCGCCTGCTTCTGCCGCAGGGCTGCCTGCTCCGCCTGCGTCCGCCGGGCCGCCTCATGCTCGGCTTCCTTGCGCAGCTTCTCGGCAGCGGCCTGGGCCTGCGCCTGGGCCTGGGCCTGCTCCTCCGCGGACTGCTTCAGGCGCTCCGCCTCCTCCAGCTGCCGCCGGGACTGCGCCGCCTCGCGCTCGGCCCGCTCCCGCGCCTCCTCCGCCTCTTCCGCTGCCCGCCGGGCTGCCTCCGCCTCACCACGCAGCCGCTCCAGCACGCTCTGCTCCTGCTGGAGGGTCTGCTGCAGCTCCTGCTCCTTCTGCTGCACCGCGAAGGCGTGCGCCTTCTCCTCTGCGTGCAGCCGCTTCTGGGCGGCCTCCTGGGCCAGCTGCAGCTGCCGGGCGGACTCCTGCTCTGCGCGCTCGCGCAGGCGCCGCGCCTCCTCCACCTTGGCCTTGAGTCGCTCCACCTCTTCCAGGGCGGCCTTCCGCTGCCGCGCGGCCTCCTCCTCCGCCGCCAGGCTCTTCTGCACGCGCTCCTCCGCCTCGCGGCGCCGCCGCTCCTCCTCCGCCGCCAGCTGCCGCTGCCGCGCAGCCTCCCGCTCTGCCTGCTCCTTGCTGCGCAGCGTGTCCTCGGCGTTGCCGCGGATGCGCCCCAGCTCCAGCTCCAGCTCCGCCTTGCCCGCAGCCGCTTTCTCGAAGCTCGCCTTGAGGGCCAGGATCTCCTCCTCCACCTGGCGCCGCTGCCGCAGCGTGTCCTCCACCAGCCCCTTCTGCCGCTCCAGCTCGCTCTCCGATGCCTTGCGCAGCTGCGCCAGCCGCTCCTCGATGTCGGCCTTGTGCTGGGCCGCCTGCTCCTCCAGCCGCCGCCGCTGGAAGGCCTCATCCTCCGCCAGTCGCCGCAGGCGCTCGTTCTCCGCCTCCTTCTCCTTGAGCGCGATCTCCGCCTCGGTCTTGAGCCGCGCGGCCTCGCTGATGGCGGCCAGCTTCTCGGAGAGCACCCGCTCGGCCTCCGCCCGCTGCCGCGCCGCGTCCTCCTCCGCCAGCTGCCGCTGCCGCTTGGCCTCCTCCGCCAGGGCGCGCAGGCGAGCGGCCTCCTCGGCCAGCTCGCGGAAGCGGCCGGCCTCGGCTTCCAGCCGCTGCTTGGACTTCTCGCTGGTGGAGCGCGACTCCTCCTCGGCCCGCGCCTTGCTGGCCAGCAGCACCTCCATCTCAGCCCTCACCTTGGCCAGCTCGGCCTCCAGCTCCTGACGCTTCTGCGTGGCCGTAGCCGCCTCCTGCTGCAGCCGCGCCAGCTCTTCCTCCAGCAGCTGCCGCTGCTGCTCCCCCTGCTCGGTCTCGGCCCGCAGCCGGATCAGCTCCTGTTCCGCCGCCAGCCGCTGCTGCGCGGTGCCCTCTGCCAGCTGCCGTTGCTTCTCCAGCTCCTGCTCGGCGAGCTCCCGCTGCCGCACCGCCTGCTCCTCCGCCTTGCCGCGCCGCCGCGCCTCGCGCTCCGCCTCCTCCTTCTGCTTCTCCGCCTCGGCCTGCGCCAGGCTCTTCTGCTGCGCCACCTCCTCTGCCTGCAGCCGCAGCCGCAGCGCCTCGTTGGCCTTCAGCTGCCAGCGCTCCAGCTCCCGCTCGGCCTCCTCGCGGGCGCGCTCGGCCTCGGCCTGCTGCTGCGCGTGCCGAGTGGCCTCCTCGCGGAGCTGGGCCACCGTCACGTGCTCCTCCTTGAGGGTGCGCTCCAGCTGCGCCGTCTTCTCCACGAAGGATGCTTGCTTACTCTGCAGCTCTGCTTCCGCGCTGCGCTGGGCTGTCTCCAGGGCCACCTGCACCTGGCGTGCGCGCTCCGCCTCTGCCTGGCGCAGGCGCCGCTCCGCCTCCTCGGCCTGCAGCCGCAGCTCCTCCAGCGCCTGCAGGGCCCGCTGCTTCTCGCGAGCCGCCTCGGCCTCGGCTTTCACACGCAGAGCCAGCTCGGCCTCCGCCTGCCGCTTGCGCTGCGTCTCATCCTGCACCTGGCGTCGCAAGCGCTCTGCCTCCTCCTGGGCCTGGCGCTTCTGCGCCTCGGCTTCTTCCGCCCGCGCACGCAGGGCCTGCAGCTCGCCCTCAGCGCCGCCGCGTTGGCGCTCAGTCGCCTCCAGCTGGAGTCGCACCACGCGGATCTCCTCTTCGATCCGTAGCCGGCTGCGTTCCGCCGCCTCCACCTGCCGGGCCTTGGCCTGGATCTCCGCCTCCGAGCTCTGCCGCAGGTGCTGCAGCTCCTCCTGGATGCTGCGCTTCTGCTGCTGCGCGTCCACCGCCACCTCCTCGCGACGCGCCACCTCCTCCTGCATGCGCCGCTGGAGCTCCTGTGCCTCCCGCTCTGCCTGGGCCTTCGCCTGGGCATGCGCCTCAGCCAGCTGCCGCTGCTTCTCCAGCGCGGCCTCCACCTCGGCCAGCCGCTCCCGCTCCTCTGCCCGCTGCTGCTCAGCCAGCCTCTGCGGCCGCGGCAGAGAGAGGGAGAGAATCGGAGAAAGCCGTGAGCACGCAGCGGCGCTCACAGCATGTGCTCCTGCACGGCTCACCCTGACAGCATGGTGCGGGGGGCGAGGGAAGACGGAGCTCACAGCCCAGCGAGGGAGACTGCGTGCACCTGCCCAGGGCACTTGGGGCAGCGACGCGGCCTGGCCCCACGGTGCTCACCGGCCCGGGGATGGGGACCCAGGCATCCTCCCCTCCTCCCGCAGACAGGTAACAGAGACGGACAGGTAGAGAGCGCGCAAAGCAGGAGGTTGGCAGGGCACAGGCCTGCCACACAGCCCCGTCTGAGCACCGCTGGACGCCCGGCAGCCTGGCTTCGCAGTGGGGGTCCCCTCCCTGACCCAGCGGGCTGGGGTAGGGTGGCCAGCAGGCATCAGTGCAGATCCCAGCCGCCTCAGAAGAGGGCCGACTGGACGGCCTGCAGCTCTGACCAGAGGCTGCAGTCAGGCCAGACGGAGGGGTCGCCGCGAGGGAGGAGGGACAGAATAGGTCCGCACCCCGCTTCAGCCTAGCGTCTGGGGACACCCGGCCAGCCCCCACGACCCAACGACCTCAAGTCCTTCCCGAGCAAGTGGCCAAGGCCGAACCCCGAGGAGGAACGCACACAAGAGAGCTGGTGGGACGCCCAGTGGGCGCACATGCCGACAGAGAGAAGAGGGGGTGCCAGCCGCCTTGGGGAGAGCAGTGCAGCGCCGGGCCAAGGTGGGACAGGCCACAGGTGAGGGGGCCTGGGGGCCGGACGAGCCGAGGGCAGGGACGCTGGCAGCACGGGGCAGGAGGGGTGGGAGCGCGGGCTGCCCAGTCTCAGACGGCTCCCCGGGGCTACGTCTGGCGTGGGGCAGGCAGCGGGAGCACCCCGGGGGCCGTACCTCCTCCTCCTCCATGCGCCGCAGCGTCTCGGTGATGAACTTGATGTACTGGCTCGTGAGCGTGGTCAGCTCGCTGTAGCGGGTTCGCAGGTCCACGTACTGGGGGACAGGAGGCAGAGGCCGCGGGTCAGCCCTGCCCTCGCCGCAGGCCCCCCCGGCGGAGTGCAGCCCGCCCGCCGCTCGACCCCTCAGCCTCACCTCCTGGATGATGCTCTCGGACCCAGACTGGACCTTGGGCTTCTTGGCCGGGGAGGCCACCGGCTCGAGCTGTGCTTTGTACGTGACCAGCTGGAGCTCGTAGTCCTGCAGGGACAGGCTGATGGGCCGCCGGCGCTGCCCTGCCCACCGTGCCCCGGACCTGCCCACAGGCTCCCCCCAGCGTGGCCTGGGCTGGGGCCCCCTGAGGTCCCGGGCCTACCACCACCTGTGTCCCGGGACTCGAGGCCGCAAAGCCTCACCTTGATGGCGTTGATGTACTGCTTCGCGAACCTCTGGCACTCCTCCACCTTCTCCCCGTGGCGCTCGATCTCCTCCAGCAGCGCCTGGGACGGCGGGGCGGTCAGCGGCCGCAGGGCTCAGCCCACCCAGCCCCCCCCACCCCCGGCCCCGGCCCCGGCCCACCTTCTCCTGCCGCAGCTGCTCACGCACAGCCTGGCTGTTGGCCAGCGGCACGGCCTGGATCTGCTCTTGCCGCCGCTTGGCGTCCTGCAGCCAGGCGCCCAGGGGGTCGGCGCTCTCACGGTAGTAACGCAGCTGGCGACCCAGCTGCTCGAGCTCACGCTGCCGCACGTCGGTCTGGGCCAGCACGGCCTGCCAGCGCTCGAGCAGCTGGGTGACCCGCTCGCGCCAGCGCTCCACCTCCACGTCCCGCTCGCCGTGCCGCTGCTGCAGGCGCTCGCCCACCTCCTGCGCGCCCCGAAGCTCATCGCGCAGGGCGTCAAACACAGGCTGCTGTGCCTCCGCCTGGGCCCGAAGCTTCTGTTGGGGCCAGAGGAGAGGCGCCGTGTCAGGCCGAGGCCTGCCGCCAGCCCCCAGTGCCTCAGGGCCCTGGTGACAAGGTGCCAGCTTGGCCCCCGTACCTTCAGCGCGGCCTTGGTGGCCTCGAGCTCTGGGAGGGTGGCGGGCACCGTCTGGGCCTCCTTGAGCTGCTCCTCGTGGGTCCGGAGCGCCTCCTCGGCCCCCTGTGTGCTGCGGATCACCAGGCTGATGGTCTTGAGCCTGGGGGAGAAGAGGCCTCAGTGCCAGGGCAGGGCCGGGGGAGGCAGCCAGCCCGACGCGGTGCAGCCAGGGCCCTGCGGGCCAGCCGACCCCTGTGGCCTGGGCTTCAGGGAGAGGAACAGAGGACAACGCGGAAGGCGCTCAGGGACATCTCGGACACAGGTGGCCTCAGCTCCAGCCTCTGTCCTGGAGGGGGGCTGTGCTGGCCGGGGAGCAGCGAGCACCAAGGCGCTGTGGCGTGGGGCTCCCTGTCAGCTTTCCAGCCTCGGGAGAGGGCCCCTCGTGCCTGCCTGCTGTGACACCCCCCCAACAGCCGAGGGCCACGTGGAGAAAAGTTGCTAAGAGACGGAAGCGAAGGCCAGGCCCTGGGGGGTGGGCCAGGTGGACTGAGGGTGGGGGGTGGTTTCTCTTGGAGCCAGGCCAGCAGACGCCCTGAAATGAACCTTGAGGACAGAAGAGGAGCCGAGTCTGGGGGTGGGGCCGGGCCGGGTGAGGACTCTGCACTTCCCGGGGCACGGGGCCAAGGGGGGCCTGCAGGGGAGACTGAGCCCTCTGCCGCCTTGCCCACCGCTCACCCCACCCACCTCCACCTTTCACAAAGCAGCCTGGTGCCCCCAGGGGCCGAGGCCCTGGTTTGACCCTGGTAGGCCACCTCCCCTGGCAGCACCCGCTTTGCTGCCTGCCCGCCATGCACCCTGGCCCCTCCCCTCACCCCACACCCCCTCCACACCTGACAGCCCCCAGCCGACTCCTGCGCCCCCAGTCCTCCCCCCACGGCCCCCACACGACTTCTGCTCCCCTGGCCCTCCCCCCACAGCCCCACCCCCTGTGCGGTCGTCAGAAGGCCTACCTTTAAGGCACGTCGGGACCGAATCCCCTGGTCTCCTCCACGACCCTCTTGGCCAGAGCCCCCACAGCCCCCGCCCCACCGACCCGCCGCCCCGGCCGTCAGCCCGTTCCCGGGCGGCCCACGGCAGTCTGCACACTCCGGCTCCGTCTACCCCGGGCCGCCCAGGCCCCGGCGCTGCAGGTGCACTCACTTCTCCAGGTAAATGGCGGACAGGCTGCGGACCTGCTCCAGCTTGCCCAGGGTCAGCTCCAGCTCCGAGCGCAGGGTCGGGGCAGCAGGCGACGGCTCGGGCAGGGCCAGGACCTTCTCGGCTTCAGCAGAGAGCCGGGCAACCCCCTTGCCCAGCCCCTCCACCTCGGCCTGTGCTTTCTGAGGAGAGAAGGGAGGGGCAAGCTGACGCCACAGCCCAGTGCACAGCAGCCCTGGGGCCGGGCGGGGCGGGGCGGGGCGGGGCCGGGCCTGCCTGCTGCTCCGCGATGCGCTGGGCACACTCCCTGGCGGGCTCCTTGTCCAGCGGCAGCCGCAGGCGGTGCACCGTGCGCGTCTCACAGGCCTCCAGTTGCAGCCGGATGTCTTTGAGCTCTGAGATGCAGCGCTGGCAGCGGGACTCCTCCTGCTCGCCTGGGGGACACGTCCTGCTCACGCGCTGCCCGGCCCGCCTCCCCCAGCCCGCCTGGGCCGCCACCCGCGCCTACCCTGCTCCCGGCTCTGCAGCAGCTGCTGGTAGTGGCGGCTGCAGGAGCCATACTCGCGCTCGGCCTGCAGCCGGTCCTCAGGCCCGAAGCCGCCGGCATCCTGGCTGTCCCGCAGGAAGGCCTGGTAGTGCAGCTCCAGGCTGCGCAGGGCTTGGCGCTGCTCCTCGGGCTTTAAGGTGCGGAACTGCGGGCGGCACACGGGCTGGGCTGAGCGCGGGCTGCAGGCAAGCGCCTCGGGCCCCCCCCCCCGCCTGCCCGCCCGCCGGAGGGGCCGGCATACCGTGACCAAAGACCAGGAGCGGATGAGCTGCATGTCGCGGCTGAGGCCCTGCCACGCCAGAAGGCTTTTCATGTCCGTGTGCAGCTGGTGCCACAAGGCGACCACGGCCTGGTGCTGGGCCTCCAGCCTGGCAGGGCAGGGCCCCGGTCAGAGGCGTCTGCATGCCGACCCAACACCGCCCACTCCGGCCCCAGCCCAGCGCCCCACCTGGTGACGGCCTCCTGGGCCTCCTGGTTGGGTGGCGGCACGAGGAAGCACACGGAGGGCACGGCGGCCTCACTGCCCGAGCTGCTGAGCACTTTCCAGTGGAATGGCTGAGCGGGACCCACCATCTGGCACTCGTCACCCTTGTGCACGGTCACCTGAGGCGGCCAGAGCTGTCACAGCGTGGCCACGCCCACCGCCCCACCGCCCCACCCAGCCGGGGCCTCACCTCCACCTGCTTGTAGTCACACACGGCCAGCAGCGGCACGCGGCCCCGCGCAGGGTGGGCCGGGTTGCGGGGCTTCAGCTGCACAATGGCCCTGGCCCGCTTGGCCAGGCCGGAGAGGTGCCCCCGGTACTCATTCAGCTGATCCTTCTCGTCCTGCAGGCCAGGGGCAGGTCAGGCACCGTCAGCCTCAGACACGAGTGCCTGGGGGAGGGAGGCACGCGCCTGCCCCCGCCCATGTGCCGGCACCCCAGCCAGGCCTCGGCCCTCGACCGGTCCCAGAGACAGGGCCGAGTGCCCTCCCCCGGCCAGGGCTAGCACTGTGTCCCCACAAAGGCCCCTCCCCGTCCCACTATGGAAAGTCACCCCCCCTATCTAGCCCCGAGGGACCAGACCACAGCAAGGGCTGAGGCTGTGGAGCCGCCTGCACTGCGCCCACCCTCCCCCAGGGCGCTGCTGCGGCCGACCCGGACCCCTGGGTGCTTTGCTGACCACGGCTCCTGACCACAGAGCCCCCAGGCAGCAGCCTCAGCTTCCTCCACAGTTGGCCTGCCCCGGACCTCGTCAGGCCAAGGAGCCAGCGGAACCGCTACAGCCAAAGCGTTGACAGCGGTGCAGCCGACTCTAGCCTCTACTCGCTCCAGGGGCTTCAAGGGTGGTGGCTTTTGTGCCAGCTCTGGCCAGCCACCTGCCCCAGTCCAGGATCCCGCCACTGACTCTTCGGTCCCGCCCCCCCAACCCCCGCGCTGACCTCCAATCCCTGCTGCCCCTGTAGTCACCAGCCTCCACTCCAGGGGGACCGCTCCAAAGCGGCAGTGCCGCCCAGCGTCAGCCCAGGACCCCACCACCTCCACGCCTGCCCGGCCTGTGCCGCCCCGTCCGCCCAGGCTGTGAGGGCTGGCGCCGCAGTGTCTGCCTCTCACCAGGCTGCAGAGCCCCGGGCCCGGCGGAGGCCTGGGCGGTCCGCTCACCTGGGCGTCCTGCAGCAGGTCCTCGAGTCGCGTGACGGTGATGGAGCGGTCACAGGTGTACTTCCTGCGCAGCGTCTCCTGCAGCTTCCGCAGCTGCTCCTCAGCCTCCCGCACGTCTGAGAAGAACTGGGCCGGCAGGAAGAGGTCACGACGAGGATCCAGAGCCCCCAGCCTGAGCTGCCCCCACACAGGCGGAGGGGCCTGGGACGAACGAGCCGGGGAGGGTTCTGGCAGGACCTCAGTGGGGTGGGTGCAGGATCCACTATCTGTGTCTGCACAGACAGGGCCCTCGAGGACCCTGCCGCAGAGCCAGGCGTCGGGGAGCCCGGTTCTCACCTGGAAGTAGGCGGTGTTCTCCTTCAGGTGCGCCTCGATGCAGCAGCACAGCTGAAGCATCCAGCTCCACTGCGTCTGCAGGGCGGCCTGGAAGGACTGCGGCAGAGGGCGGCAGTCAGGCCCCGCCCCGCTCCCCTCGGCTCCACCCACCCAGGGCACAGGCTGTGCGGCCCCGCCCACCGCGGCCCCGCCCCGCCCCGCCCACCTCCACCGTGGGCCGGGCCGGGTGGTCTTCCCGAAGCAGGCGGTCGCCGGAGCCCTGGATCTCCTTGATTTTCTTCTCCTTCAGCTCCAGCTCGCGCATCAGGGCCTGACACGGAGGCAGGGTCTCAGGGACAGTCTCAGGGCTGTGTCGGGGTCTGCCGGTCCCCCGCCAAGCAACCCCCGGGGCCGCTGCCCGGGGGCGGACGGTCCCGGAGGCCTCCTCACCGAATAGCCCTCCTTCTTGGCGGCCATGTTGGCGTTGCGCTCGCTCCAGTCGAAGGCCACCTCCTCTTCCTCCTTCTCGCTCAGCCACATCAGCTCCTTGGTGGCAGCCGCCACGAAGCCATGCAGGCTCTCCAGGGAGCGGAGGCGGGCCTTGGAGGAGTTCTGTGGGCGGGTGGGGGCTGTGTCAGCCGCCGCAGCCGCCCCCGCTCCGCCCCTGCTTCCCGCCAGCACCCACTCACCAGCAGCTTGGCGTACTGCAGATCCAGCCGACCCAGGCAGTCTCGGTAAGCGCCCCGGGTGGCCGGGGAGAGCTGGCCCTGAGGGAGACGAGGAGAGGTGAGGGCGCAGTGCCAGGGCCGGGCCCCTGCCCACTGCCCGCTGCCCGCCAGGCAGGTGCCACTCACCTCGTCGCTGCGCGCCCGCTCTATCTTGGCCCGGAACTCCTCGATGGACTGGTGCAGGCCGCGGTGGCTTGCCAGCTGCGCCTCCGCGCTGGGCAGGTCCACGCCCCACTCGGCGCTGTCCACCCGGCGCTGGTTCTCCTCCACCCAGGCCAGCAGGTCCTGAAGGTAGCGCAGGGTGGAGTCCTCCAGCTCCGGGTGCCTCGTCGCGCCCCGCAGACGCAGGTTGTACTCCGTGCGGATGGCCACCAGGCGCTCGTGCAGGCGGTACACCCTGCGGGCAGCACAGGCGGCAGGAAGCTCAGCAGACCTGGGCGGCCCCGGCCCCGGCCCCGGGCAGCCTGGGAGGGGCGCGGCCCACCTGCGGTACATCTGCTCGCCCTGCGGGTGCCGCCCATCCTTGAGCGCCTGCACGTCGTTGAACAGCAGCCGGATCATGCCGTCCGCCGTGTCCAGGTCCCGCTCCACCTCGCCTGCCCGCTGCGGGGCCTTACCCGCGGCCAGCAGCCGGGTGTCCTGCAAGGTGGTCGCCCGACTCAGAGCCCAGCCGGCCCCGCCTCCCGCCTGCCTGCGTGGGCTCCCCCACCGCACCCTCTCCTCCTGCCGCCCGGCGCCCTGGAACGAGCGGGTCGAGTCCAAAGGCCTCCTTAGTCGCAGGAGCCAGGCGCTTCCCAGCCCGTCCCCCTCCACTGAACCCTGGAGGGCTGTCCCTCAGAGCTCCTGCCCAGGCCCACAGTCCCGGCCCTGCTAGGCCTCCCTACATGCCCCAGGCAGCAAGGTGGGCCTCGTGCCCAGAAGCCAACTCTGCCCAAAGCTAGCGGTCAGAGCTGGCCGCCCCCCAGGAGGGAGGAACGGCGGGCTGCAGGCGCCTCCCTCCCTCCCCTCCCAGCCCAGGCCCCGCCCTCACCGACTGCAGCAGGGCGTCGGCCTGGTTCAGCTGCTCCTCACACAGCCCGGCCTCCATCTGCAGTTTGCTCACGATCCGCTGAAGACACTCCAGCCTGCAGCCCAGAGTGCCCACGGGACCCGCTCTGAGTGCGTGGCGTTGGGCTGCCGGGCTCCCTGGCGCTGAGCGCGGCTCCCTCCGGCTCGCGGCCTCCCTGCCGGCCCTCAGCCCGCAGCTGAGATGGCCCGAGTGTGGGTTTCCCGGCCTGGGGGGGGATTTCCTCCCCAGGCAGTGACTCACCCGCGGGTGGCTTCCCTGCCACAGTGGGGCCCCACCCACCCCAGCGCCTGCCAGCTGCCTCACCCACCTCTCAAACTCGCTCCTGAGCTGTTTCTCCCGCTCCAGGATGGCCACGTGCAGCTTGCCCCACTCCTTCTCCACATCCAGCGGGTGGTAGCCAGGGGGCACCTTGAGCTGGCCGGCGTGCACCGCCCCCTGCGGGCAGCGCCGATCTCAGGCCTGAGCCGGCCACCCTGCCCAGGTGCCAACCCACTCGACCCGCAGCCGCCCTGGTTCCCACTCGCCGGTGAGGCTGGGCCCCCAGCTCCCGGCGGCCCCCTCACCTCCAAGGTCTGGTAGACGCTCTTGGACCGGTTCTTGTCCGCCTCCTTGGCCGGGAGCTCCGTCTCCTTAAACTTTAGGAACTGGCACCACAGGACCTGTGGGCGTGAGGGCGTCAGCGGCTGCGCCTGGGCCCCCGCAGCCGGCACGGGGCCCTGGCGGGACAGGCCAGCCCACCTCGATCTCCTCGAAGCTGGAGGGGAAGCGGCGCTCCTCAAAGGCGGCCGTGTGCTGCCGGACCCACTGCAGCAGCAGCAGCACCAGCTCCCGGTACTCCTGCCAGCGCAGCTGCAGCTCCTGGGGGCGGGGGGCAGTCAGGAGCCGCGCGAGGCCCGGCTGCCCCACCCACGCCGCCTGGGACCCGCTGGCCGGCACTCACGTTGGCCTTCACGCCGTCCTGCGCGTCGGGCACGCGGGGCATGGCGTCGTACAGGGACGAGACGTAGGTGATGATGGACTTCTCGTCGGGCTGGGGGACATCCACGTCTGTGGGAGGAGGGGGTGAGCGGGGCCCTAGCGGGCCGCGGGGACAGGAGAGGCTGGGGGCGGCGGCACTCACCCTCGGGGTCCAGGAGCCGCGTCACCCCCAGGTCCCGCTCTGCCACAGAGAAGGCCTGGTCCAGGTTCTCCAGGTTGGTCTGACGATACACCTTGTTCATGTCGATGAGCATGGGCCTGCAGGTGAAGGGGCCGTGGGACGGGCAGGTGGGGACGCAGGCGCGACGACGAGGCCCCACCGGACAGGTCAGCACGCAGGCAGAGTCACGGCAGGTCCCAGAGCACACAGAAGCCCCCCGCTACCACCACCAGCCCCAAGAAAACCCCGGCCCCACTAGCGCCCAGTTCTGCCCACACAGGCACCCTGGGCAGGTGCTATGCCTGCTGGGCCCGCCCCTGAGCTCAAGATCCCACAGTGGGCACAGGCCAGGGTGGGCTGCTCTTCGGCCTGGGCTCCCCACGCCCAGGCCCTAGGGGGGACTGAGCTCCCCCGAGGGCCGGCCCCACTGCGGTCCAGCCGCCCAGGTCCCTTCTGGGCGGAACCAGCAGCAGCCACGGTCCCCTGGCCCCGAGGAAGCCGGCAGTGCCTCTGTGGGCAGGGCTGGGCCTCCGCGGCTGCACACTCCCAGGGAGACGGGCTGGCACCGGGACCTGGCCCCGCGGGCAGTGGTTTCCCGAAAGTGGCAGGCGCCTTCTCGTCACGTTCCTTGCCCCGTCATGTTCGAAGTCGCCCCGGCCGGCCCCAGCTCCCTACTTGTGCCGGTGGATGATGGCGTTGAACAGGCGGCCGTCGCGCCAGCTGGAGGTGAAGTTGTCACAGCGCAGCCCCTGGTAGCCCTCCACCATACGCTGGGACCACAGCAGCAGCTTCTCCTTGGCCGTCATGTCCTCGGACTGTCCGCTCACCTGGATGTCTGAGATCTGCACAGAGGGCAGGAGGCAGCCACTCAGCCATGGCCGCCCGCCCGGCTGAGGCAGAGCGGGGCCCGCGGGGCCCTTGTCACATCAAGAGAGCTGTGGGGCCTGCCACAGCTCAGTGTCACAAGCCCGGGTCCCTCAAGGCAGCAGCTGCTAGAGAATGTCAGACCCCTAGCCCCCAGTGCTGCCAGAGTGGGTGTCCTGGGCACCCCGAGGAGGCAAGGGTCAGGCTGGTGGAGGGTGGGCCCAGAGCTCGCCCCCCGGGGAGCTGTAGGCCTGGAAAAGGCTGTCACGAGGGGTGGGGGGGGGGCGGCCCCTCTCTGGCTGCAGGCCGGGGTTGGGTCTCCGGGGGCTGGGCGTGCAGGGCCACAGAACCAGCCCAGCCCTGCACGCTGCCCCATCCTTCAGGCCTGGGTCTGCCTGCCTCTCCCTAGCTGTCTGTCTGTCGGCCTGCCCGCCCGTGTGACTCAGCTGCCGTGCCATCCAGGCTCAGCCTGCCCTGCTCTCAGATTTGTGGCTTCCTGTGCGGCTGGGCAGGGTGTGGGTGAGTCAGCCAGAGTGGTGGGTGCCTCTCCAGAACCTTCCCCGGGGCAGGAGAACGCATTCCTGTGCAGGGAGGCGCGGCGGGCCCTGCCCAGCCAGGCCAGAGGGGATGGGAGAGGCCGGGGCCTTCAGGCCGTGGAGCCAGCTCGGGGCTGGGCACAGGCCCGCAGGGAGGCCCCACGTGCCAGGACCCGCCCTACCTGGAAGTGCAGGATGATGGTCCAGATCAGGCCGAGGGTCAGCTTGGGGTTGCCGTCGGCGATGTCGTCATTCCTGATGTTCACCAGCTTCACCTGGGGGCGAGCCGGCCTCAGTGCCGCCGCAGGCCCGGGACGGGCGCCCAGGGCCGCGGCAGGCGCAGCCTTACCTGGCGGTGCCGGAGGTAGTCCAGGGCGATCTGGACGTTCTGCAGCTTGTGGAAGCGCATCCTCCCCTTCTCCCGGGGCTGCGGCGGAGGCACAGCCGGTCAGCGAGCCGGAGCACGGGCGCGACGCCCGCGCTCAGACCCCGCGGGGCGTCTGCAGCAGCTGGACCAAGGGCCTCCCCCGCGGGGCAGCCGGCCCCCTCCCCGGCCCCAGTCCACCCACCCCGGCTGGGAAAGGGGGCCCCGGGCCCAGAGGCCAGGCCCAGCGGGCGCTTGGGAAGTCTGGCGGCCAGGCTGCGGGAAGGAAGGCGGGGGTGGGGAGGAGACAATAGCCTGGAAGCCGCGGGCGGAGGCCTTGGCTTTGGGGAGAGGGGCCCTCCTGCCTGGCAGTGGCAGCCTGGGCGGGTCTCGGGCCCGGCCCTAGGCCACAGCGGGCGGGACGGCAGGGAACTCAACGCAGGGCCGTCTGCCCACCTAGGTGCCAGGCACAGGGGGCCAGACTGGCCACCAGCCCCGGGTGGGCCGGGCTCCTGGTCTCAGGGCGCCCACGTGCCGCTGTGGCCAGCGGGCACCACCACTCACCAGGCGTGAGCTCCTGATTACGTCCCGCTCTCTTGGCTGCTCGGCCAGAGCAGGGCAAAGGGTAAAGGGCAGAGGTCAAAGTTCAGAGTCCAAGCAGCAGAGGAAACCAAAGCAGAGCAGAGCGTGAGGTTACCGTGCAGGCTCCGGCACGGCGGGCGGCAGGCCATGAGCCGCGCGCGGGGCCAGGGCCGCTCAGGCCGGGCGGCACTCAGGACCAGGAGGTGCGGGGGGGGGCGAGGCCAGGCTGGACGCGGAAGGGGCACGTGGGACAGACCCCGAGGCGGGCGGGCACATACCAGGCTGTCCCCCGAGAGCACCTCCAGGAGGGAGATGAGGCTGTGGCCGTCACGGAGGTCTTCGTACAGGTCGCTGATGTGCCTCTGGGCCTGGGGGACAGAGGGCGGGCCGGCTGCAGCCTCCGAGCCACCCGCAGGCCCTGGCCCCAGGGCAAGGGGCAGGGCGGGGCCCCAGAACACACCCGCCCCCGGGAGGCACCTACCTCTGCCCGCCAGTGCTACAGAGAGGCCGAGAGGCGGAGGACAGAGACAGGAGGCAGGAGGCAGGTGCAAAGGAGGGAGGAAGAGGACAGAAGAGAGCAGGTTTCAGAGGCGGAGGGGGAGCTCCCAGGTGGCGAGGGGTGGCCGCGAGCAGGCGGCTGACAGAAGGCGCGGGGCCCCTGTTGGGGCTGGAGGGCCAGGGCACCCTCCCTCGCCCGCGCCCACACGCACACCCACCAACCTTGATGAGGTGCTTGTTGACCCACTTGGTGAAGGTTTTCTTCTGCACACGGTCCCGCTCATCTGGAAGAAACAAGGCCAGGTTACCTGGGGCCTGGAAGAAGCCTGAAAGCCTGACGAGGGCTTCAGAATCACACTCTGAGACCCAGACCCCAGTCAGCTGGGCCCAGGAGGGGCAGGGCTTGGGATGCAAGGTGCCCTCCGCCCCCTCCCTGGAGCTGGCAGCCACGCCTGGGCCCGCAGGTCCCAGCCTGCCCCACCCCCACACCGCTGCCTGGGCTGAGTGGAGGCTCCAGGCTGGGAGCAGGACTGAGCAGGGATGTGGCGAGGGGGGAGCGCCATCCCCCCTCCTGCCAACAGGGCAGTGGGCCTTTCCCAGGCCCCAGAGGCCACTGCCAGCTTCCCCGGTGCCGGGCATCGCCGACTGCCCCAATGCTCCACCCTGGCCACTCTGCCCCCAGCGCCCGTACCGCCCAACCCAGACCCTCAGCCCGGGCCCCACCGCCACCGGTGCCAGGCTTCCTGCCTCAGGAGGCGGGCCCCCTGCCCTGCGTCTGGCCTGTCCACAGGAGTGCCCGCTACCTTTCTTGCCCTCCGAGGCCCTGAGGACGGCCAGGTAGAGGTTGTCCTCGGAGCTGGTTCTCTTCTGACCCAGGCCCTCGGGCTCAGGCACTCGGAGCCGGTGCTGGGACATGCTGCTGCCCGCCCCACCCTTCGGCGCTCTGCTCCTCGGCCCCCAGGTGCTGCGCGCTCGGTGCCCCCCCGCACAGCACAGGCCACTAAGGCTGGCGGCTCGGCACTCGCACTCTGCTCAGATCAGAGCCGAGTTGGTGTGGCCACTCCCTGCCGCTGTGCTCCCGGCGCGGCCCGCCCGCCCCGCCCTGCACACCCCCCAGAGAGGGAGGTCCCGGCGGCGGCGGGAAGGAGGAAGGCGGCCCCTCCCCCACGGCCACACCCACCGCCCGCAGGGACAGGAAACCCCGGCTTCCGCACCCACCCGCCGGCTGCAGCCCCTGGAGGGACCGGGGTTCAAGGGGACCCGGCACCCTGCACTGCACACAGACCGGTGCCAGGACCCCGGAGAACCACACGCCATCCCCGCGGCCCCTCGGGAGGAGGCCCCAGCACAGGGAGGAGTGCCCGAGCGAGCCTGGCTGGGCCCGGGGAGCGCCCGCCCGCCCTGCCTGCCCGAGGGTCTCTCAGCAGGACCCCGAGCGGAGTGCCACTCCTGCCCCGGAGCCCCCAGACGACCCTCCTCACAGGCCAACACGCCTGTCCTGCCCCCACTAGGCTCTACCAGGCCCCTGGCTCGGGGCCACCGAGGTCCAGGGCTGGGCCGGCCCGCCCCAAGCTGCCCACCAGGGCCGTCCCAGAGCAGTGCCCTATCCGAGGGCAGAGCGCACGGCAGGGCAGGAGGGGCACATAGCTGAGCGCTGACTCACCAGGCAGGTCCGCCCAGCCCCGAGCTGCAGAATTCTGCCCCGTTGGGGGTGGGGGGTGCTGGGACCGGCGGGAGCAGCCGGAGGGGGCCAGTGAGTCAGGGACGGGGAGGGGGCCCAGGCGCGGTGACTCACAGGAGGGGAAGCCGCACCTGGGGCGGTGGGGACAGGAGGGCGGGGGCTGTTTGCACTTGGGCGGGGCGCACAGATGGCAGCTATTCCGGGTTGTAAAGGTGGAGGGACAAAGGGCACAGGGGTGCTGCCTGGCTCCCTCTGGTCTCGGACACGGACGCGGCTGCCCACGTCGCCTGGGGACTGCAGGGAAGAATGTGCGACCCAACCACAGGATTTTCCAGTCAGAATCTGGCTTGATGTGATCCAGCTGCGAGCCGCTGCCCGCCCCCCACCCCCCAGCCTGCGGGCCACGTTCCGGGAAAAGCTCACCCCACCCCGTCCCTGCTGCCTCTCTCTGGACACGGGAGGGCGCCCAAACCCCATGCGGTCAGGGGTGCCCACGCTGGGAGCCGGCTGCACCCACCACCCCTCCCACCGAGGGGCACAGGCTGCTTCCCCGGCTCTGCCGGATGTCAGACCCCCTGCCTGCCTCCGGAGAGAACCCTGAGCCCAAGCCCAGACTCTGAACTTGCTCTCCACAGCCCCGCCAGACCCCACCAGACAGCTCTCTGCTCCCCTGGCACTCCGGAACCCCAGCTCTTGACGCCAGCCTGGCCAGCGGCCAGGGCAGTGCACGCCGGGGAGCCTCGTGCCCAGCACACCCACCGGCCCTCCCCCAGCTCCCTTCGTCAGGACCCCTCAGCCAGCAGGAGAGCCTGCGTGTGCAAGCTGAACCAGGCCAGCAGTTGCAGGGAGGTGAGGTCCCTGCCTGCAGGGCTCAGATGCCACTTTGCTGAGGGACGCAGACACCAGAGGCCCTGGGGAATAAGCCAGGAGCGTGGAGCAGCAAACCCAGGAGAAGTGGGAAGCTCAGGGCACCAGGGCCTGATGTCCAAGACACGGGCGAGCGCCCAGCCCCAGCCCCTTCTCCTGCCTCCTCTGCCGGGAGGAGCCTCCGAGGGTGCTCTCTTGTGGTCCCGGCCGGGGTCTCCCCTGGGGTCCCTCCTGCCTTTGGGGCCTCTTCCTCCAAGGTTCCCCCACCTCCCGGCTCTGCGCCGGCTGCGGACCCTCCCTCATTGTGCGCGCACCCGACAGAGAACCCCTCCCCAGGCTGTTCCAGCCCTGGCGCCCCCAGCAGGCCGTGCTGCCGCACACCTCGGCTGGCCTTGCCTGCCCAGCACTGCTGCTCCTGCACAACTGCCTGGCCCCTGTCCTGCCCAGGGCAGCTGTCCCTCTGTCCCCTGAAGCTGCCCACGGCCCTCTGAAGAGAGTCGCTGCCCCTTTTCGGATATGGCAACGAAGACTGAAGGTCCCACAACGGGCGAACGCGGCGCCGGGATGCGGAGCCCCCAGGCCAGGAGAGTCCCCGCCCCCGCCCGGGACAGCCCCGCCCTCGGCACCTCCCCTCTGCCCTGCAGCCCTGAAGCCGAGGCCAAAACTCAAGCCGGCCCCGCGCCGGCCCCCCCCCCCCCCCGGGGAACGAAGGGGCGGAGGGGACCGCACCGGCCTTCCTCCCCAGGTGTTTCCGGAACACGCCTGGGGGCGGGGCTGTACCTGGGCTGCGCGCCACCCCCTCCCGGCCCAGGCGCCATCCCCCGCGGGAGCCCCCTCCGGTGCCGCGGCCCCTCCAGCCGCACCCACCTACGCAGCACAGCTGCCCGTAGAGGTAGCCCCGGCGGGCCTGCTCGCAGCCCCCGTCCAGCCAGCAGGGCCGTTCCAGCACAACCTCCCGCGCTGCGAACGCCACTCCCGCCCCCCGTGAGCCGGCAGCCGCCATGAGCCTGAGCGCCTGGGGTCGCTCGCCCGCAAGGACAGCAACCGGGGCGAGCCGTCTGCTTCTCAGCCCCCGCCGCCAGGCTCTCTGTGCTCGACGCCTCCCCCGCCGCGGGCGCCTGGCCCAGACGCGGGAACCTGCCCCGAGGGCGCCCCGCCCAGTGTGGGCCTGGAAGCCGCGCCCTGCTGGGAGGAGAGGACTCGGCTTGGCCCGGGGAACCGGGGGCAGGGAGAGGCTGCCCTCCAGGACAAAGAGGCCTGGGAACGGCCCCGACCGCCGTTCCCGGGGACGACGCCCCCAGCAGGGTTCCCAAGAGAGGCTGGGGACCGGGCACGGAGGCTGAGAACAGCCGGGAACAGAGAGGCACCGAAGCCCCAAGGGGCACTGAGGGCACCAGGGACAAGGGGCAGGCCAGGCCAGCAGCTGACACGGAACCCCTTCCCCAAGTGGGGACAGGGGACAAAAGCAGGCCGAGGGAGGGAAGCCAAATGGGGGTTGCGCGCAGCCCCGGCAGGAGCCTTCAGTGACCAGCCCTGCAGCTGAGTCACCAGCTGCTCCCCAGCCCCCGAACCTCGCCTGGAGCCCAGAAGCCCCACCCTGACTCAGACTCCAAAGGGCAGGCCCGCAGTGAGGCCGACACCAGCCAGCCCCACGGAGGGCAAGCCCCCCACCCTAGGGTATGCCCTGAGCAGACCTGGGCACAGCCTGCACGTCCCCCGGGGGTGCCTTTCCAGCGTCCAGAACCTCAGTCCCCGCACAGCCACTCCCTCCAGCTCATTCACTCGAGTAGAGGCAGGCCCACCCGTTTCCGAGGGCTGCAGCCCAGAGTGGGTGACCTGAGCAGGGGGAGGGCAGAGCACAGCCTGGCCGCCCGGCCCGAGGTGTTCCCGGGCCCTAGCCAAGGGCACTCAGCACCTGCCTCACAGCCCTGAAGCCTGACCTCCCACAGCAGCCCCAGAGGCCCCGCCCAGGCCCCGCCCGCCGGGAGCTTTCCCAAGACCCGCCCCAGGACACCAGCCCTGCACCTGCCAGGGGCAGTTTCTGTGTTGACAGTCACCTGTGCTCGCCCTGTCCTGAGAGCTAGCCCTTCCGGACTGGACCGGCCACTCCCGTACTGCCCACGCTGCCCGCTCTACCCCCACTGTCCGGAGCGGCCCCCAGCCTCCCCTTCGCCCCGTGCCCAGGAGGGTGCTGGGGCCCCGCCTCCGGGAAGCCTGGCAGGGTCTCCGGCTCAGGGTGGGAGGCTGGGGGCCGGGGCAATGTGGCTTTCAGACCACGTGCAGGGGCTGGCCCGGGGACAGGAAGGGAGGGCACAGGGAAATGCAGGGGCGGGAGGGAGGCGGCCCCCTGCCCGCCCCGCGCCGGCCCCCTAACTGGGGTGGTGGCCAGGGACTGCAGCCCCAGGCGGCAGCCACCAGCGCCCTTACCTTGCTCGTCCTGCACCTGCCGGCGGCCCCTGCGCCACTGCCACACAGCGGCCAGGGTGACAACGTGGCCCACGACCACCAGGGAAGGAAACAGGCCGCCAGAGGTCTCCATGACTCCGGGGCCGCTCCCCTGCGAGCCGGGCAGGCAGAGCCGCCCTCCGACCGCGCGAGGCCAGGCAGCCCCCTCCCTCCAAGCGTGGAGGACGGAGGGGAGCCAGGGGCCAGGGACCGCCCCGCCTACCACCCGCCCTACCGCGAGGCTTGCCCGGCGCCCCAGAGGCCAGTCCGCCGCCGCCGCAGCACCGCTGCGCCAACTGTGCTCCCGCCCGCCCAGCTCCCTCCTCCTCCGGCTGCTCGAGCTCCCCACCCTCCCACGGCGGTGGCGCCGGCTCAGCTGTCCCGGAGCTGAGCTGTCACGCTCAAGGTTAGCGGGAGCCTTAACCCCTGCTTACCCACGGCCCCACCCGCCAGGAGGAGGGGCCTGCGGGGAAGAGGGCCAAACCACGGCCCCCCAGCACAGCCCGGGCCCTGGGCAGCCTCAGAACCGTCCCCCAGCCCACCCCACCAGGACAGCCACCGTGGTGCCCAAGCACCCCATTCTGCCTCCAAGGGTGCCCCCTGGTGACAGCTGCCAGGTGCCCCAGCCCACACGGGCCTCCAAGCTCACAGCTGACCCAACCCCTCTCAAAGGCAAGTGGCCCGAGTCCCGAAGCCCCCATGTGGGACAGCGGAGGGGAGGGGAGAGGGACACAAGGACAGAGCCCCTTGTCCCCAGCCCCAGCTGGGCTCTCACAAGCTTTCAGAGGCCGCCCCACCTACCCGGCACAATCTTCATGGGGGCAGTGGCTGTAGCCCTCGGACGACAGGGAGTGGGTGCGGGTGTGGGGAGGGTCACAGGCCCCTTGGAGGCGGAGGCGGCAGCAAGCCCGAGCGGTGGCCCGAGCAGTGGCAGCGGCGGCGCCGTGGAGGAGGGCACGGCTGTCCGCTGTCAGCAGCAGTGCCTGTGTCCGTGGGGGAGGGGGCTGGGCAGGGGGCCGGGGATATAAATATCCAGGGAGGGCAAGCAAGGCCCGTCATTTGTCCAGACTTAGAACATGACGTGCAGAGCGAGGGCACCGGGGCCCACGGCCTTCGCTGGAGCCCAGTCTGCCTGGGCGGCGCCACCGACACCCGCCCCCAGGCTCCCACGGGCCGTTCTAATAATAAGGAGCCTGCAGGTGACAGGGTCCGCGTCGGATCAAAGCCGAGCGCTGGCACTCAGACCTCAGGGGCTCGTGTCCCTGCCTGAAGGGACGCAGCCCCATCCCGCCCGCCCAGAAGGGCAGCTCGGGCGAGAGGGTCCCCGTGCAAGTCGCCGAACACCATGCCCGGCCTCGAGGGAAGGCACAGCCCCCCCAGAGTCACACCTCAGCCCAGAGCCCCAGGCGGCCCCCGCTCAGCCCGCCCTACCCCAGAACCCCGGTCAGGCCCGCGTCACAGCCGGACTGTCCTGGGCATCAGGGCTCTCAGGAAACAGGACGTGGGGCGGGTCACTGTCCTGCCCCTCCCCTCCCAGCGCCCGGACCCTCAGCCCTACAGACGGAACGTTAAATTTAAGGTTTTTATATCCCATTATAGTTATTCCTTTAGGTTGTTTTTGTGGTTTTTTCTTTTTTGGTCTTTTTATGGTCGCACCCATGTCCTATGGAAGTTTCTGGGCTAGGGGTCAAATGGGAGCTGCAGCTGCCAGACTGCACACAGCTCACGGCAACAGCAGACCCTTAACTCACTGAGCAGGGTCGGGGTCGGGCCGGAATCCTCAGGACACTAGGTCGGGTTCGTATGGCAGAACCCCACCGGGAGCTCCCTGTTACATGGCACTCCGGGACACCTCCCGTGTGTCAAGCACTGTTCCATCTTAATTCTCGCAGAGTGCCAGGAAGTAAGTCCTGTACTCTCACTGCATCGGACAGACGAGGAGACTGGCCCAGAGGGAGGGAGACGCCAGCCCTCCGTCACACAGGCTGTGATGTCAGCCGGCAGTCCGCCTGCAGCTCGCGGTCAGCCTGCAGCAAAGCACAGCGAAGCACTGGGCCCTGACCGCCGGGGTAGGGGTGCCCTGGTCCCGCGGGGAGGCCAGGGGCAACGAGACGGGGAGGCGGAGGGATGGCCAGGCCCACCCAAGCCTCCTGCCCATCGGCCTGTGCTCCAGAAACTCAATTCCAGAGACTGCGCTGCAGTGGCCAGCGCTGGGGGCTGGGGCTGGGCTCCTCAGAAGAGTCCACGACTCAGCAGCCAGGAGGAGAACCCGCTCCCAGGCCACGTGCTCAGTGCCCCTCGACGGGGGGGCAGAGCTGCGGCTCCCAGATGCCTCCACCCCATGCCAGACACTCCCCAGGCATCCGCCCCGGTCCCTGAGTCCTGCCTCCCAGGGCCCCGGCCAGCTCCAGCGCGCGCGCCCTGGGCCCTCCCCACCGCCAGCCCGCCCCCTGCTCGCAGGCCCTACCTTGGCCCAGCTGAATCAGCTCCTCCATGCTGTACCTGTCCATGGCTGCCGACCGACCGGGGCCAGGCCGTTCCCAGAGCCGGCAGAGAGGAAAGGAAGGGAAGGCAGGAAGGAGGGGAAGGGTGGGAGGCAGGGGGCGGGCTGGGGCCCTGGCCTCCCCACCCAGCTCTGGGAGCCGAGGCTCCTCCTCACGGCCGCCCTTAGTCAGCAGGCCGAGCAGAGCCGAAGCCCGGCGGACCGGCGGGTCAGACCAGCCCGTCTGCAATCCCCGAGCCCTCGGGTGCAGCCAGCGGGGCCACTACCGCGCCCAGCGGGCCAGCCCACCCTGCGCCTCCCGGAGCCCCATTCCCTCGGCCCCTCCCCTGCAGCGCTCCGGCCACCAGCTCAGTCGCAGCCACACACCGCACCGGAGCCCCGGCAAACGTGACATCTCTTAGCCGCGTGCAGCCTCGGCACTCCTCCGACCGGCGCTGTCCCGCCCAGTCACCGCGGCACCGGGGAAAAGGCCACCCGGACCCTGCAGTAACTGCTCAGGAAACCTGCCAGACATCATCACTGCTGCGGCTCGCGTTCAGTCCCTGGCCCAGAACTTCCTCACGGGGGTGGGGGCAAAGGAAAACAACCTGCCAGGGGTCTAGAGACCGTCCCAGAGACGATGCGGGCGCAAAGCTGGGCACTCAGAGAGGGCAGGCTGGCCACGCGTCCTGCGCTCCAGGGGCGCCGCGCGGCCTCTCCACCCTGGCCCGTCCCGGCGAGTGGCGGGCTCGGGGGAAGCGGGACCCTGGGGGCCTCCGCATCCGACAGATAAACCCGGGCTCGGGGGGTCGGGGGCGGCACTTGGCGCAGGGCTGCCCCTCTTCTCTATGAGCATCGGCCACTCTGAATTCAGAGCCAGGCAAGGCATTACCATTTGAAACATAAAGGAAATGCCCACGTAAAAGCCTGTCCCACCAGCACAAAGGAACCCCACACCCTCCTGCCACCCGGCCTCCCTCTCCGCTCTGAGGGGCCGCCCTCGGCCAGCCCAGGTCCTCCTCAGTCAGGGCTCAGCTACAGGGGCTCCTCGGAGCCCCCCCGACTGCTCACTTCATCCAGTCCACCCCCAGAGGCCAGGAGCCCCCGGCCAGGGCTCAGCCTGGGCCTGGCTGGAACGTGGCCGTCAGCAAGTGGACCCCTTCCCACGTGGACGAGCAGGGCACCAGGGCACAGGGACGGTGGGAGCCTCGTGGGGTGGGGGGGGCGGGGCACAGCGCGCAGGCACGGCCGACGGCCCCACAGCGTCGGAGGGGCAGAGGCAGGCCGCCTGAGCGAGGCCACGCCAGCGAGCCGCGCAGCTGGCCCCACGCCGCCGACCTGGCCCTTCTCAGACCAGCTGGAGGGGCAGCAAGGGGCTGTGTGGCTCCTTGCTTGGTTAGTTTTAAAACTCTGAGAAGCCACCTAGCCTGAGTGTGGAGCCAGGACAGCCCCTGCAGACAAGCATGTGGCCCTGGGCCACACCCAGCACCCAAGGCACCCTGGGCACCCCCTGCGCCCGGAGTGGCGCTCGGGTCCCGTGCTCAGCCTGGAGGACAGAGGGGAAGGGAACCCACACCCGCCGGCCCTGACTCAGCCTGGAGCTGGAGCTCATTTCCTGCTGGAAACTCTGAGCTGCCACCGGCGGCTGCGGCCGGGAAGGGAAGACTGAGTCACCTCCGCCAGGGCCAGGGGTGCCCTCCCTTCTGCCCACTGCAGCCACACCCAGTCCCCCCACCTGGCCTGCGGCCAACTGCCCGCCCAGCCACCCGGCCTGGCCACAGACTAGAAGGAAGGCCTGAAACGGAGGGCGGGGCCGGCACTCGCCACGCCCCCCACCCGGGAAAGGGGAGGGGCTGGTCCAACCGAGTGGGGCAGGGGCAGGGGCAGGGCAGCCCCCGGCCTCTAGTCAGAGCTGTGAGCGCCCAGCCAAGCACTCCTGTCTAGTGGGGGACACGGTCACCCCCAGGCAGGCGCTGGAGAGGAGCCCACGACCTCACCTGTCCTCCCAGGGGGCTCGGCCCCAGCCGGTCCGGGCCGGACCAGGCCAGAGCTGGGGCTTCCGCTCAGCACCTGCACTGGGTCCCCTGACACCCATTCATTCACCTGCCAACTCCCCCCACCCCGCTGGCCTCACCCCAGGTCCCCTGCCCACCGCTCAGAGGCCAAGCTCCTCCCCAGGCAGCGAGACACAGGCGGCCGGAGCCGAGCCGGCCTGTGCTGGGGGCCCGGGTGCCCAAGTGACACCGAGGCCGGCGAGTCCAGAAGCAAAGCCCACCGGCTCCCACAGGGCAAGAGCTTCGGCCCAGAGGGACTCCCCAGAGCAGGGGCGCGGTGACGGGGCGGCTGGCCACCGCTGGGACAACAGGATCTGCTCCATGCTCTGGGGCCCGCTCCCACAGGGAAGGATCTGTCTAGGCCCCGGGCTGGGCCGGCACCCACCACGCCCTGGCCTCTGGCCCAGCGGTGGACGTCCCTGCCTGGGGTCCGGCCCCCGCCCAAGGCTGCCCGCTAGGCCATCTCCAATCCAAACCCGCCGAGCACCCTGTCACAATATCACATCTGTGCCTCACAACCACGGGGGCAGGTGTCACCCCCACTGGACAAACTAAAGGCTCAGCGAGGTCAGGCAGCCACCCACACTGTTAGAGCGCAGCTACACCCTGCCCGGCCCAGCACCTCCCCTGCTGCCCCACCGAATGCAAACAGGGCCTCGGGGCAGGCAGGTCACTGGGGCGGGGAAAGGGCTGAGCAGGGCACAGGGACGAGGACCAGCGCTGGGCAGAGGGTGCTGGGCAGGTCTGTGCCAACAGCTGGCCCTGCCAGTCCAGGCACTGCAAGCCCCACCCCTAGCCCCAGGGTGTGCCCGGGGATGGGCTGGCAGCAACCCACTGCTCTTCCTTGGCCTGGCCACCCCAAGGTCCTCAAGCTGGGAGGAGCCACGTGGCCCAAAGCCCAGGCAGAGAGCGCGCCACCTGCTGGCAGGAGCCAAGCTTTTACACACTTGCTGCCGACCCCAGCCCACCAGGCTCAGGCACCCCCTCCCATCCCCCCTGCTGGGACCAGGGCGCAGCTACCTGTGGCTGGGGCAGGCTCCGGGCCAGGCCTCGCCAGGGTCCCCGGGGTGGTGGCAGGCACCACAGGGGGCTCGGGTGCCCCCTCCTCAGGCTTCCTCCGGCGGTAGACCCAGCGCTCCTCTCGGGCAGGGTCCTCAGCTGGCAGTGGCCCTCGCTTGGGTGGGCAGCCCAGGGGGCCCTGCACGGTCTGCACGCGGGGGGGGCGGCGCGCAGGCATCACCATGGCGACGGGGCGGCGCACGCGCTGCAGAGAGGCGGGCACGATCTCTGGAGGCAGGTGCAGGTACTGGCGCAGGTGGACGATGCCCTCGTTGGTGAGGTACCAGTAAAAGTGGCGCCAGGCGAAGGTCTCCCGCACCAGGCCCCGCGCCCGCAGGGAGGCCATGGCGCGCATGACCTGCAGGTTGCTGACGCCGGGCACGTGGGGGTGCGGGCTGCGGGGCCGCCGGTCCTTCTTGGCCACCATCACACCCTCGCGGAAGAGGACCTCGTAAATGGCCCGCAGCTGGTCCAGGGGCATGAGCATGCCGGCCACCATGGCTGCTGGGAGCCAGTGAGTTGTGAGGGCGGCGGGCGGGGCACAGGAAGGAGGCCAAGGAGGCGCTCTGGGCACAGGGTGCAGCAGTGGCTGGCGGGGCAGGCAGGCTGTGGCACTGAGCTCAAGGACGCCGGCTCCGGGCTGGTGGGTCGGGCGGGCGCCGGGCTCCCGGGCGGGCTGCTGATCCTGCCGGCACTGCCGCCTGCCCACCGCTTGCGCGAGCCTCCCGCCCCGCCCCGCCGGCTGGCCCTCCCGCCAGGACGCCCAGGCCGGCCCCCTCTGACTCAGCAGCAAGGGCGGCCCCTCCCACCCACGGCCAACGGGGCCCCTCGTAGAACGGGGGGCACCTCGCAGCGCCCGCCACTCCCGAGGCAGTCCCCCTTCCTCCCAGACCCAGAGCTCCCCGTCAGAAATGACATCAGGCTCTAAACACTTCCTTCAGGGTTCCTAAGACTGGGGGAGGGGGACGGGAGTGGCCAAGGACCAAGACTCTGAAAGGTGGCAGAAGGGCAGAGCTGAGGGAGGAGGGTGCTCAGACCAGGGACCCAACTCAGGGTTGTGGTCTCCTCGGGCCTCATGGATTCACAAGGACCTGAAGGGGGTGCTCGGCTGTCGGGGGCGGGGGGCACTCGAGATTCGAGGGAGGAGAGCTGGGGTCTGGGGGGCAGAGGGGAATGGCCGCGGCGGCTGCTATAGCACACGGACAGGAGGGCTGCAGGCACCACTGTCCATCTAGCAGGTAGGGGGGCAGAGCCCCCACCACCAAAGGCCAGCCGGATATCAGCCACCCGCTTTAACACTTGCAATGCCGGGCCAGGTCACCGCGGGCCAGGAGCATGGAGTCAGCTCAGAGCAGGACACTCGTGGGGGCTGAGTGGGGCCTCCACCCACTACCACGTCAGGCCAGCTGTCGGAGGCCAGAACCTCTCAGCTGCCACAGGGGATCAAAGTCACCAAGTCTCTGCCACCCCAGGCCTGGCGCCCCTCCCGCCAGGAGACACCCCACCCTAGACAGCCTGAGGGCATCCTGTGGGCCAGCTGGACAGACACGGAGGAGACAGAGACCAGCACTAGAGGAGCGGCGGGGCCCAGGCAAAGCCCCCACCCCGGCAGCCGGGAGGAGGGGCCGCAGGCTCCACGCTAGGACCCTGGAGCTTGGCTGGGCCACACCCAGCAGTCGCCCCCCAGGGCCCTGACAGTGAGTGAGGCTCCAACCACGGAGGTCCTGGGCCTCCCCATCCCACCCCATTGCCCCTTCTCCCACTCTGCGCGGCACGCACCCACACCCGGACCGCGCTCTCCCGCTTTCCCCCTCCCGGGCGCGGACACACCCAACCCGGCTAACCCAGGAACTCTTTATAAATAGGGCGGCGGGTGGGGGATCCCGGGGTGGGAGGCGCCGGCGGGCAGGCGGCCAACAGGCAGCGCGTGTGGGCGGGCTTATGAGGCGGTTGCCATGGCACTGCAGGCCCGCTCCCAGCACAGGCGCACACGCGCACACGCGCGCAGACACACGCGGAAAGTGCAGGCGCAGCCAACTGTCCCCACAGCCCTGTCCGCCAGCTCTCCGCGGGGCCGCTCTCCCTCCACGCGTCCCTACAGCCAGCCGGGCGGGGAGGGGGCTGCCCGCGGGACCCCAGCGGGAAGACGCCCGGCAGGAGCGGAGAGGGGCAGAGGGCGCGCCTCCTCAGCCTGGCCGTCCCGCCGACACCAGCCACCAGCCGTGGTTTCAGGCCAGTGGCCTGGCCCAACCCTGTGCCCACAGAAGGCCCAGTCCTGGCCTGTCCGTCAGCCCCCTCAGACTTCCAGGGCTCCCCCCTGCCCACCCCACAGCCCCACACTGACCTCTCCCTCTAGCCACCCCAACATCCAACGCACGTGAGTTTCCTGGTTTGATCCCCTGACTTAATCTCCCCAATCCCCAAGCCTGCCACGACACCAACTCGGAAGCATGTGCCCCTCCCCAAATAATTCCAAGCCACATCCACGGCCCCCAAACATTTAGACCTAAACTCTTTCCCCCTGCCACCCAGGCTTGCACGGGTCTCTAGCCAAACCCCTCAGCCCATCACTCTCCGCGCCTTCCCGGGCGGAAGCAGACAGAAATTAGGGACGCCCAGCAAGGGGGCGGGGCACGGCGGGGAGACCCCTCCCTCCCACCAGCCCTTCGCCCGGGGGGACGAGGGGAGGAGCAGGGACGAGCTTGGAGCAAGAAGTTCCGGGCCGGGCCCGCCGGGCCCGCCCCTGCACACCTCCCTCTTCCCCACCCCACCTCGCACCCGGGTCGGGGCGTCCCCCAGGTCCCGGGGCTGGGAGAACGCCCCTTTCTGCCCTGCCCCCACCCTGCGGAAACCGCAGCCGCAGTTGCTGATTCAGCACAGGGTCAGCCGGGGCGGGCAGGCAGGGGGCCCCCTCCACCCCATTCCAGGCCCCTCCAGGTCTCCAGGGCAACCAGTCGGGGCCCTCGGGCAGCCCCCAGGCCCCCCTCATCCCAGAACAAAGAACCGCAGTGTGGACTCGCCCAGGGCCAGCCCGCCTGGCGCCTCCCCACAGTGATCCCCAAGGCCCTCCCTCGTCCCCTCGGACCCCGGGGGGCAGGCCGGCAAGCGGGGCGGGGACTCAGTCGAGTAGAGAGGAGAGAAGGTGCCTACTAGACTCGTAGCAGAAGCCCGCTCCCACCTCCTCCCTGCCCCGCCCCCACTAGCCGCAGCAGCCCGCCCCGCCCCCCTACACTCGCTGCAGGGCTGCAGTGCTGCAGCGCTGCAGGGCTGCAGGGCTGCGTCTGGAGTCCCCCGACCCCCTACCCCGCCAGCCCCAGGCGGATCCCACACCAGTCCTTGCGGGGTATAGGCCTGGGATCTCCTGAGGCTCCAGGTCCCCACCCCCAAAGCTGCGCTCGGGGCTGCAGACCCCGACCACTGCCCTGTGGGGGCATCGCCGTGCCAGAGGTCACTGCCTGGTCCGCACCCTCAACCCCCGGCTCAGTCTCCATCCCCGGCCCGCACCTTTGAGAGAGCTGATCTCATGCTGGATGGCTCGCGAGGGGTCCATGTCCCCGCCGGGGCCGAGGGCAGCGTCTCGGCCGCCAAGCAGAGCCCGGCCCCGCACCGCACTGCCCCGGCCAGAGCCGCAGCCTGGGGGAGGAGCTGGGAGGCGGGGCTTGCCGGCCGGGGCGGGGCTTCCACTGATCGAAGCGCAGGGCCAGGCCGGCCAGGCGCATGCTCGGGTCGTACACCGCCCCCACCGGTCCAGCCCCTAACTCCCTGTCGCCGATCCCGCTAACTCCTGCCGGACTGCCAGGTCACCAGGCTGCATCCAGGCGCCCACCGCAGCCCACAGTTCCCGGGCCTCCGCCCCTGACTCCCCGCAGAGTGCACTCCCGGCCGCTCGTGCATGTGGCTTTCCTGGCCTTGAAGTCATGGCCATTCACTCCCTGCAGGAGACACCCACCCGTCTGGGCCCCGTGGCCATCTCCAGAGGGAATGCGGGGCCTCCTCTGCCACTCCTGTCCCCATCCTGCCTGCCCTGCGGTTCTCCCTGCTCTGGACTGGGGGCCCTCCCCACCCACGTGCACCTCTGGGGTCGCCTTGCCCCATCCTGACTCAAAGATGCCCTCCACACTGACCCCACAGATGACACGTCAACGGCCGCCTCGCCCACTTGGCACGTCCCCACCACGGCTGTCCTGGGACGCACTTGTTCTCCCAGCCCTGTAGAGGCATCATCTACCCCAAGGCCACTCAGGCCAGTCCCCTGTGACTTCACCCCATGGCCAGCCCCAGGGGTCCTGGTGGTTCCACCTTCCAGTCTGTCCACCTGCCACCAACTGTCCAGGCCCTGGCACACCTCCTTGCAGGGTCCCCACCACCACCCCTACTGCTGACGGGATCAGCCTCCTGGGCACAACCTGTCACTACCTGTCCCCTGGGGAGACTGTCAAGGCTGGCACTGCCAGGGTGCCATCAGCTCTGCCTCACAGCGCCACAAGGAGCCAGAAACAAATGCATGAGGAGTTCCCATCGTGGCTCAGGGGAAACAAAACTGACTAGCATCCATGAGGACGTAGGTTCGATCCCTGGCCTCGCTCAGTGGGTTAAGGATCTAGTGTTGCCATGAGCTGTGGTGTAGGATGCAGACGCAGCTTGGATCTGGTATTGCTGTGGGCCAGCGGCTGTAACTCCAGTTCAACCCCTAGCCTGGGTACTCCATATACCATGGGTAGGGCCCTAAAAAGACAAAAAAAAAAAAAAAAAAAAAAAGGCTGAGCCTTGCCCACACCTCAGGCACACACGGCTTCAGTGTCGGTTCTACCCTGAGCCTCTGTACCACGCTGTGGGGACAGAGCCCCAGCCTCCTGCCAGCCCCACGGCCAAATCCTTCCTCCATTCTCACCCCAAGGCCCCTCCTGGCTCCTGGGGCCCAGGCCCAGCCAGCGAGGCCGCCTCCTTCAGGCGCCCACCCTTTCTGCAAGCAGGCTCGCTGTGCTGGGTCAGGACTAGAGGAGGACAGGCCGATGGCCAGGATGAGGCCGGCAGCACCCACAGATAGAGCTGATGAGCAAAGAAGTGGGTGCAGCCCCACCTTGGCTCAAGGCTTGGCCGATCTGGGGTCCCTCACACCTCCATCACTGCACAGGCAGCCTCGGGACGGAAGAGCCGTGCACTGAGGGCAAAGAGCAGTGGGAAACTAATACAGGATTCAGTGACTCCCGACACCTGCATTCCTACTTATTAGCCGCTTCCAGATGAGCCTAAACTCTGCCTGCATCTGAACAGTACTTCCCTATTAAACCTCAAAGGCAACTCACAGACATTAGATCTAAAAGCTGTGGGATGCATGGCTGTGGCTGTGGTGCGGGCCGGCAGCTGCAGCTCTGGTTCGACCCCTAGCCTGGGAACTTCCAAATGCTGCACGTGGGGCCCTAAAAAGAAAAAAAAAAAGCTACAGAAAAACTCACACACAAAAAAATCAGTGCTGCATGCTAGTTCTGGTTTTTAAACTGCACGTGATTGAATTTTACGATTACAATTATTTTTTTTCCTTTTTAGGGCCACACCCGCAGCATATGGAGGTTCCCAGGCTAGGGGTCTAATAGGAGCTGTAGCCGCCGGCTATGCCACAGCCACAGCAACACGAGATCCGAGCCGCATCTGCAACCTGCACCACAGCTCACGGCAACACCAGATCCTTAACCCACTGAGCGAGGCCAAGGATGGACCCTGCAACCTCACAGGTCTTAGATTCGTTTTCCACTGTGCCACAACAGGAACGCCTATGAGTACAATTTTAGCTACTGAAAAGGTGAGGGCGGAAAGCAAGCACCGGGTAACAGGAGGACCAGGCCCTCTTCAGTGGCTCTCCTCCCCTTGCAGAACCTCGCAGACTGGACCATGCCGGGCCCTGAACCGTCCACCCTCACGTCAGGCTGCCCACCCATGAGTGGCCACTTGCAAATGGGCTCGTGGAGAAGGGGTGGCCCCGGGAAGAGGCCCTCAGCCTGCCCTGTGCGGTCTGCCCCCAACGGCAGCCACACTGCCCGGCCCGGGAAGCGGGGCGCAGCCACAGCCCCTGCACAGACTCCACGGGGCTCACTGAGCCCGCTCCTTGCTCTCTGTTTGGAGCAGGCTGCCCAGAGGAAGGGGCGGCTAAGCGGGCTGCAGCTGGCCAGCCAAGGAAGAGGGACCCGCATACAAAGGCCCGAAGTTAGCCAACGCCACAGAACAGGGCCTGGAGACAGAGCTGCGGGGGGGACCATACTGGGCCAGGGAGGTCCCTCAGACTCAGGACGAGGACCAGGGCAAGAGATGTGGGCAGCAGGTGGGTGAGAGGCCAAGGGCCTGGCCCTCATGGCAGTGCCAGCTGGTACGGTCCTGCTGCCCAGGAGACCTAACCTGGGGTCCTTACGGGGCAGGTGTCTGACCTGGCCCGGCTTCCCCAGCGAGGGCCCTCTCAGGTCACCTAGACCAGGGACTCCCATCACGGCCAGGGCCCAACCCACTCAAAGCTTTCTGCAAATTCACACCCCTGTGGTCCCCACAGCCCAAGCCGAGCCCCAGCACCACAGCCAGGCCCACAGCCCAAGCCGAGCCCCAGCACCACAGCCAGGCCCACAGCCCAAGCCGAGCCCCAGCACCACAGCCAGGCCCACAGCCCAAGCCGAGCCCCAGCACCACAGCCAGGCCCACTCCCTCCCAGCCCCTTGGCCTGAGACAAAGCCCCGCCCCGACACACCCGGCCCTCAGATGGCCCTACCCCCCCACAGCCGGCTGCCCTGCTGGAGCTCGCTAGTGCTTGGTGGGCAGGCGATCCTGTGCAGGGGTGACATGTGACAGCTGCAGCCCCTGCCAGCAGACACCTTCCACATAGCTCCCCCCAGTCACCCGGGGTGGCCAGGCCCGGGGACAACGGACCGCAGACCGTGCCTGCAGTGAAGGTCCCTGCGACCCAGCTCCCTGGCGGCGGGAACGGGGGCCTTCTCACCTTGCCCCACGGCCACGGCCCAGGGTCGGCCCCCACCGTGGGGAGGCCACCCCCTGGGGCAGGAGAAGGCCTTCCACCTGGGCAGCCGCTGGGTGAGGACGGCGTGAACTCAGCCCGACAGCCGCCCGGGCAGCTCCAGCTGCGAGGGCCAAGTCCCCAGCGCTGTGGGTGGGGTGCCGGGGTCCTGCTGAAGGCCGCGGAGGCGGAGAGCTCACCCTTCGGGGCCCGGCCCAGCTCTCCCTCCCTGCAGCCCAGTGCAGGCACAGCGCCGTGAGCAGGCGTGCACCAGAGACCCTGGGCCGCCCCTACGTTCCGCCCACTGGGAGGTCCCATCACTCTGCCCCCCAGCATTTCCCAGACCTGTCCGCCTCGCACTGTCCCCAGCGCCACCCTCCTCCTGGCCTGGACGGCGCTGGCCTCCCAGGCCCACCCTCAGCTGCAGGCACTCTGCAGGCAGCAGGCAGAGGGCTTTCCTGCCCAGACCAGGTCCCGGCACGGCCCCGCTGCCACACCTGCTCCACCCCGGGGTCCCGGCCCGTCGGGGCAGGGGCCGCGCTCTCACGCAGAGACGCCGCTCTGAGCCCCCGGGGCACTGCCTCAGCACCCCGCACGCCAGGCCCGGAAACCAGGCGAGCATCCTTGCGGCTCACAGGCGGGGCCCTTCCGAGCAGCTCTATTAGCAGAACTTCATTAACAGATCAAAGTAGAAAACCTCTATACTGACCTCAAAAGTGCTAACAACTCATATGATGAAAACCCACCAGCATTCAAAGAGAGGCCCAGGAAACTAGGAGAGGAGGTGCGGGCCCTCAGCATCCGAGAGGGGCTGGTTCCCCGACCTCAGTCTCTGGGCCCTCATGGGAAATTCAAGTTTTGCTTTTTGGAACTTTCTGGAATTTTTCCCCCAATTTTTATTTATTTATTTATTTATTTTGCTTTTTAGGGCCGCACTCATGGCATATGGAGGTTCCCTAGCTAGGGGTCGAATCGGAGCTACAGCTGCCGGCCCACACCACAGCCACAGCAGTGCCAGATCTCAGACGCGTCTGCGACCCACACCACAGCTCACGGCCACACCAGATCGTTAACCCCCTGAGCGAGGCCAGGGATCGAACCTGCAACCTCATGGTTCCTAGTCGGATTTGTTAACCGCTGCACCACTATGGGAACTTCAGAACGCCCAAATATTTTCGGACTGCGTCCTTACACCCTCAGATGTGGCGCTGTGGAGAGTGAGGGCCGCCTGCGCGTCGCCGACGTGCGCACCGACGCCCCCGGGTCCAGCCGGGACACAGAGGCCTCCCCGGAAGGGCTGTGAGGCCCAGCGCGGGGGCTGGGGACACCCCCAAAGCTTTCGAGAGGTTGATCAAGGCAGGTGAGTGCGAAAGCAGCAGCTCTGACGGCGGCTCCAGCCCCAGAGCGCTGGGCGCCGGGCGACCGCTCCGCCTCTGCACCTAAACCAGCTCTACCGACCACCTGCCTGCCGGAACCAGGAAAAGAGCTCACCGAACTGGCCAGCCCTAAGCACCCTCCTAGAAGACCCGAGACAGGAGCTCCCGCTGTGGCGCAGTGGGATTGGCCACAGCACCCAGGACACAGGTTCAACCCTGGCCCCACACGGTGGGTTAAAGGGTCCCGAGTCACCTTGGCCGTGTAGGCGGGCGGTGTAGGTGGCTCGGTCGGCAGGAACCAGGGCAGCCAAAAATTTAAAAAAATAAAAGACCCAAGAGATTCCTTCTAGACTAACAATCAGTCAGAGAAGCAGGGTACGCGGGCGGCCTGGAGCGGGAGGCAGAGCTATTACCTATAGAAGACAGACGACGGGGGGTTCCCGCCGTGGCTCAGTGGTTAACAAATCTGACCAGCATCCACGAGGACGCGGGTGCGATCCCTGGCCTTGCTAAATGGGGTAAGGTTCTGGCATTGCCGTGAGCTGTGGTGTAGGTCGCAGATGTGGCTGGGATCCTGCATTGTGGCGGCTGTGACTGTGGTGTAGGCCGGCAGCTACAGCTCTGATTTGACCCCTCACCTGGGAACCTCCACGTGCTGCGGGTGCAGCCCTAAAAACCAAAAAAAAGCAAACAACAAAAAAAAGGGGCAATAAACAACAGGTCCTCCTGTACAGCACAAGGAGCTATGTCTAATGTGCTGCAATAAACCATAAGAGAAAATTATATTTTAAAAAATAATACTTAAAATACCATTATTAATATTTCAATATTCACACAGCAGAATATAAACCACTTTGAATAAGATAATTAAAAGTCAGCCCGAACCTCAGTGCAGAAAGGTCCACAAGCGCCGGACGTGGGGCCCACGTCGCCAAACCCCGCCCACAGGCGCTCGAGCTGCGATCCGGATGGACGCTCCCCGCGCCCCTGGCCACCCCTGTTAATAATTGCCTCCTTTACTCGATCACATGCTTCCATATCAGATCGGCGAGGTTCTGCTGTTTGCTCGGAATCACAGCACGGGGTCTGGCAGGTGTGGGCCATGAGGCCTTTCAGGAGCGGCTAAAACCTTCCAAGTATCTTGGAAACTTTTTTAAAAGATTGTTTGAACAGGAACTATTTCCCCCCCGCTCGACGCGGAGCTCGCTCCGAGCTTGCTGCCTCCCGGCCCTGCCGCTCTGGAAGTCGCTGTTATTACTGGCTCCCTGTTTATCCCTCTGGAATTTCTTTATATAGAAAATCAAGCCAATGCAAACATGGTTCTAGGTCCCCCCTCTTTTTTTGGTCTTTTTAGGGCCACACCCGTGGCACATGGAGATTCCCAGGCTAGGGGTCTAATCGGAGCTGTAGCTGCTGGCCCACACCACAGTCACAGCAACGCGGGATCCGAGCCGCGTCTGCAACCTACACCACAGCTCACGGCAACGCCGGATCCTTAACCCACTGAGCAAGGCCAGGGATCGAACCCACATCCTCATAGATACAGATACTAGGCCAGGGATTGAACCCACATCCTCATAGATACTAGTTGGGTTCGTTCCTACTGTGCCACGACAGGACTACAGTTTTCCACCTTTTAACACAAAAAGTGACACCTCGCGTGCGCCTTTCTGGCCCTCGCCTTTCGGTCACCCCACGCCTGGTGGCGGGGTCTCCACCGGCCGCGGTGTCCTGCGTCCGCCCTCCCCCAGGCTGGAGGTTGCCAGCCTCTGCTCTCACAGGCGCCGCATTTTAGGGCTGACACTCTTTCCCTGGCCTGGTTCCCACAGTTTCACCACTACAATCCAGAAATCCCAGCTTCTGGATTTTTACAATCTGATAGGTGATAAAAACAAATCCTGGTGTAGCTGGAGCTTAAATTTTACATACTCTGTGACCCAGAAATTCGTCTCTACTAGTTAGAGATGCACAACGATCCAGCTACAAAGCTCTTCAACATACCAGCCCCCGCCACCAAAAAACAAAACAAAAATAAGCACGAGGGCCCCTGAGAGGAGATTAGTTAAAACAGGACATGATTGCCATACAAAAGAATACTACACTGGGAGTTCCCTTTGTGGTCAGTAGAAACGAACCCGACAAGAATCCGTGAGGACACGGGTTCGATTCCTGGCCTCGCCCAGTGGGTTAAGGATCCGGCGTTGCTGTGAGCTGTGGTGTAGGTTGCAGACGTGGCTCGGATCCCGCGTTGCTGTGGCTGTGGCGGAGGCTGGCAGCTGTAGCTCTGATTTGGCCGCTAATCTGGAAACTTCCATGTACCACTGGCTCAGCCCTAAAAAAAACAATTAAAAAAATAAAGGCGTTGCTGGTGAAGACCCAGAAGGCAATGAGGTACACATTACCAGAAGCTGAAGGAAAGGTGATGCTCACTAAACTCTGGCAGAGCCCTTGACTCAACCGCGTGTGCTCCACCGCTGGGCGGAGAGCAGAGCTTAGAAGTGACGAGCCTGGAAGTCCCCTTCGTGGCGCATGGAAAGGAATCCGACCAGTATCCCTGAGGACGGGGGTTCGATCCCTGGCCTCGCTCAGTGGGTTAAGGATCTAGCGTTGCTGTGAGCTGTGGTGCAGGCCGGCAGCTGTAGCTCCAGTTCCACCCCTAGCCTGGGAACTTCCACGTGCTGCAGGTGAGGCCCTAAAAAGACCCCCCCAAAAAAAGGTGAGGAACCCAGATTTTTAGCTGAGATGTCCAAGCAAAGTGCAAAAGGTAGGACCCATTTTTTTTTTTTTCTTGTTCCTTGTTGTGAAGTGCAGGAGGAAAAATGCTAATTGTGGAAGGAAATGTTAAGCAAAAAAAGGAACCAGCCCTGGTGCCCTGGGGTATTCACAGCCTGCTGGGAGAGCAGGAGCTGCTGACAGGGGCAGACTCGCTGTGGGGGGGCAGCCCGAAGAGAAAGCCGAGGAGGCGACTGGACAGGCTTTCCCAGAGCTCTGCTGTCCGATCCATTCGACCGTCTCAGCACAGCCAGGGACGGAGACGTGTCGTCAGAACAGATCTCTGGGGAAGCCCCTTACCTAGGGACATGGAGACCCACAAGGCTTCTGAGAATGCTGTGTCAGCAGCAACGCCGCCAGCTTGGACAGAAGAGGACAGAGGCAGCGTGAAATGAAGGAAAGCTGTTGGAATTCCGGGGTTCTGCAGGCAGGAAATGGGGTGACAGAGCTACTCAGCTTCAAACCTATGCCATCTGTCAAGAAAAAGGAAGAATGCCTCCAGGGGCAGAGTCTTGGGCACAGCGGCCGGGCTGGCGCAGCCGAAGGCGCAGACCAGAGCGTCGGGCCGCAAGAAGGATGCTCAGCCCTCAGACGCAACAGAATTTGCGCTGCTGAACCCGATTTTTAGCCGAGATGTCCCAGGTTAAATTTTCCCAGACTGATGGCCCCTTTATCCTTTATTTCTCCCTTCTGGAATGGGGTGTCTATCCTGGGCCCGTCCCACCAGGGTGTTCTGGAAGCATAACAGCTGGTTTTCTAGCTCCACAAGTCCACAAACAGAGAGAAATTCCGCCCCAGGGAGATCACACCCAGAGCCTTACCTAGATCTAGGCGACCTTTTTTCTTTTTTGTCTTTTCAGGGCCATGCCCTGGGCATATGGGAGTTCCCAGGCTAGGGTCGAATAGGGGCTGCAGCTGCCGGCCTACCCCACAGCCACAGCAACGCTGGCTCCTTAACCCACTGAGCGAGGCCAGGGAGCGAACCCACATCCTCGCCGCTGAGCCACACCGGGAGCTTCCTGATCGAGGCCCCTGAGATGAGAGGTGGGGCTTCTGAGCTGACGCGATTGAGATGCCTGAGCCTCGTTGTTCTGAGGGGTTAAGACTTCCCGGGCTGAGCGGAGGCGACGGCGCTCTGCACGCGACAGACGAGAACTTCACAGGCCCGAGGGCCGACCGCAATGGGCTGGACAGGGCTCCAAAAACCCTGTCTGCCTCCAGATCCCCAGAACCCAGCAATGTCACATTTTTTGGAATCAGCGTCTTTGTGTTGTCACTGAGTTAAGATCTTGAGATGAGGTCAGGGAGGCCCTAAATCCAATAAGAAGTGTCTTTACAGGAGACGGCAGAGAAGGTGCAGGGGAGGGGGCCACGGCCAAGACGGAGGCAGATGCCGCAGTGATGCGACCACCAGCCAAGGGTGCCAACAGCCACCAGAAGCCAGGAGAGGCGAGAAGCAGTATCTGCCCTACAGCCTCTGAGGGAGCGTGGCCGTGCGACACCCTGACCTCAGACCTCTGGCCTCCAAAACCTCCTGTTTTAAGTCACCCAGCCTGTGGCGGCTCGTTACAGGAGCCCAACTGTACTTGGGGCCGTCTGTATTCTGAAAGGGTCCGTGGGATCTGCGGTAATAATAACAGTGAGGCTTGGTTGCGTCCCTTGAGGCTTAGTCTTGGGCCTTCCAGAAGCTTCGCACGTAGCCATCCATTTAATATGAAAGGAGAAAAAAGATACATTTCAAAAGTTCAAAGTACCCACTCACAGAGTTCCCACTGTGGCACAACGGGACTGGCGGGGTCCTGGGGGCACTGGGACGCAGGTTCGAGCCCCAGCCTGGCACAGCGGATTAAGGAGCTGGGGTGACCGAAGCTGCGGCTTAGGTCGCAGCTATGGCTCAGATATGACCCCTGACCTGGGAGCTCCATGTGCCGAGACGTGACCAAAAAGAAAAAACAGTACCGCTCGCTTGAGAGACACAAAAGGCTGGAATAAAGATCGTGAGGGCCACACACCCCGGGACCCTGAGGCGGCGCCTCTTCCTGGCTTTCTGCCACCTGCCCCCTACCTGCACCCTGCAGCCCCATGCTGCCGGCACCCACGCGGCCTCCCTGGAGGCCTCCTCCTCCCGCACCAGCGCGAGGACCCCCAGCCCGGGCCCACCTGACCCCCAGCCTGCCCGAGACCTCCCCGACTCCAGGGCGGCCACACCGGTGTCCTTCTAGGGCCTTCCCTCCCTGCAGCACCGGCCCAGACCCGCCTGGACCCCAGGAGCCAGAGTGGGGAGCAGACGCCCCCATTCGCTTCCTGGCCTCGGGGCAGCAGTAAAGGTCCCTGCCAGGGGCCCACCACAGAGCTGGGAAGACCCCTGCGCAGCTGAAGCACGGCCTGAGCTCGCCCAGAGAGGGAAGGGAGGGACGGAGGGGGCCAGCCCCACAGGCTGTGCCCAAGTCTTCCCCCCACCACCCGGGAACGAGGCCCTGACTTGGCCCCCACCCAGGCCGCCATCAGCCTGGGCCGCCGCCAGCCCCCCCAGCCCACGTCCTCTGCAGTCCCAACCTCACCAGGCACCCACAGCACCAGCTCCCCCGGGCCCGCACCTCCACCCACTGTGGCCCACGCCTGGCGGGTCTAGGCCCCTGCAGCGTCCCTCGCCCGCCTTGTGCAGCCATTGCCCAAGTGCCCAGATCCTGGCCCCCTGCTGCCAGCTCCCCTCAGGCTCCGCTGGGGAAACCAAGGCCAGGAGGCACCACGGCCGCACCTTCCCTTCCCCCTGGCCCACGGCCCCTCCCCAGATAAGTCTCCACCCATTATGACCCAGGGGCAAGGGGCTGTCGTGGGCACCCCCAACGTGTGCGGTCAGGCAAACGACTGAGCTCACCCAGCACCCCATGGTGCCCAGCCCCCGATGGCCACGGACACCCCCTGGGTCAAGGTCCCCCCTCGCAGGGCCCGCCAGGGCCTCGTCCTGCCAAGGCTGCAGTCTGCTGACAGCACAGCCTCCACCTCCGTGTCGCCGTCACCGCTCCATCCTGGAGCCGCTTCCTGCCCTCACCCCGCTGGCCCCTCTCAGTCTCCGCTTCCCTTCTCACCCCTCCCGTCTGACCACACCCCCAAACAGGACTCGCCAAGGTCCCCACAACCCTGGTGACCAAGTCAGGCACTCTGCCAGCCTCGCCCATGCCTCCTCCTGCTCCCCGGAGACCCTGCCTGACCCTGGGGACGGCTTTCCCTGCCCCCGCCTCGGCCCTGCCTGCGCGGGCAGCCCCAGGCTCAGCACCCAGGCCTCCGGCCTGGTCCCCACCAGCTCTGCACGCGCTTTTCCGGACCGCCCCCAGAAGCCGAGCTGCGGGAGGGGGCACATCTAAAGCCCTCTTTGTCGCACCACGTCCAGATCCCGACTGTCCTGCACGCCTCAGTCCAAAACAAATTCCAGGCTGATTAACAACAAAGACACTAAACACAAAACCGTGCAGCAGAGCTGGAAAAAACTCAGCAAGCGTGTGTATAAAGGCAGGCCATGCTAAGTGCGACATGAAACCCGGAGGTCATAAAGTAAAGGCTGGGACTTTACAAGTTAACCTGGCACCTAGACAGAATTAAGTGACAAACGAAACAAGGGGAACTTGTTTTTTAATGGCCACACCTGTAGCATATGGAAGTTTCCGGCCCAGAGACTGAATGCGAGCCATATGGAGGTCCCCAGGCTAGAAGTCTGTCGGAGCTGTAGCCTCCAGCCTACACCACAGCCACAGCAACGCGGGATCCGAGCCACATCTGCAACCTACACCACAGCTGCAGTAAAGCCAGATCCTTAACCCACTGTACCGGGCCAGGCATCGAACCCGCACCTCCATGGCAATTCCACCCACTGCAGTCGGATTCTGTACCTACTGCGCCATGGCAAGAACTCCAAGGGGACTCTGAACAGGCTAAAAAGCTGTTTCAAGATCTGGGCACTGGTCACCAGGCAACTTAGAACTTTAAGCTGTAAAGGTATAACTGCTGTAGTTACACCTACAGCAGTATACTGCTGTATAACTATAATGTTTTACAGTTCAAGTAAAAGTTTACTTTAAAAGGAGTTCCCGTCGTGGCTCAGTGGAAATGAATCCAACTAGGAACCATGAGGTTGTGTGTTCGATCCCTGGCCTCGCTCAGTGCGTTAAGGATCCAGCGCTGCCATGGGCTGTGGTGTAGGTTGCAGAGGTGGCTCGGATCTGGCGTTGCTGTGGCTACAGCTCCGATTAGACCCCTAGGCCGGGAACCTACATATGCCGCGGGTGCGGCCCTAAAAAAAAGAAAAAGGATCATTTTTGTTTTTGCTTTCTTTTTTGGCCACCCCACAGCACATGGAGTTCCCGGGTCTGGGACCAGATCTGAGCTGCAGTTGTGACCCAGGCCACAGTGGTGGCACCGCTAGACCCTTTAACCCCCCGTGCCTGGCCAGGGGTCGAGCCTGCATCCTGGCACCACAGAGATGCCACCGACCCCGTGGCACCACAGCGGGAACTCCCAAAGCATGGTCATTTTAGGGATAAGTCCAAAAGTCCGAGTAAAGGGACCGGGTAATAAACTGAGGTGCCTCCACATGACAGAACGTCAGCACCCATCAAAACGCACGAGCGAGCCAAGACCTCTCCGCGGGGAAGGAACAGTCTCTTCAGCAAAAGTTGCTGGGACAGCTGGACAGCCACAAGCAAAACAACGCACACCATACTCAAACATTAATTCAAAATGGACCAAAGGCCACATGTAAGAGCTAAGACTATAAAACTCCTGCAAGAAAACATAGGCATAACTCTTCATTAATTTGGACAGGCAATCATTTCTCAGATATGACACCAAAAGCACAAGCGACCGAGAAAAAAACAGACCAGCTGGCCTCCCCGTAATTAAACACTTTTGTACTTCAAAGGATGCCATCAAAAAAATAAAAAGACAACCCACAGAATCAGAGAATATTTTTGCAAATCATCTATCTGATAAGGGACTTTTATCTAGAACACACAAGAGGAGCTCCTGTCGGCGCAGCGGAAACGGATCTGACCGGCATCCACGAGACACTGGTGGGATCCCTGACCTCACTCAGTGGTAAGGACCCTGCGTTGCCGTGACTGTGGTGCAGGCCAGTGGCTACAGCTCTGATTCAAGCTCTAGCCTGGGGAACTCCAAATGCCGCAGGTGCGGCCCTAAAAAGACAAAAAAAAAGAATACACCAAGAACACACAACTCAATAATAAAAACACAGCACCCAGTTCAAAAGTGGAGAAAGCCCCTGGAGAGACATCCCCAAAGAAGATGCGGAAATGACCGATACGCCGGGGAACGGGTGCTCAGCGGCGCCGGCCGTCAGGAGGCACAAATCAGAGTCCAGCGAGACCGCCTCACACCCCCCAGGACTGAGTGTCCTCCATCAAAAAGGCACGGAACGGCCAGCGGGGCGAGGGGGCAGAGCGCGGGGACCTGCTGCGCTGCCCGGACCGCAAGGGGCGGCCGCTCGGGAAACCAGCCAGCAGTTCTTCGAACAGGCCAAAGCAGGTACACACAGGGCGCAGCAACCCCGCTCCTGGGTGACACCCAAGGCAGAGGGAACGGGTCCGCACAAGAACCGACACCCCAGGGTTCACAGCAGTGCTATTCACGGTGACCAAAAGGTGGAAACAACGCAAATATCCACCAACTCACGTGCAAACAAGACGCGGTCTGTCCAGACCCTGGAATATCATATTCCACCCCAGAAAGGAATGAAGCGCTCACAAACCCCGTGGCATGGCCAAACCCCACAAACACCGCTAGGTGAAAAAGCTGGACCGCAAGTGGTATGATTCCACTTACATGAAATGCCCAGTAGAGGCAAAGTCATAGAGACCTAAAGCAGATCAGTGTTTGCCAGAAGCTAGGTGACAAATATTCTGAAACTGATGGATGCAGGGCTTCATAAGTCTATTAATACGCTAAAAACCACCGCACTCATCCTCTCCCCCACGCCCCCGCCCTCGGCCGCAGGGGCCACTCCAGCCTGGCAGGATGGAGGCCAGAGATGTGACTTCTCCTTTATATGCTCCCAGAGCGCTTGCTTGTTTCCAGCACGTTTTTGCCTTCGACCGGAAGTGCTCCCCAAAGAGCTGCAAATGACCGGCAGCCTCCGGTCCCGCCACGTGAGCTCTGGCCACCAAAGATGACACCGTGCCGTCACCCCTCACCCCTGCAAGCACCCTGCTAGTGCTGGGTGAGGGCTGGGGCTGTGCCAGGGACACAGATAACCAAGCTCAGAGTCCAGGGCGAGAGAGGGTGGGACACGTGAGGAAGGTGCCAGGCACACGGGCACCGCGCAGGCCCGCACGGGGAAGCGCGGAACCCCTCCAGCTGAACCACGAGGAAAGCACAGGCCCGCAGACAGCCTGACACTCGCCGCCCCACCTTCTCTAGACCAAAGCAGGCCTCCCAGGGCGGCGCCTCCTGCAGCCTCCCTACCCCAACCCCGCCTGGGGGCCCGTCCCCACAGCCACCCCCACGACGGTACTCACCGGGCCCTCCCGTCTCCACGCCCGCGGCCCCCTCAGGGACCCCCGACGCAGCTCTGTCAGCACCCACAGGCCCTCCCCCACCCACGCCAAGGCCGCTGCCACTCCGCCCCCAGCCCCGTGGGGACGGCCCTGAGGTCTCCAGCCAAGCCGCCCAGACCGTCCGCACTGGCCTTCCCGCTCCCCGCCCGGACTGCCCGCCCTGACGGCCTGGACGGGCCTCGGGCCCCTGCGCAAAGCACGGCCTCGGGTGCTGGGGGTCCTTCCGCACAGCCTCACCCCCGCTCGCCCGCATCGCCCAAACCCCCCAGATCCCGCACTCCCACGCCTGACCCCGGGCCTCTCTCCAGGCTCCCCCGGCCCAGCCCCTACGAGGACCAGCCCACAGGCCCTGAGCTCTCCGGCCACAGGCCCCAGGGGCCTTCGCCCCACAGGAGAGAGGGCTCGGAGGACGGGAGGGCAGGGGCTCAGGCAGACAGGAAACCGAGAATGTCCCGGGAGGAGCAGGGACCATGTGGTGCGGGGAAGACTGGGGATTTCCAGAGGCAGGGGGAGGAACGGGTCCCGGTGGGGCCTGAGGCCCCTGGGGCGGTGGGGGCACTGGGTCCGGGGCTAAGAGGCTGCACTGGGGAGGAAGGCCCGGCTCGCGAGCGAGAGCAGGCCGGGGGAGGCGCGGGGCGCGTGCTAGTGCGCGGAAGAGGCCAGGAGGCAGAAGCCAGAGCCTTCGCGCGGGCGGTGCTGCCCCAGGCCTGCGGGCCAGAGCTGGGCAGGGGTCCCTCAGGGCAGAGCCGCCAGTGCAGCTGGGCCCCAGGAGAGGGGAGCTCTCCCGCCACCGCGGAACGAACCAAGAAGTGAATCCGGAGCTTCGCCCTCTGTCACTGGGGCCGCCCTCTGCTCCAGGGATAGGAGGCACCAGGGCCTCAGGCCTCCAGGAGGTCCAAGGGGCTCACGACGATCAGGCCTGCAGCCCCCAGCCTGGCCACTTCTGGCCTCCTCTCGACCCCTCCTCAGCCTCGGCAGTGGCCCTGGCCCAGCCACAGGCACCAGCCCAGCCCCCCGCCAGGCCCTGGGCTCAAGCCAGGAGCTGAGGAGACTCGGGGTACCCAGGAGCTTGCCCTAGGCCCGGCGCTGCACGGCCGCCACACCCCCAGCTCTCAGCTGCTCTCAGGCCAGTGCCACACACAAGGGGGGCGCTGCGAGTCCACTCTGGGCAGGGCCCGGGCAGCCACAGACAAGAACCGTACAAGCCTGGGCGGCGGACACGGGCCAGGGAGCCCAGCGTGCCCAGCACCAGGCCTGGCGTCCCAGGAAGCTGGGCTGCGGAGGGAGGGCACTGAGGGGGCCCGCACTCCCGAGAGGCGGGGAGAAGAGACACCCAGCTCCTCAGGCTGGGACACTTCAGCCTGATGCCCTGACAGGCTCTGAAACCACACACGGTCCTGCGACGTGATCAGACCAAAGAGGATTCTAGAACAAGTTCACTATTTATTCTGGGCAGGTGTCTGCACTTTCACCAGAACGGCCAGCTCATAAACAGGTCCGTGCCAGGGTTTGTTGGGAGCGCCAGCACCCAGGTGGGAGCTGCTCCCCGCCCCCCCACCTGTCCCAAGGGACCTTCCGAGGCCGGCCAGCTCTGCCTGGGAGGTGTCGTGGTCGGGCACAGGCGTGTCTCCACCAGCCCAAGTGAACTGGCCACAGAGGCAAACGGGTCAGCCACAGCCCTGGCAAGGACCACGCGGCACACGCACCTGCGTAGGGCCCAGCGAGAGCTGTCAGCGGAGGGCCGCCTGGCAGGGACGAGCCACGAGCCGGGACACCTCCTCCGCCTGCGCGAGGTCACTGCGGGGAAGCGGCCGCCCAGAGCCGCAGGCGAGGTCCCAGCAGGACCTCTCTCCCTGAACTGCCCTTGGGGGCCGAGCCAGCGTAGCCAGCCGTGCGGAGCTGGACCCGCTCTGGGCCGGCTCTGCCCGGCGCCCCACCTCGACTGTCTCTAGCAGCCCGCTCCCAGGCCACTAAGCCTCTGCGGGCCAGGCGCCAGGGCCGTGTCCAAGCCTGTGGGAGCCCAGAGATGCCGGAAGCTGGGCGGCGGGCAGGTGACAGCAGAGGGCCTGGGCAGGTCCAGAGGGCCCAGGGGACCGTGCAGCTGGGCCAGGGCGTCTGCCAAAGCCGCTGAGTGGGCGCCCCCAAAGAGGAAGAGGGGGCTGCCCTGAGCTCCCAGCCGGCAGCTGCTCCCTAGGGGACAGTTAAAGGGGTGTGACAGGGGTCCTTGCCAAGAAGGGTGGTGGCCTAGGTGCCCGCCACTTTGGGGAGGTGAGGAGAGGCAGCAACTATGCGACCCACTGCCAGGCAGTGGCAGCCACCGGGAAGCACCCAGCTGAGGGGCAGGGGACAGCTCAGCCTTGACCCACGTGTCTGGCGTGCACAGGCTCGAACACAGGACATTGGCCCGGGCGGCCCACCCCACCCACCCGCCCGCGCCCAGGGATGTCCTATTAAGGGCATGACCACGGGGCTCCTCCAAGCCGCTGTCTCTTCCTCGGAGCCAAGCGGAGCCCGCGGCTGCGGGGGTCGCGCGGCGCAGGCGGGGGCGGGGCTGGGCTCTGATCGCGACGCCCACCGCGGGCACGGTGTCAGAGGCCGGACTGCAGGCTGGAGGACCCATCGGGGCCAGGCAGCCCGCAGGGCGGGCGGGGGGCCGGCGGCGCGTACCTTTGTACTTCTCCCGCACCTCCTCGTAGGCCTGGAGGAAGTCCTGCTCGTCGGGCGGCGGGCCGGGCGGCAGCAGGGCGGCCATGCGGGGGACGCGGCGGGGCGCTGCGGCGGGGCGCTGCGGCGGGGCGGGTCGAGCCTCCAGCCCCCGGCGGCCAGTCTGGCCCCGCGGCCGCGCGCGCCCGCTTAAAGGGGCCGCCCCCGCCCCGCCCGCACCCAGGATGCCCCACGGGCGGGGCGGGGCCGGGGCCGGGGCCGGGGCAGCGGCGGCCGCGCGGCCCGGCCTCCCGGCGTCCACTGGCCGGAGCCGAGCGGGCTCGGAGGCTCCGCGTCTCGGCGCCACGCTCGTCCCGGCGGCCGCACCGGGCGCCGACAGCCCGAATCGCGGTCGCCCGGCTTCCAGCTCCCCCTCCCCGGCGACCCCTCCAGACCCCGCGACCTCACCCGTCCGCGTCCCTCCTCCTCCCGCGCCCTCCGCCGCGACTTAGGATCCCGCCTGCCCTGGCAGCGGCGGAGATGCAGCTGGTGTGCTGCGTGTAAAACCCTCAGACCCACAAAAAAATCTTACTGCGCACAATAGGACTAAAACAGGAGACTTACGAAGAACAATCCTTGGTTTAAAAAAAGAGATTTTTCCCCATCCATCAGACTGTCAAACCCCGCCCCCCGGTGTTGACAGACGTCCTCTTTCCGGAAGGTCCCGGCAACGGCCATGTATCTCTGACTTTAAATACTGCACAACTTGTGGCACGAGCCCCCCTGGGCTCTGCCAGCCGCACTGGGAAGGCCGATCGGCGCCCGAGGACCCCGCCTCGCCTCCGCCAGGCGCCGCCCGCGGCAGGAGAGGACAGTCAGGAAGCACTTCCACGTGAGAAGGACCTCACCGTCCCGACGGGGGGTGGGGGTGGGGGGTGGCCCGCGCCAGTCCACTGCCCCCCCACCCCGGCCGCGCGGTTTTCCTTCACGCTGTCCTGCTCCCCTGCGTCCCCGGAGCTGCTGCTTGCGCTTCCACCCACAAAGCTCCTGGCTGCCCAGGACAGCATCCTCGCCCAGCACGGGGCTTCCAGGCCTCCCCCAGGCCTCGGTCCATGTCCCCAGCCTCCAGCAGGGGCCCGCCTGCCCCCCAGACGCCTCATCATCATTCTGTCCTGGCCGCGGGAATGGGGTCAGTACTCTGGAGGCTGATCTAGGGCCCCTGAGCTGGCTCCTCCCTTCCCAGCATGTCCTGCCTGATGGCCTCAAGTCCTAGGTCACCTGCTTCCCAAAGGGAGGAGCCACTGTCCAGCTGCCAGCACTACACTGCCGGGGCCTCGCACTGGACGGTCCCCATTCTCCCCCCAGAAAGCCAGCTCCTAGAGGACAAGGCCGGACTCTGGTTCAGGGCGGGGCTGGGACCCTGGCCGACCAGGAGCTGTCCTGCTCCTACAGGCTTCTGTCCACCCCGTGGTGGCAGCAAGACCAGGGGCCCGGAAGGCAGCCCGGCCCCAAGAAAGGATCATCGTCACATCTGGGCACTGGGCCCTCGTCCTGAGGCCAGTGACGGTGCCACTGCAGCAAGCTCAACCTCAGACCTCATGCAGCCCACTGGTTGGAGCCAGCAGGTGGCGCTGTGCTGCCCCCTCCCTCCCACAGATCACCCTCAGGCCTCAGCCTAGTCCAGACACCTGCACGGCGCCCACAGCAGCGCGCAGTCCACAAGCAAATGCTTAGGAGCTGCACAAACCCTTGGGCCTTACCTGCAATGCGGATGACTGCCCGCTCAGCAGGGTCCAAGACACCCCCGTTACCCCCAGGGCCACCTCCGCTTCGGCGGCTCCGCTGTGTCTTCTCCAGGTTCCAGGGCAGTGTGTCCCCAGGGCTGGGCGAGCCGCTGCCTCCGCTGGAGCCGTCCTCAGCTGTGGCCCGAACCTCGTGGTCCTCGCCTGACATGGCCCCCTGGAGAGGGAGCGGGCGGTCACACCTCCGGGTACGGGGGTAAGTGCGCACCAACCCACCACGTTCTTGACCTGGACCTTGACCCCACCCCATCCACCCTAGCATCTGGGCACTGACACCCACGCTTCTCCCATGTCCCATCTCGTCTGCTCACTGACACTGCACCCTCGCAACCTAGACTCTGTGACCCTCTCCCCCATCCACAATTGCCCTCACCCCCTCCGGCTCATTCCTCAGACACCAACGCAGTGACCTCTCCTCCAAGACACTGACCTCAACCCCTCCAGGCTATCTGAGGCCCCCCGCCCAAAATTCATTGCCACTCCTTTCTCTTAGCCACCCAAACACTGGCCCCTCCACGCTGTCACCCAGGGGCCGGCTCATCCCATTAGGGGACACTGATCTCACCCGCCACCCCTCCATCCCAAACCCTCTCTCCTCTAATCCTCTGGTCAGTAGGCAAGCCAGGGCGCTGGCAACCCCTGGCTGCTGCCCTGCCCCTCCCCTCCCCCGGCCTGCAGGGAAGAATCCAGACCCCTCGCCCTGGACACTCTGCCTCCAGGCTGTCTGAGCCCACAGGGCTCCTGGGCGTCTTACCCCAGCCCTAGCGCAGTACCACCTTGGTCTCCGCAGTGAAGGCCTATAAATAGCTGGAGCCGCATCGGCGTGGGCCGCGGAGCTCTGCTGCGCCAGGGCTGGGAGGGAGCCCGGGCCACCCCTCCGGCGGCCCGCCCTGTGCAGCTCGCACCCCCGCACCCCACGGGCTGCCAGAGCGCGCCCTCCTGCACGCGTGCACGCTCCTTGGCTCCCCGTCCCCACAAGCGCCGGCAGGAGGTGAATGGGGGCTCTGTCCCGGCGGGGCAGGGTGGCGTGGGGGCACAATGTGGGCTCTGTGCCTCCGCCCTCAGGCTAGGGGCTGGGGACGAGAAGGCCGGGGTCACCCCGCCCCGCCTCCCACCGGCACCTCCGCAGGCCGCCTCTGCTCCGGGCCCCGCGCGGCGGGCTGTCAGCCGCACCTCCCCAGCAGCCTTTCCTGCCCACACCCCAGGCACCAACCGTCCAGTTCCGCAGTCTCCGCGCGCAGCGGCGGCGTCCTCCCAGGGAGGATGGGCCGCGAAGCAGCCTCCCGTTCCGGGAGGCCTGCTGGCGGGAGAACCCCAACCCACACGCAGCGCGCCTCTTGGTCCGGGCCCCGGTCTTACGTGCGGGTAGCTCAGCTCCGCTGGGCTCGGCCGGTGCCTCCGGACTGCTGGTGCCGGGCTTGCTGCGCAGGCTGCGCGGGCGGGGCGAGCCCGGAGCCCCGCCCAGGCCCGAACCGAGCGCCGCCCGTGCGGTCGCGGCGCCCGAGTGCGCGCGGGCCGGGGTTACCGAGGCAGCGCGGCTGCGGCGCCAAGGCAGCGCCCCCGCCGCGCGCACCCCTGCGGCCGCCCGCGGCCCAGTGCCCGTGCGCGGCGGGCGGCTGGTCGGCAAGGAGACGGTGTTAGGGGCGCGTGCGTGACACCAGGGCGACGTGGGGTCGCCCGAGTGCGCGCTGGGTCCTGCCTAGCCCGCTGCCCGGGGCCGCCCCGAAGTAACGGCGGACTCTGCCCCCCGACCCTGGCGCCGCCGAGGTTGCCGACCCCAAACGGAGGACCCGGAGCTCCGGCAGGCCCCCCGCCGGGTTTCACGTACACGTTTATTCAAACGACACAATCGCGCCCGAGGCGGGAGGTGGCGGGCCGGCCCACCTGGTGCTCTGCTGACCCCTGGTGGTTGGGCCGGCCCAGGCGGGGACACGGCCCAGGCGGGACACCGCCCAGCTCTCCCCACCCGGCCGCCCTCCCAGGCAGCACAGCAGGGAGACAGGGGTGCCCTCTGGGGTGGCTCCGGCAGCGCCGGGGGCTGCAGGGCTGTGCGGGGCGGGGAGCAGGAGGACAGAGGCTGGGCCCAGGGGGCACCTAGGCCCGGGTGGAGTTGTCCAGGAGCCCAGGGGGTTCCCCGGGGGAAGGCCGGGCCATGTGCTCGCAAGTGATGAGGTGGGTAGGCAGCGCCTGGGTGTCGTGAAAGATGACGAAGATGCTGGGCTGGCGGAGGCTGTCCACCGCGCTGTCGTAGCGCAGGAGCGCGTGGCGGGGGGCCCGCGGGGGGGGGGGGGCCCGCAGCCCGCGGCGGCCCTGCGCGTAGTCGCCGGTCAGCACCCGCGCGACAAACACCGCCTTGTGGCCCTCGGCGTCGGGGGGCGAGTAGCGGTCCTGCACCGACAGGGAGGCGCGCTTGGCGAAGTACACGCCCTGCCCGTAGAGCGTACCTGGGGCGGAGCGACAGCGGGGTCAGGGTGCTTCCGGTCGGCGGAGCCCACGCCCCGCAGGGGCCCCGGTCTCACCGTTGCGGCCGCAGAAGCTGCGATTGAAGCCGTGCGCGCAGATGTCGGGGACGGTGGGCCCCGCGGTGCCGTGGTACAGGACCTGCTCGGCCGGGCGCCGCTCACAGCACACTGTTCCAGGCGCTCTCGGTGCAGCTCGTACCGCTGCTGCAGCAGCGGGTGCAGCACACGCTCCACCTGGGGGGTGGCCACCGTCAGAGCCAGGCTCCATGGGGCCCTCCCTACCGCGGGAAACCAGGAGCCCTGTCTTGGAGGCGTTCCGGGCCTGGAGAGACACTGGGCGGATGTTAGCCACCTCCACGGGGCCCCAAGTGGCACGGAAGGGCATCCAGGGAGGCCCATAGGCGGGCACCCCAACCACTCAGCAGAACCCAGCACCCACAGCCGAGCAGAGCCCCGTGCCTGCAGCTCAGGACTGCACGCCCAGCGCCCCAGAGATGCCCGGGACCTCAGAGAGGGGAGCCCAGGGGCCGACCCAGCAAGCAGCGGAGAGAAGCAAACTCGAGGACCAGGAACTAGATTCTAAAGAAATTTGAACTAGCCACTTCAGGGGGATGCAAAAGAAACAAGACTCCCTGCTGTGAAAAAGAAGCAGTCAGTCTGACACTGAGAAGCAAGTGGCTGAACTGCATCTGGTGGGTGATGGTGGCAGAGTTCAGGCAGTGACTCAGAGAAAAAGAGAGGTCTTCCAAAGAAAGACTTGCAAAGAAAAAGTTAAGTCTTTCAAAGACCTGGAGGAAAACTAGCGCAGAGCTCCAGAAAAGAGCTGGAGACTGTGAGAGGCCGGAGCGTCTCAGCCTGCATCGGGAGCTCGAGAAGACGATGACTCAACAACGCCAGGCAACTGCGGGTGGAAAGGACCTTGCCACAAAATGCCACAAAATGCCAGGAAGGACAGTGGGCAAAGGCACCCCCGGACCTACCTGCTGGGATAGCTTCACCCTCAAAGCGAAAGAAAATACTACAAGGTCCCACACACACCCCCAAAGTCAATGTACAAGTGTGGGGAAAACCCTCACGTTCTCACACGGAGCTCTGAACCACCAGTGCCGGACGCTAAGACATCACAGAAGGGTTTTCCCTCCCTCCCCCCTCCCTTCCTTCCTCCTCCCTCCCTGTCTTTTTAGGGCCACACTTGTAGTATATGGAGGTTCCCAGGCTAGGGGTCGAACTGGAGCTACAGCTGCCGGCCTACACCACAGCCACACAGGATCCGAGCCGCATCTGCGACCTACACACAGCTCTCGGCAACGCCAAATCCTTAACCCACTGAGCGAGGCCAGGGATCGAACCTGCAACCTCATGGGTCCTAGGTGGCTTCGTTTCCACTACACCACGACGGGAACTCCCAACACAAAGCATCTTTTGTTTGAAAAATATACCAATATGCAATCACAGTTGCAAATTATGTCTAATAGTAAAAGGTAAAATAAACAACAGTCTAAGATGTTTACTACCCGCTCAAGGAGGTATTCTACTAAATAGAAAAGGAACGTTTGCAAGAGGGTGACAGGGTCACCAAGAGTAACTCAGCAGCCAAGCACCACACAGAAAAATGAAGAAAGCAAACAAAGCCAAGCCGTTAGTCCTTGAATCCTGGAATATTCTCTTTCATGCAGCATGCTTTTAATAACTAGGATTTCGTTTCCCCTTTTCTTCTCTTAGGGTCCAAAGGTAAATATTTTTTCATTATCATTATCTATCCATCCGTCAATGGCCCAAGCATGGCGCTTCATGACAGTCACAGAATAGATTATGCTTGTGTCAACCTTGAAGACACAAGAAGTAAAAGTAAGGTCACTGACCAACCGTGAGATGGAAGAGGGAGGAAGAGGCGAGGGGGAGGGAAGCCCATTCTCATCTGAGTGGGGAGGCACAGGCAGTCTTAGAACTGCCAAGTGGAAAAAGACTCAGGCGCAGCACAAAGGTCCCAAAGGTCCCGCTAGAGAACCAAGAGCAGGTGCCAGCAGGCCCCGAGAGGAGAACAGGGCCGAGAGCGGCGCGCCCTCCTCTCCGAGGGGCAGAAGCGCCAGCCGCTGAGTCCAGAGATGGAGGGACAGTCCTCCACCCAGAGGCACAGTGCCCGTCTCCGGGAGAGCCGTGGTGGTGCCGGTTTTCGGGGCCTGGTGTGGGAAAAGCCTGGGGTTCTGCATTTCTCAGGGCCCAGCCACCCACGAATTTGTGCATCAAGTCAAGAGGGCAGCCGGGCTCTCCCCGCCCCTTCCTTCTCGTCCCTGCCCCGGGATTCCTTCTCCTCAGCCAGGCGCTCGGCCCCACTGCTCTCCCATAGCTTCCTTGCTGCATAGCTTCCTTGCTTCGGGAGCCAGCGCCTCCTCAGACATGGCCTTTCTCCCCCGCCCCCTTGACTCCTGTCTCCGGGCACCACCCTCACACCTGCTCGTCGCAGACCAGCCTTCTGGCCACGCGGACGCTCTAGACCTTGCTGCCTCGGGCACCCCCCCGCCTTGCCTGGCCAGCCTCCCCTCCTCAGCCTCTCCTCCCTTCCTGCCTGGGCAGCTGGGGCTCCTGGGGCTCCCGAGTTTCCTTACCCACCCCAACCGCAGCTGTTCGCAGGCTTTTCTGAAACACGCCGGTGCTCAGAGTTGCCACATCTCGTAGATGGAAATGGAGGAGCAGGAGGCCGCCTCGTCCCAGCAGAGCGGCCCCGGGAACGACGCGCGGACTGAGCAATCCTCATGGCAGCCACTAGGTGGCACCCCCACCCCGTGCTCCCGGGCCGGAAACTGGCTGTAACCGGCAAAGGGGGACCTGAGCGGTGACCACGTCCTCCCCAACCTCTGCAGCCTTCCGTCTCCCTGTCCCAGAACCGTGGACACCCTTCAGGCGGGGAATGGGGCTGCGGGGTCCCAAGCTCCCCTGTTCCCCTCAGTTTCCAGCCTGCAGGGCAACTTCCGGCCGCTGACCCTGACACGGGCAGGGCGATAGCCCACAAGCTCTACAAGGCAGCATGGTGCCAGGAGCCCAGGAGGCCAGAGGCCGGCGAGACAGAGCGTGGGCTCACCCGGACAATGAGGATCTCGCTGTGGGCCGCGTCCAGGGTGTCAAAGAAGGCCTGCACCACCGTCTGGAACTCCCTGCTGCTCTCAGCCAGGCGCTCCAGGCTGCCCAAGGGCTCCCTGGGCCTCTGCTGCGGCCCTGACACACAGGGAGAAAGGGGGTGCGGGCCATGCCGGGGCTCCCGTCCCCGGTAGCTGGCCTAGCCCACCCCTCCCCATTCTGGGCTGCAGACTCACAAGTGGGGCCTGGGGTCGCCAAGACAAAGGCCAGACTCTGATCCCGGGGGCCAGCCAGCAGCGCTGCTAAGTGGCGGGTGGCACGCATGGGCTGGGCCCCAAAGCCGCGGAATACAGTGCGGTCACCACGAAGGGCCACACTCACGCCGTGGCACCGCCCCAGGCGGGCACACAGCTCCGCGGGCGGCACGCAGCCCTGGGGCGCCACTGTCTCCTCCCGGAGGTGCACCTCCAAGGCGGCCTCCAGTGCCCGGTCCAGCTCACCCACATCCTGCTCAAAGGCCACATGCACCACCAGCTGGGCGCAGCTGCCAGGCCCCTGGAGCTCACGCTCTTCTTCCTCTGGCCAGGCCGGCTCCAGCAGAGACAGGGCCAGGGCTCGCTGCAGCGCCGCGGCCTCCTCCTGCTCAGCCGCCTGGCCTTGTGGCTCCAGCGACCGGTAAAGAGCCAGCTGCAGGGCGGCCTCCTCCTCCAGCCGTCCAGGCACCCCCACGCCGGGGGCCACCGGCCCCTCGCCAGCCCTGGGAGTCACGGCCGCCTCCTCGTCCCCCTGCTCCGGCTGCCGCGCGGGCGCCTCCTCCCCCGGCGCAGGTAGCAGCCCGTCTTCGCCCTCAGGGCCCTCCAGGGTGGCCAGCAGCTCTCGGACCTCTTCTGGGGGCAGGGAGAGGCACTGGGTCAGGGGTCGAGTGCAGCCGGGAGGGAACTGGAGGACAGGACGAGTGGGGGAACGAGCGGACGGTGCAGAGAGGGCTTAGGGCACATGGTCACCAGGCGTGGAGGGCAGCATGGAGGGCGAGGGCGAGAAAGGACCACAGGAGGTGCGGGGGATCCCCAGGAGCCCTACCCAGGCTGACATTCTCCTGGTCACGTCCTGTGTCGTCTGGAGGCCCCGGGGCGTGGGGGTGGTCAGGGAGCACCTCGGTGGGGTCCACCTGACGGGGAGAATGCCAGCGAGGGCGAGCGAGACGCCGGGGCTGAGGTGCGAGGGCGGGGAGGCGGGCTGGGCGGCAGCCCTACCTCTCCAGGGTCTGTGCGGAGGGCGGCCCCGGCCAGACGCTCTGTCCCAAAGACGCACTGGAACTGAGCCTCCAGCCCACGGAGAAGGCTCTGCCCCTCCGGGCTCAGCAGGAAGCCGGCGCTGCCTGGGTGCTTCAGGCTCAGCACGTGGCAGCTAATGCTGCCGAGCAGACTTTGCAGAAACTCCTCGGCCGCCCGGCACGGGGCTGGGGCTCCGCAGAGCTGCAGGACCACAGGGAGGGGCGGGGCGGGGGGGCAGTGTGCAGGTCAGGGCATAGGATAGGAGCCCAAAGCCCCGCGTAGGAGGTGGGGGTCGACAGGCAAAAGGTGAGGGATCCTCAGGGCTCACTCACTCGAAATCCAGTCGTATCTGATCCCTCGAGTGGGAAGAGGGCGACATCGCCCAGGCCAGCAAGAAGGTCCTCGTAATAGAGCTGTATGAAGCGTACCGCTCCCGGCTCCATCAGCAGCACCATGTCCACCGAGCCCTCCTGCCCTGGTGACCCCACGGGCCCCAGGCTCACCACCCACTCCGGAGAGCCCATGGCGACCTCCACTGGGCCTGGAGCGCCCCCAGGCCCCGGGCTTACCAACCCTGCCTGCTCTGAAGACTCCATAGGCCCTGAGCCGACGGGCCCAGCCTGTCCCAGCGAGGACGTGTCCCAGAGAGGGCCTGTCCTCACAGAGGCTCCTGATTGCCCTGGTGCCTCTTCCGAGCCCACCGTCACATCCCCTGCACAACTCTGGGCCCGCGTGGGCCTTCTAGGCTCTGGGAGAGCGTGCTCGGGGGCCCCAAGGTCCAACTCAGCCTTCCCTCCACTGGTGTCCTCGGCGCGCTCCTCCGGCTCCAGGACATCGTAGTGGGGGACAAGGCTCAGCTTGGAGCCCTGCAGCCGGTGGTCCCGCTGCAGCACCCGTTCAGCCGCTTGGAGGGAGGGAAAGGATGGAAGGGCGTCAGGGCTCCAGGGCAGAGGGAGGGGTGGGCCCGATCCATCCAGCCCTACTCACCCTGCCACTGTTGGAAGGAGATGACGGTGCCCAGGGGCCCCGGCAGCCGGCGCACGCCTTCCAGGGTCCCCCCACCACTGTGGCGCTCGTTTTCCAGGTACAGCTCCAACAGCAGCGGGTCTGCAGGGGGACTGCCCCCCACTACTCGCACCGCTCGGGCCTGGGGCACCCAGGCCAGGGATACCGCAGCCCCCTCCAGGCCCACGGCCCGCGCCTGCTCCTCCAGCACGCGGAACTCTGCGGGGAGGGTATAAGTCAGCTCAGGGCGTCTCCCCTAACAAGCACATCTGCCCCTGTCCCGTCTCTCACCTTCCTCAGAAAGGGGCTTGGGCAGCTGGACCAGGGCCCGGTCTGGTCGGGGACTGGCCAGGGCATGGCAGGGCTGCTCAGGGTGACCCGTGGCACGAAGCAAGGCTTGGACGTACTGCTCCAGGCGCTGGGGTGCAAGGCCAGGGGGCAGTGCCTGGAGTAGCACGCGCGTGGGGGCGCGGGGTGGGGCTGGCCGCAGGCTCAGCCGAGCGCCACACAGAGTGTGCTCCTCCTGGGCCAGGACCCTCGCTGCATCTGCGGGGGGGTAGAGTGGGCTGTCAGGCCCCGGGGCTGGCGGGGGACCCAGCTGCCCCTTTCAGTGCGTGCCCTCACCTGCAGTCTCCTGAAAGCTGAGTATGCCCCCGCGGCCAAGCCTCTGCCGGCTCAACACAGGTCCACCCCCCGAGCTCCGGCGGTTCTCAAAGTAGAGCGTGAGCAGCTCCTCAGGGACGTCCGCGGTCAGCCCGCTGAGTTCCAGCGCTGCCCCCACCGCAGCCCCTGCCTCCCCCATCGCAACCCTGGGGCCAGAAGAGAGGGTAGGGTGGCTGCTGGCAGTCTGGCTGCTGGCCACCAGGCCCCCTCCCCCTTGTCGGTGTCCCCTGGTGCCTTCAGCCCAGACTCCTTCCCCAGCCCTGAAGCAGAAGGCCTGGGACTCAAAAACAAAAGTGAAACTGTTGGAGGGAGAGGAGGAGGGAGGGCCCTGCAGTGCTGTGCTGAGAGCCTGCCTCTCAGGCACCGCCTGCAGAACTTTCCAGCCCCACCCCCCAGGTCCTCAGCCCTCAGCCCAGCCCACTAGCCCCATCTGTCCCTCTCCAGCCTGGTGGCCCCTGGAGGTCCTCCACTCCCACTGGCCCTTCCCTGTCAACCTCAGAATGGCCAATCACCCTCCCTACTAAGTCCAGCTGGGAGCTTGGGTCAAGGACCTCAAGCCTCCGTGTTGCCCTCCTTCACTGCATGAGCACCTTGGGTCTCCAGGCAGGGCCCTGGCTGAGGCCACCTTTTGACTGTCCGGGCAGCCTTCGCAGCTGCCACCATGCTCACTCTTAAACAGCTAGCAGGGGGCCAAACCCCCAACTTGTGAGGGCTGAGGGTGAGCCGCTCCCGCCTTGACCTACAGGAGCTTCTGCCCCAGTGCAGCCTTCCTGCTGCCTCCCGCTCTCCCCTCCCGTGGCTCTTTCCAGTCCGTGCACCTGCGCAGCCTTCCCAGCCCGCGTTCTCATCACCATCACCAAGGCTAACCACAGAAGGTGAAGCACCGTGCTGTGCTGACATGCCTGGCTGCAGCAAATCCTATCACAGGAGTTCCCGTTGTGGCTCAGAGTGTTAAGGACGCCGCAGTCTCAGTGAGGATTCGGATTTGATCCCTGGCCTCGCTCAGGGGACTAAGGATCCAGTGTTGTCACAAGCTGTGGTGTAGGTTGCAGGTGCAGCTTGGACCTGGTATGGCCATGGCTGTGGCGTAGGTCTCAGCTGCAGCTCTGATTCAACCCCTAGCCTGGGAACTTCCATATGCCACGGGTGTGGCCGTAAAGGAAAAAATCTTCATCACAGAAGAGAAGGAGGCAGAGACAGGGCCTATGGCCGTGCTGAGCCACGCACAGCCTGCACCTTCAGAACCCACACGCCCCTTGCTGCTGAATCCCCCCACTGCCCAGGATCCATTTGCTTCCAGCCTCCCAAAGAGTCATGCCCATCACTGCTCTCCATCTCCCCCACTGACCCCCCAGCCATTGAAAGGTGGCCTCCGCCTTGGCTACTTCTCCAAGGGACTGAGGACCTGTCCAGCCTATAGCCGGAGCTGTACGGCTGACACCTCGGCTGCCGCTGCCCCAGCCTGAGCCGCCGTCATCTCTTGTCTGGATCACTACGCTGCCCTCTTAACTGACCTCTCTCTGCCAGTCCTGCCCACACCCTCTGCCCACTGTCATCCTCAACAGAGGGCAAAGTGAACCTTGTGAAGTGGCACCAACAGCTGCTACAACTCGGCCCACGGTAAAGCCAGGGTCCTTTGGGGGACCTGCCGACTGGACTGACTGGGCCCCGGTCCCTGGTCTGCCCGCATCCCCTCACTCCATCGGTCAGTGCAGCTCCCACCTCGGTGCCCTTGCGCTGGCCCTTCCCTCTCCTTGGACCAGCCTTATCCTGCGGGGCCGCCTGGCCACCCCTTCCCCGACTCACCGTACCAGGCTTTTAGTGGCAGATTTAACCTGAACCTAAAAGTCTTCAAGGACCTGGGACTTGCATGAGCCCTGACTTCATACTTGTCTTTGTTTTTGTCTTTTTAGGGTTGCACCCACGGCATATGGAGGTTTCCAGGCTAAGGGTCGAATGGGAGCTTCAGCTGCCGGCCTACACCACAGCCACAGCCACATCAGATCCAAGCCACGTCTGCGACCGACACCACAGCTCACAGCAACGCCAGACCCTTAACCCACTGAGCAAGGCCGGGGATGGAACACGCGTCCTCAGGGATGCTAGTTGGGTTCGTTAACCACTGAGCCACAACGAGAACCCCCCATATTTGTCATTTTTAATTACTTTTCTTAAAGAAGCCCCCTCAAATTGTATGAATTTCCAGTTCTACAAAACCGGACGTCATCCCTGCTGGGTCCATATTTCTCTTCTCATAGGACTCCCTGCCTTCTCATATGCTGTGCAATCTACTTGTTATACAATCCCTGCAGTGCGTGCTGGAGCAGCTCACATCATGACCACGTTGCGAAATTTTCGGTGGTATTTGCGAATCAGTTGCTAAACTGGTGGTCACTTGAACTCAGCCAGGATGGGGTATTTATGCCAAGGACCAGTGCAAAGGTACAGATCAGGGTTTCCCCTATTGTTCAGAGGCCAGTTCAGCCTTGAACCAGCACACCACCCACACAGGACAGAGCCTTTTCCCAACTCCTGCAGGGCTGGGGAGCCCCGAAAGTGCAGTAGGGTCCCAAGGTCCCACGTGGAGAGGCCTCCTGCGGGGGCTCCGAGACAACCCTGCAGAGGATGACCCTGGCTGGGGGAGTCAGCACTTCCACAGGACACTCGAATCCCAGAGAACTTAGCCTGGCCTCCAGTCCTGGGGCATCTCTAAGCCTCAGCCCCTTGGCAGTGGAACAGGGCTAAGAATGCCCCCTTATAGCTTGTGGATTTGCGATGAGGACAAGCGAGGATGAACGGGTCTAAGAGGGACCTGGACTAGTTTGATGGGGAGCAGTTAAGCAATTAGGCCTCTTGATTTGAGACAGAGCTAGATGAAAGGGAAGGAGGCGTTTTTAAGGCCAAGGAGGGCTTGTCCGACTCAGCCAACCTCAGACCGAGGAATAAATGTCTCAGCTCCCAGAACCAAACCGGCAAGGCCAGGTCTCAGCCTCAGAGGTCTACTGCCCTCAGCCCGAGCCGCGTCCTCCGCGGAAAATGCGGGAAGCCGGGCAAGAAGCCAGCAGGGCGGCGGAATCAGGTACAGTGAGTCGGGGAGAAACCCCGCATTCCGAGAGCCCAGCCCGCGGCCCCGCCCCCGTACCGCCGGCCCCGCCCCAGGCCCCGCCCCGTCACAAGGACCCTCTGCGTCTCCCCAGCCGCAGGCGCAGGCCCAGCCAAGCCGGCCGCCGAGCGGGTGCGGGTGCGGGCGCAGCGGCCATCGACCGCGCCGCCGCGCAGCGGACACTGTGCGCACCGTCTGGAGGCGCCCCGCGAGCGGTGAGTCCCCGACCCGACCCCAGCATCCTGTCCACTCGCTCGGCCAGCCGGCCGCCGCCGCCCCCGCGCGGGCCCTGCGCAGCGGAGAGGCCTCGCGGCGGGTCATTCGGTTGGTCCGGCCCGGCCCGCGGGCCCTGCGGGCCCTGCGGGCCGGGGGAGGGCGGAGGGGGCGGGGAGCCGGAGGGCCCCGAGGAGGGCGGGGGCGGTGCGCTGCGGCGACACCGGGGCCCGCGGACCGAACGCCCCCGCAACGGGCAGGAGGGCCCACCCCGGCCTCGGTGCGGGTTCCGTGGCCGCCGCCGCCACCACCGGCCTCGCCCCCAAGTCTGCTTTGTTCCCCCGCACGCCCTCTGGTCGCTTCCATCCCCCACACACCCCCGCAGCCCGCTGTTCCTGGCGCATCCCACTGGCAGCCACCCCGGCAGCCGATCCAGGCCTGCTGCCCCCATCCTGGGAGCGAGGGACAGTCCGGGCTCTGCTCTCCAAGAGGGGTCAGGGCCCTAGCTGGTCACAGATGGCTTGGGGATTTCCTGGGATAGAAATAGCCGCCGGCTCTGGCCCCTTAAAGCTGCTTAAGGGGCGGGATGTGAAGGGGAGGGTCCGGGCACACCCCGGCCCTCTCCGACCGCGCCCCCAGCCGACCTGGGCTGGGCGCTGACCCAGCAGAGGCCCCTCCAGCTGTTTGCCAGAAACCGTGGGAGCCAAAAATCCGCGGCTGGCGGTCATCCCCTCCCGCATCCCTCCTCCTCCAAGGGGTCAGCCTGCAGCGGCCCTTCCGAAGCCCCACGCCCAGCCACCGGTTCCCAGCCGCCTTTCCCAGCCCCTCTGCTCGGGCTTCCCTACCGCCCCGGGGCAAAGGTCATGAGACCCCTCCTTTCGGCCGGGTTCCAGGCAGCAGGTGGGGTGGGCGGCCCTTGGCGGGTTCGTGTCACGGCAGGGCTAACTGTTCTCTCTCTCGCCTCTAGGGGGAGACGGCAGGACCGCAGGCCATGTCCCACGAAAAGAGTTTCCTGGTGTCCGGGGACAGCTACCCTCCCCCCAACCCGGGATATCCTGGGGGACCCCAGCCCTCCATGCCTCCCTACCCAGGGGCCCCTTACCCACAGCCCTCGTTCCAGCCTTCCCCCTATGGCCAGCCAGGATATCCCCAGGGGCCCAGCCCCTACCCCCCTGTGGGCTACCCTCAGGGCCCCTACCCCCCAGGGGGCTACCCTCAGGGGCCTTATCCACAGAGCCCCTTTCCCCCCAACCCCTACGGACAACCACAGGTCTTCCCGGTACAGGACCCTGGCTGTGAGTAGGGGACAGGGCTGGGAGAGGGCAGGGGGCTCTTGGCAGCAGAGCGGGGCGCTGACCCGGCCGGTCCTGCTCCTCAGCACCTGAGCACGGGAACTACCACGAGGAGGGGCCCCCGTCCTACTACGACAACCAGGACTTCCCTGCCACCAACTGGGACGACAAGAGCATCCGCCAGGCCTTCATCCGGAAGGTGGGCGGCGGGGGCTGGGGACCGTGGGCGGCTGTGCTGGCCGGGGCTCTGAGCCGCCACTCTCCCCAGGTGTTCCTGGTGCTGACCCTGCAGCTGTCCGTGACTCTGTCCACCGTGGCCGTGTTCACCTTCGTCGGGGAGGTGAAGGGCTTCGTCCGGAAGAACGTCTGGACCTACTACGTCTCCTACGCCGTCTTCTTCATCTCCCTCATTGTCCTCAGCTGCTGTGGGGACTTCCGGCGAAAGCACCCCTGGAACCTCGTTGCGCTGGTAACCCCCAGGGCCCAGCCTTGGCACCCCACACTCTTTGGAGCGACAGGGGGTGGAGGTGGGGGCGACAGGGCAGCAGCGGCCGCCGTGCTCACGGCTCCGTCTGCCCGCAGTCGATCCTGACCGTCAGCCTGTCCTACATGGTGGGCATGATCGCCAGCTTCTACGACACCGAGGCGGTCATCATGGCCGTAGGCATCACCACTACGGTCTGCTTCACGGTGGTCATCTTCTCCCTGCAGGTGAGGGGCCCCCGAAGCCGGGCTGCCTGCCCCCGGGCCCAAGGCCTCTGGCGGCGTGGCGCCCAGCACCTCCTGTCCCTCCCTGTGCCCACAGACACGCTACGACTTCACATCCTGCATGGGTGTGCTGCTGGTCAGCATGGTGGTGCTGCTCGTCTTCACCATCCTCTGCGTCTTCATCCGGAACCGCATCCTGGAGATCGTGTATGCCTCGCTCGGCGCTCTGCTCTTCACCTGCGTGAGTGATGGGGCCGGGCGGCCCGGGGCAGCGTGCTAGGCGGGCGGGCTGGTCCCTCAACACGACCGTGCTGTCGCCCCAGTTCCTGGCAGTGGACACCCAGCTGCTGCTGGGGAACAAGCAGCTGTCCCTGAGCCCGGAGGAGCACGTGTTCGCCGCGCTCAACCTCTACACGGACATTATCAACATATTCCTGTACATCCTCACCATCATCGGCCGTGCCAAGGAGTAGCCGGGCCCCCCGCTCGCGCGGGCTCCGCTCGGGTGGCCTGGCCGGCCCGGACCCTGACCTTGCTGTGGCAGTTCCTCTGTACCTCCCCCTCTCATCCCCGAGCGCAGCCTGGGACAGAGGGAGCCCCTCTCCAGCCCTCCCGTGTGTATAGCGCAGACACTTCTGCTCGGACCCGCCATGGCCAGCATGGCGCCTTCTAGCCCTCCCGCCCTGCCAAGGGCAGCGGAGCTGGGTTTCCGTGCCACCTCCTGCCCTGCCCACTCACTGTTGCATGAGCCCTGCCTGCCAGCCCGCCCCAGGGTCTGGCGGCAACACCAGGTCCCAGGGGAGAGGGACTGAGCCCAGAGGTGAGGGTGCACGTCTCCCCCCGCCGTCCCAGCTCCCTGCCTGGCGTAGAGTACCCCCCCCACGCTGGAGTGCTGCCCTCCGGGGACTCGAGGGGTGAGGGGCTCGTCCCTGTGCTGAGCCTCCAGGCCAGAGAGCAGGGGACTGTTTCAGCACAGGAGAACGCCTTTCACTTGCTGTCTCTGAAAATTCCAATAAACGGGACCTTCTGCGCTCTGCGTCCCCTCATCACTCTCTTGTCACTGCCACTCCCTCTAGCAGGGCACGGGCGTCCCCTCATCACTCTCTTGTCACTGCCACCCCCTCTAGCAGGGCACGGTCTCGGCGTCACCAGCACGGTGATCTGGCCGGGGGCTGGGTGGGTAGAAGGGGGTCGGCTGGGGCGGAGGTTAATGGCAGTGGCTAAACTTTCTCTGTGGTGCTTCCACCTCCGCTGGCAACCTTGCCACCTCGTCCGAGGGGTCGCAGATGTTAGGCGTAGTGCCTGGGAACTGCTCAGTGTGATGGAGGATCCCGTGAGACCCTCATCCTCTCCCCTTGGGCCTGAGGGGCAGCGGCGTAGGTCACCGACTCGGCCAGGGCTGGGCAGTCCTGCTCCTCTGCTCTGAAAGGCCCCAGGGAGCCCATCAGCCGTGCCCAGCCCCCTTCCCCTGCCTCCTGACGCCTCCTCCTGCTCCCCTGTCGCCTCACCTCCACCAGCGCCCTGCCTGGCTGCCAGGCATGCTGCTGACACCCTGACCGCACTACCGGCCTGGTGGTTGCTGGCAGTGGGATGAAGCCTACACTCCCCAATGGCTTCAGCTGGCCTTCTGCTGTCCCCACGCCCCTCACTCCAGGGAGGGGTACGCACCCCCCCCCCCAGCCACCTGGGCCCTTCCCCGAGTTGGCCTCGCCCAAACCTGAGCACCAGGAGCCCAGGCCGCTCCGGGCAGCCTGTCTACAAGCGCTCCTCGCACACGGGCCCTGCTCAGCATCAGCCACGCTGCCGAGGAGGAAACGGGCCTTCGTGTGGTTGAAGAGAACAGGCATAGAGGCAGAGGCGGCGCTCAGGCATGAATGCCAAGTGAGACGTGCAGGGACAGTGTTTTCTCCAGGAACTCAAGGCAGACAAACCCGTGGCTGCGCTAGTCCTCGGGAGAGGCTCCCGGGGGATGGCTAGGGGCTGGAGGCATGGGCCAGGGCCAGGGCCAGGAAGCCTGCTGGAGGGGGAAGGCCAGGGCCACACCAGAGGGGGGCTTGGGCCTGTTCTGCAGGCGAAGGGAACTCTGGCAGGAGCCACCACTGGGCCTGTGTCCAGCAGTAGAATGTCCGGGAGAAGGGTGGGTGAGAGCAGGCAAAGCAAGGAGGAGGGAGCTGGGACATGTGCCAAAAGGAGCTGGGAGCAGATCCAGAGGGGCTCGGGACCAGGCAGCCATCAGGGCCACAGGGGTCAGGATAGGCCCAGAGGAGGCAGGCAGGACATTTCTGCCAACAGAGTTTGGCCTGCTGTCTGCTGGGTGGCCCCCAGGAAGGAGAAAGGGGGCAGCTTGTGATCTGGCTGGGGGCTGAGTGTGTAGACGGAGCCGTAGCAGTCATGAGGTCAGCCACGGGGATGGTGCAGGTGAGGAAAGAAGCAGCCCCCAACACCCAGGAGCTGGCCTGGCCCTGTCGGCGAGGCCCTGGCATTGGGAGCCAGCCCGGCACCCTCAGATGCAGGCCGCAGTGTCCTGCTGTTCAGAATATGCAGTTTCGCACAAGCCCGCTGTCAGACAAGCTCCCCTGTGCAGGGTGGCTCAAGAGAAGACCTGCTGGTAATCATGTCTGAACACAGACAAAATGAAGGCCTTGGAGTTCCCATTGTGGCTCAGCAGGAACGAACTCAACTAGTATCCATGAGGACACGGGTTCGATCCCTGGCCTCACTCAGTGGGTTAAGGATCCCTCATGGCAGTGGCCGTGGCATAGGCCAGCAACTGCACCTCCTATTCAACCCCTAGCTTGGGAACTTCTATATGTTGCAGGCAGGTGTGGCCCTAAAAAGACAAAAAAATACATATAGGCCTTGTCCAAGCCATAAAGACCTACTGCATGCACCCTGTCCCGCCTACTCTGAGCAGCTGCTGGCTCTTCAATATGAATATGCCTTCAGAACAGGGACTGTGACCTGTCCCCAGGCCAACAACTAGTCCAGAATGGGTGTGTCATTGGTGTCAACCACGGAATGTGTGGGTGACCTTTACGGGGTACCAGCTGTACAAGCACCAGCTGCCCCAGGACTGGCGGCAGAGAGCACTGCCGACCTCTGGACTTTGGCTCGGCACCAGCATCAGCAGGTGGCATTTCCAGAGTGCAGGCAGCAAAACTAAAAGCACAGGAAATGCATGGAGGCACATTTGGGGGAACCAGGTGGGAGAAAGAGGATGTGTGGGGGACTTGCGGGTGGTTGAGGGCAGGTGTGAACAGCTGTGGATGTAAAGCTCCAGAGTCTGAACTCTATTTTGCAGGCAGTGCTGAACCACTGGAATCTTCCAGTGAAGAGCCTGAAAGTGGTTTGAGCAAAGGCAGGAAAATCGCGAGGGCTACAGCCACGGAAGGCAAGGAGGGCTGGCCCGGGGGGCAGAGGCTGTTTGGGAGCGGAGGCACTGGTGCAGGCCCGGTCCCCGTGCTGTAGCTCCCAAGGCAGCCCCTCCCCATGGGGCCCAGACGCTGCACCCCGGCTGCAGCATGGCTTGGCCCGCCTGCCACCAGAACATTCTATGTTCTTGAGCGTCTTCTTTGCCTCAGGTTTGTCAGGCATTGAGACCTCTCAGGATGCTCCAGAGGCAAGCATCCCCCACCACAGGCACGTGCGAGCGCGCGCACACACACTCAGTCCAACCTCTCACCTCCCATCTTCACCACTAACTAAGGCCTCTTCTCCCCACGGGTCCTCACGCCGCTGGACCCGCTTCGCGACGCTGTCCACAACTCTTCGCCTCCCTTCCAAACCTGTAGGCTCCTGTGCAAGAACTCCCTCCTTTGAAACCTGTGCCCTCTCCTCTCCTTCATCCCATTCCAGTCCGCTTCTCACTGCTGTCCTGCAGAACCCGGCTCCGGACGACCGTAGCAGCAGGGTCAGAACGCTCTTCTCTACCCCGGCTGCTGTCTTGACCCTGGGCCACTTCAGGTCCTGTCTTCCAACTGCCTCTCTCATCCATGCCCTTCTCTAAGGTGAGGGCCACGGCCGTCTCTGAGCAGATGCAACCCATCCTTGCTTCAGCTCCTTTAGAGGACCTCCAGTCAAGACAGTGGACGGACTGCCCTGGGATCCTGACTCCTCTTAACACACGAGGTGGCCAGGTAAAACACTTCCGAACCTTTAAACACACATACCTGAGCCCTGAATGCAAGAAGCAGATGGGAAGGGAACCCCCGCAGCTGTGAGGGAGGAGTTGCAGCTGCGGGTTTAGAGAGGCTGTGCCAAGGAAACAGAATCCAGGATCTAGAGGGGAGAGAGCCCTGGTGAGAGCCCACGCTCTCAGCTAGAGCCTGCAAGTCCCCACGCAGGAGCCTTCAGATCAAAGTCTTACCGGAGCCACTGCTCAGACTGGACTCAGCTCTGCCCCGAAGGTTCGGCGTCATCAGCCCCTCTCTATCTGCTGGACTCTATCTTTCTACAGAAAAGCTTTTCAATGAGCAATCTCTCAATCAGTAATTGGTAGGCATTTCAAAAGACAACACTGTATGACTGAGAACCAAGAGCAAAAATAAGACAGAAACAGACCTACAAGTGACTCAAAGACTGGAGACGGCAAAAAAGAACCTTAAAATGAATATGATTAACATGTTAAGAAACATCAGGGGGAAATGGAGAAACATGGAAGATAATACGGAGATTTCTCAGAGAACTGGATTCCTTTTTTTTTCTTTTTTAGCCACCCTGCAGCATATGGAGACCAAGGATCAGATCCTAGCTGCAGTTGTGAGCTGCAGTAATGCTGGATCCTTCGACCCACTGTGTCAGTCCAGGGTTTGAACACACGTCCTGGCACTGCAGAGACACCACCAATCCTGCTGCACCACAGCAGGGACTCTCAGAATTGGATTCTACAAAAAGAATCAAACTGAGCATCTTGAGTGGAAAAATACAATTAACTGCAACAAAGAGTTCAATAGGTGGGCTTAAGGGCAGATTAGACAAGTCAGAAAAAAGGACTAGAGAACTGAAAGGGCAGTGGAAAATACCCAGACTCACAGAGAGGACGAAAGAGAATGGAAGGCAGCTATGCCCACCACTGGGCACCAACGCTGCCGCGGAAAGAGAGAACGGATAGAGAAAAAAAGTATAATGGGGGGGGAAGGTAAAAAAAATACACATATGTAGTCACAGAGGAGAGAGGAGAAAGAATAAAGTAATGTCTGAAGAGATAACGCCTGCAAATTTCCCCAAACCAATAATCAACCCATAATCTACCAAAACTGACACAAAAAGAAGGTTATGATAACCTCTAAAATTTTCCAATCGGTTTTAACTGACTTATGTCCCTCTGCCAGATTCAAATGTTGAAGTCGGAATCCCCCATACCTCACAATGTTGACCTTATTTGGAAATTAGGTCATGGAGGATGTAATTAATTAAGATATGGTCATACTTTCATATATTAGGACACAAAATAAGCCTCAACAAATTTAAGAGGGTAAGAATTATTTCAAGCATCTTTTCTGACCACAGTGGCATGAAACTGGAAATCAACCACAGGAAGAGAAACAAGAGAAAAAAACATGCTACCCAGAGTTCCCTTCTGGCTCAGCGGTTGATGAATCCGACTAGGATCAATGAGGACACGAGTTCAATCTCTGGCCTCGCTCATTGGGTTAAGGACCCAGCGCCACTGTGAGGTGTGGTGTGGGTCACAGATGTAGCTCGGATCCGGTGTGGCTGTGGCTGTGGCCGGCAGCTGTAGCTCTGATTCGACCTCTAGCCTGGGAACCTCCATATGACACGGATGCGACCCTAAAAAGCAAAGCAACAAAACAAAACAAAACATGCTACTAAAAAACCTGATGGAGGAGTTCCCTCCTGGCTCAGCAGGTTAAGGACTGCTCTGGCTGTGGTTACAGCTGTGGCACAGGTATGTATATACATATATGTAATATCAATGATTAAATCAAAGAGAAAATTTAAAAATACCTTGAGACAAATGATAATGAAAACACAGCCATACAAAATCTATGGAATGCGGCAAAAGCAGTCCTTAGAGCGAAACTCATAGTGATACAAGCCTTCCTCAAAAAACATGAAAAATCTCAAATAACCAACCTAACCTACCACCTAAAAGCATTAAAGAACAACAACAACAACAAAAAACAAACAACTGAAGTCAGCAGAAAGAAGGAAATAATAAAGATCACAGAGGAAATAAATAAAATAGAGATTTAAAAAAACAGAAAAAAATCAATAAAACCAAGAACTTGTTCTTTGAAAAAGTAAGCAAAATCAACAAACATCTGGCCAGGCTCACCGAGGCGAAAACCCAATAAACACAATAAGAAATGAAAGAGAAATAATAACCAATACCACATGAACACAAAAATCCATAAAAGAATATTATGAACAATCGTATGCCAATAAATTGGACAACCTAGAAGAAATGGCCAAGTCTCTAGAAACATACAGCCCATCAAAACTGAATCAAGAAATAGATAATTTGAGGAGTTCCTGTTGTGGCACAGTGGAAACAAATCCAACTAGTATCCATGAGGATGCAGGTTTGATCCCTGGCCTTGCTCATTGGGTTAAGGATCCAGTGTTGCCATAAGCTGTGGTGTAGGTCACAGATGAGACTCGGATCCTGCATTGCTGTGGCTGTGGCATAGGCTGGCAGCTACAGCTCCAATTTGACTCCTAGCTGGAGAACTTCCATATGCCACAGGTGTGGCCCTAAAAAAAAGGAAAAAGAAAAAGAAATTGAAGATGATTCAAAGAAATGGAAAGATAATCCATGTTCTTGGATTGAAAGAATTAATATTGCTCAAATGGCTATACTACCCAAAGCAATCTACAGATTTAATGTGATCCCTATCGAATTATCCATGACATTTTTTTCACAGAAATAGAATTGATCCTAAAATTTACATGGATTTATAAAAGACCCAGAATCACTGCACCAATCCCGAGGAAAGAGAACAAAACTGGAGACATAACCCACCCAGATTTCAGACAATACCACAAAGCTACACTAATCAAAACAGTGCGGTCAGTGCGGTATTAGCACAAAAACAGACATATGGATGAATGGAGCAGAATAGAGAGCCAGAAATACACCCACACACCTTCAGTCAGTTAATCTTCAACAAAGGTGGCAAGAATATACAATGGAAAAAAAAGACAGTATCTTCAGCAAGTGGTGCTGGGAAAGCTGTACAGCCACATGTAAATCATTGACCTTAGTACACTCCCTCATACCATACATAAACCTCCAAATGACTTAAAGACTTAAACATAAGACACGACACCATAAAACTCAGAAGAGAACATGGGCAAAACATTTTCTGACACAAGTCGTAGAAAGGTATTCTTAGGTCAGTCTACCAAAGCAACAGAAATAAAAGCAAAAAAAAAAAAAGGGGGACCTAATTAAACTTACAAGCTTTTTTTTTTTCTTCTCCAGCCTTGCTCATGGCTGTGGTGCATGGAAGTTCCCAGGCAGGAGATCAAACCCACACCACCACAGAGACAACACCTGATTCTTAACCCACTGCACCACAGCAGGAACTCCCAAAGGTACAAGCTTTTGCACAGCAAAGGAAACCATAAACAAAACAAAAGACAAACTATATGGGAGTTCCTGTTGTGGCTCAGTGGGCTATGAACCTGACTAGTATCCACGAGGATGGGGGTTTGATCCCTGGCCTCTCTCAGTGGGTCAAAGGATCTTGTGTTGCCATGAGCTGCAGCTCTGATCTGACCCCTAGTCCTGGAACTTTCTATATGCCACAAGTGTAGCCCTAAAAAAAGTTTTTTTTCAATAAAGTAAAATGGGCAAGAGGAGTAGTTCCCGCTGTGGTGAAGTGGATTAATGATCCAGCTTGTCTCTGTGACATTGCCAGTTTGATCCCCAGCCCGGCACAGTGGGTTAAGAATGCCAGTGTTGTTGCTGCTATGGCAGAGGTTCAGTCCCTGGCCTGGGAACTTCTACATGCCAAGGTCACAGCCAAAAAAATAAAGAAATAAAATAGGTAAGAGATTTTAGGAACTTCATAAAAGAGATACACAAATGGCCAATAAGCACATGAATTATTTTCAAAATCATTAGCCGTCAGGGAAATGCAAACTAAAACCACAATGAGAAACCACTCCTCATTCTCCAGAATAGCTAAAATAAAAAGATTTGTAGTAACATACTGGTAAGGATATAGAGCAACTGAAGCTCTCGTTTATTGCCAGTGGAAAAGTAGAGTAGTATAAACACTCTGGAAAACATTTTGGCAGTTTATGACAGATATTTACTATATGATCTAGCAATTCCACTCTCAGATTTTTTTTTTTTTTTTCGGTCTTGTTGCCTTTTCTAGGGCCACATTTGTGGCATATAGAAGTTCCCAGGCTAGGGGTCTAATTGGAGCTGTAGCCACCGGCCTACGCCACAGCCACAGCAACGCGGGATCCGGGCCACGTCTGCAACTTATACCACAGCTCACGGCAATGCCGGATCCTTAACCCACTGAGCAAGGCCAGGGAGCGAACCTGCAACCTCATGGTTCCTAGTCGGATTCGTTAACCACTGAGCCACGACGGGAACTCCCACTCCCAGGTTTTTATCCAAAGACTTATACACCAATGTTCAAAGCAACTTTAGCCAAAAATGAGAATTACTGAAGTGTCCATCAACAGATAAAGGGGTAGACTAACTGGGATAAGCTAATTGTTGCCATTAGCCATAAAAAGAAACAAACTAAAAATATGGATCTCAAAAATATCATGCTGAACAGAAAAAAACAGACACATAAGAATATATCTTGTAAGATTACTACTCCAGAAAAAAACTCATCTAGGGAATTTCTGCTGTGACTCAGTGGGCTATGAACCCAACAAGTATCCATGAGGATGCGGGTTCAATCCCTGGCCCTGCTCAGTGGGTTAAGGATCCGGTGTTGCTGTGGGCTGTGGTGTAGGTCGGCAGCTGCAGCTCCGATTTGACCCCTAGCCTGGGAACTTCCATATGCAGCAGATATGGCCCTAAAAATCAAAAAAACTCATCTAGTAGAACCAGGGATGGGAAGTGAGAATTGCTAGGAAAAGGCACAGGGAAACTTGGGGTTGGGAGTAATAGAAAAATGCTGCCCCGGGCTGTGGTGGTACTCATATGGGAGACACATTTGTCCCACTTAGCCAACTGTTTGCTTAAAATGGGTACATTTCATTGCATGAGAATTTCACCGCAATGAAGATAATTTTTTACAAAGTGAATGTAGGCAAAAGGTTAACAGAACCCTTCCCTCTTCTGCTCGAGACTTTAACCTTTGGTTAACTCTCTAGCCATGTTCCTTGGCAACCAGATGAAGGCAGAATGTCAGCATTTAACTAGGCAACACCGCTTACGGCAACAGTCACCGCAGCTGGTGAGCTGCATGCGGATGGAGAGGAATTGCAGGGGGACCCCCGATGGCTGAGCGAGGCCTGAGCTTCCCGGAGGGAGCAGAGCATGGCCCTTGTGGAGACCCGGGAAGCTGCACCTAGGCGATCGTTGCAAGACATTAAGTCCCCTGTTGAGGCATACGGTTCGGAAGGCAGGGTGGCTCTTGCCCCGCGCAGGGTGGCTCTTAAAACCTTGCGTGTGAGCTTTCACCCGTGGGTCCAAAGATGAAGTCTGGATGCTGTATAAAGCGCTCCAGGACTCCTTCAGAAACAAGTGCAGCTCCGCTCCTGGCCAGGTGCATTTCCTGCACTTCCCAAAGTGCAGGCAGTTCCCAAAGCTGGCCTCTGGTCATCTTACAGGTGGGGCTGTATGTCCAGCTAAGAAGACTCCTTGACGGACACTGCAGTGGGTAAACCACCAACAAGGAAGCACAGAAGGCCATGAAACATACAACAACTTAGCCGGCTTCATCAGCTGTCAAGGGAATTCAAGTGCAGTCCTAACACAGTGCCTGGCACAGAGAAAGCACTCAATAAACAGTCCTTGACTGATTGCAGGAAATCAAGGCCAGGACGAAACTAACATGCATTCCACTTGAAAAACTCAAGAGGTCTGAGAATACCAAGTGTTGGAGAAGATTTACAGCAGCAGGGTCGCTTTACACTTTGCTGGTAAGCAAGTCAATCAGCGAATTATGTCAACCTTATCTTGTGAAGCTGGAAACTTACATTTCTACAACCCAGAATTCTACTTCTAGGCTTGCCCAAGATAAACTTCCGAACACGTCTGCCTGGGAACATGTGTAAGAATATTCACAGTGTCTGTGTTCATAGGAGCAGAAACCTGTAAGCAACCCAAACATCCATAGACAAGATTACGGAGGCATGAATTATGGTTCATGCGCAGAATGGAAGCGTGACCAGCACTCAAAATGAAGGACTGATGGCAACATGGAACAATATTATAACAATCCCCTGACAATATAACATAATTTTAAATTAAGATTTTAAAAATACATTTGGAAACGAAAACATTCTTTGTTGGCTGCCCGCTGAAGACAGGTTTCTCAGGGAGGGACATTCCTGCATTTGGGCAGAACAAATGTGGGGCTGCCTGGCACCCACAGGGGGGCTGACACCCTCCAGTCCTGTGACAGCCAAAAAAGCCCCCACACTTCCAGCTGTACAGCCCTTGGCTGACAAGCACCTGCCGCCCCACCACCCACCACGCTCTCTGACAGCCCCTTAAGGTCCTGCGTGACACGCCTCCCCTCTTGCTTGTCCCCCATCTGCAGACTTCGGCGCTAGGTGCCCTTTGCTCAGCAAAGCCCTCGCCCACGTATGGTCGCTGTCTGCTGATCTGTGTGCCCCACGTCACTGTAATGTCACTGTAATATCGGTCCCCGAGTGCCTCCCTGCCGACTGCGCCCTGTCTCACGCCCTCTGAATCCGTTAGACCATTTCTAACGTGGTCTCTAAGGGTCTGCCCTCCGACTCCACCTCCCTCCGCCAGCCCAGCGCCCTGGGACGTGCTTCCTGGAAGGTCTCACTCCTTGTCTCCCTCTCCCCGACCTCCGTGCCCACGTCAGCCCGCACCCAGCCCTGGGCAGCCCCCACCTGCGCTCAGCCACTGCCCCCAGCAAGCTCACTTCCTAACCTCGGCCGTGTGCTTTGGGGTGCAGACCAGACGCACAGAGGGGCCGCACCGAGCCCTTCCGCCCCGATGGACGTCCAGGCCTAACAGCACTCACCCAGCTCCTGCAGAGCAGCCGGACGCGAACCTCAGCGGCCCTTCCTTCTGCCTTCTGCCCAGGCCCTCGCTGTTCCGCCCGCAGCCGTGAGGGACAAGCCCCCCCCCAGGTGCGCAGGACCTGCCCCAGGCCATGCGTCCCCGGTCCTCAGGCCTTGTCGCAGCCCCCTCTGGCTGACCTTCGGCAGCCTAGCCTGAGGCAGCCCAAGGCCAGGAAAACAGTCACAGGGCAAGGCGGCCTCAGCGTGGCCAAGCAGCCCCACTCACCAACACTGCCCACTCGTCACACCTTCCCGCCGCCCCCGGCCTGCTCTCAGCACAAAGTCAAACGGTAGCTGATATTCGTTACGTGGCAGCGCCCTGCGGATCAGCCTGCTCCACACACATCCTGCGTGCAGCCCTGCACGCCCACCAGTCTGCCCCCACCTGTTTCAGCCGTCCTGCCCCACAGTCTCCGGTCTTCCTCCACATGGCCCTCCGGGTCCGGCCCCAGGAGCCTCGCTGTGCCCTGCATCCCCAGCTCTCAGCCGTGACGTGCCCTCCGAGGCCCTGCAGTCCGCCCTGCCCCATCCCGCCACCTGCTCTAAAGCCTGTGACCTTGCAGGCACCCCCGTCTGGTCCACACCGCGTGCGGCATCTACATACAGCGGGACGTGCCCGCGTCCCCGGCTGCCGATGGGCAGATGGGCAGATGCTGAGCGCAGGTTCACAGACAAGGAGTTTGCGGCTTGTGGAGATTAAATACCCACCAGAGGCAAGCAGCAGGTCAGCTGGGTCCAACCAGCATGATAAAAGCCCAGAGACTTTGAGAAAAATGGGGTCAAGGCGCAATATTCAGAAACTTCATCACTAATACATTTGAAAAGTCTCCAGACTTTTAAAGACGCAGACGGGGCCGGGCGGGCTTGCATGGCAGGTGGGGCGGCAGAGGCCCCGGCTCACAGGACACGTGCGAGGAAGAAGGAAGCGTGCAGGGTGCGGCCGGCATCGGAAGGGCCGCTCAGCCTGTGAACCGGAGCTGCCCGCCGCCTGCCGCTTTGTGTCCCACCCCCTCCACCTCGCCGGCCTCCCCAGTGCTCTCCAAGCGCACCGGCCGCTCATGTGCTTGGCGCTGGCTGTCCCCGCTTCTAGAAGGCTTTGCTGCTAAACGTCCGCCTTTCTCGCCCACCCTCTTCCAGCCTCGACTCTACTCCAGGGCATCACCTCCTCTTGCCCTCCCTTTCCACTCCACGGGCAGTGAGTCACCGCCCCCATCGTCATCCTATGTGCCGTCACCCACCTGTCGTCCCCCCAGAAGGTCAGCCCTGAGGCAGCAGGCCTGCGCTGTGCTCCCCGCCCTGCCGGCCCGACGCTTGCTGTGGAGCACCTGGCCAGACACACTGTCACTGCCGTGGCCGCGAGAGCACAGCGTCACCCCCCTGCCGCCGAGGAGGGACCTCGAGGGTCACACTGTCCTGTCATCTGGCCGAAACTGGCAGCGCCAGCCTTGCTCAGGCCTGTCTGATCCCAGGCCCCCCAACCTGCTTGTCCTCTGTCTCCCGTCCCCTGACCTTGTGAACACCCTCCAGTCCAGCAACAGCCCCCGAAGTTTCCAGGGTGGTATAAACGGAGCCAGAGAGAGCAGAGCTTCCTTGCTTGCTCCCAGTGTGCCCCTAGGTGGGGCCTGGTGCCTGGCAGGCTTTCAAGGTCTCTGGACTGATGAGAAAATGCACTTAGCTCTCCTCTGTGCCAGCCACAGCCCTCACTTCTGTACACCCACTGCCTCGTCTAAGCCGCGCAGCCACGGTGGGGAGACAACTTCCTGCCCCACCGGACAGATGGGGCACACAGGATGGGGCTGCCCAGGCCAGGGAGCCAAGCCAGAAGCGAGACACGGAACCCCGCTGAGACCCCCCCCATGAGGCTCACAAGCTGAGGTCTGGGGTAGGAGCGGGAGCCAGCTGTGGGTCAGGGCTGGGGCGGGGGCAACAACGCTCTGAAGTTGGGCCTTTGCGTCTGAGGGTCTGGAAGCCCAAGTACACACTGGCCGGGCCCTCGGCTCACTGCCCTCTCTGGCTGGGGCTGACCCGCTTGCCTCCTCGCTGCCCTCCAAGTAATGCTCTGCAGAAAGCAGAGAGAGCCCTGCTGCCAGTCTGAGGCTGATGCCAAGGCTCCAGAGCCAGACGGTGCCCGAGCCCTTCATGAACGTGACTGAGGACCCCTGGGCTGGGTGACCAACTCTCCCTCCAGAACACTCTGCCTCTAGCCAAGACCCTGCGAGTCTTTCCTCTGAGGCCCCCCTCCCGGCTCTGGCTGCCAGCGCCCCGGGCGGGGCAGATGCCTGCCTCCTCCTAGGGCCGTCTGCCCTCCGTGGCCCTCCAGACCAGCGAGGGGACAACTGGCTCTTCCCAAAACCCGGGAGGCTGACTGGCGCCTGGCCTGTTTCTGCTACTAGCTGACACATCTCCTCCAGCTTCCTGGAGGGAATTCTTTTGGAAAAAAGAAAAGAAGGTGGAGTAAAAATGCGTCCCTTCTATATTAGGCACCTACAATGTGCCAGGGCCTTTGCTGGGCTCTGGGATGCAGAACGAGTGTGCTGTGGCCCTGGTCCTCTCTGGGCATCACCCCGGGTCTTCCCTCCGAGCAGAGCCCAGATGAAATGCGGGGTCAGAAAGACCCTTTAGTGACTGTGCAGACAGAGGCTGCAGCAGAAGGGGTGAGGCTGGAGGCAGGAAGAGCAGGCCACAGACTAGGCTGCCTGCCTCAGTCCCCAAACTTGACCGCTGGGAAAGTGTAGGAAAAATGGGCTGGCCCTGGGAGTTTCCCGGTGGCCTAGTTGTTAAGGACACAGGGCTGTCAGTGCTGTGGTTCAGGTCACTGTGGACATGGACGGAAAAAGGACGGGCTGGTCCTGGGGTCCTGGAGAGCCCAGGCATTTGGCACGGCTGTGCCTCGGTGCCTCACTGGTCGGAGGCGGGATCTGCACCATCTGGCCGGGGTGGAGGGCGTTACAGTCCAGTGCCAGCTGATTCCCTGGGAGTGCAGACCGGGCGGAGCCCTCCTTGTCAGCACAAGGATGTGACTGTGAGCTTGCAGAGCCTGAGGTTAGAATGCGACACCGCGGGCAGGACGGAACTGATCACACGGCCAGGGCTGCTAGGATGAGCCTGGCCACTTGCAGACCGGCTCCTGTCCGGGAGTGGGACAGGCGTAAAGGGAGGGTGAGGACTCCAGGGGAAAGGCCCCTGCTCTTCAGCAACTTGGTGCCTGAAAAGAAAGTGTGTGAAACCTACAAAGAAGCCCAAACCAAGAGGGGAGCAAAGGGCCCTGAAGGCCTGCCAAGCTGGCATGCTGAGCTGAATCTAAATCTGAGTGGGGACAAACTGTGCAAAAGCCAGTGACCCAAAACCAGAGTTGGGGGGAATCTGACTCAGCAAACACAAGTGGGAAAACACTGTGGGTTTGTTTACGTGAATTTCTGATGAGCACGGGAGGAATGCCAGCACTGAGCAGAGGCAAGGACGCTCCTGTCACTCCTGCAGCTTGACCTCCCTGTAGCAGGACTGGGGGCCTTTCCCCAGGGACACTGCCCAGGAGCTCAGACAGAAGACGGTCAAGCGTGGCCCAGCAGCTCGCATGCCCCAGACTTGTCCCAACGCACACGACCCAAGTCAACGTGGATCAGTTCTGGGGTGAATCCCCGGCTCTCCAAACTTTTGCCGCTCTCTAACCCGAACTCAAACCCGACTGAAGTGGATAACAAAGGACACTGGTCTGCAGGGTGTAACAGCAAAAAGGAGGAGGAGAGGAATGAAGGGGAGATTAGAGTTGAGAGGGCAGATGCAGCCTGGAGACCGTGAGTACGAGGAAAGGAGCGGGAGGCTGCAGCTCTGCAGCTCAGCGGTCCGGGGGAGCCAGGGCTTGGAGGAGCTCCACTGCGCGCTGCGGAGAAGCTGTGGGCAGCGACCCACGACCAGGCCTTCTGGGACGAGCTGCGTGTGCCCCCACCTCTGACGACCCACTGTCCTCGCGGACCCTCGAATCTGGCATTGGCCAAATCACTCCACCCAAACAGCCCTCGCTAAGTCCCGAGGCGGGCGCACACTTGGGGCCTCATCCCAGCACCACTGCCCCAGCCCAGTGCTCTTGGGCCTCTTCCCTGTGTCCTTTCCACTCTAGGTTCCTTGCAGACTTGTCCGGCTCTTCACGGCACTACAGGCCTAAAGCCCGACATCTGTCACGACTGACTGATCCCTGGGTGACCTCGCCCACTCCTGTGGCTTCGTGTGCCATCTGGAAGCTGATGACTACAAAACATATCTTTCCAGCCCACACAGCGGGTTCTGCCCCGGAGCTCGAGCAGTAGCCCCTGCCTCCTCGATGGAACCCCCCGGAGGCTTCAGCTGCACCCCGTCTCAGCAGCACATCCGAACCCGACTCAGGATCTTTGCCGCAGCGCCCATACCAGCGACCGTGAGGCTGAGCCTGCTCTTGCCCAGGCCCAAGCCCAGTCCACCCAGGACCCGCTAACCCTTTCTCAGCTCTGCCCACCTCTCTGCCCCCGTCCAAGCCGCCCTGGGCTGGCCCGGACGACTGTAGTGGCCTCCTTCCTGCACTCCACTCTGTGGCCCTTTCCTCTCAGTCCATCCCCAGACCCCTCCTCAAGGGCCTTCAACATCAGGCTGAGGCCGCAGGCCCCGTCCCAGCGCAGGCCCGCTGACCTCCCCTCCGTCACCCTGCTTCGGCTCTCTCAGTGGAACACACTGTCCCCGCAGCTTCTGCACAGGCTCCTCGGGGAACCTCTTCTCCCACCCAGGAGCCCTCGTGCACCTAGTCACCACTTCCTCAGGGAGGGCCACCCGGGCCAATGGGCTAACCCACGGCCGCGTCCCCTCCCCGCACCACAGGCCCGCACTCCTCTCAGTGGCACCTGGCATTGCCATGCCATCATTCGATGGACAGCTGCTTCCCACTGCTCTCGCCACGGCCCGTAAGGCAGGGACAACGCCTGACTGTGGCCAGCACTGAAGCCCCAGCTCCTGACAACGCCTGCCACACACACAGCTGGCCCTCCCCCACCCATATGTATACGTTTGGAGGAAAGCAGCACCGGTGCAAAGGGAAACACAGACGCGTATCAGACCTCTTATGTATTAAGAGGTTTATTTTAAGGAGCTGGCTCGTGCCGGTGCGAGGCCTGGCAGGTTCGAAGTCTGTAGAGCAGGCCAGCAGGCCAGAAACTCGGGCAGGATTTTTAGGCCAGTGTTGAGGCACCAGTGCTTCTTCCCTGGAAAACCTCAGTTTTCTATTCTTAAAGCCTTCAAACAATTGTGCAAAGCCCGCCGATGTGACCGTGGATAATCCGCTTTATGTGCAGTCGGCCTTCAGAGCCGCGACCGAGCTAGTGTTGGACCAAACACCTGGGCGCCAGAGCCCAGGCAGGCCGACGCAGAGAGCGTAGCCATCACAGGTGGCGAAGAAGGCATCAAGCCAAGGGCGCAGGCAGCGGGGGAAGACCGGACGCGGACGAGGACGGAGAGGGCCGTGAAGGCTGGTTTCCCACGCTGGAGGAAAACCCAGCAGGGACGCTCTCTTGAGAGCGGAGGCTGTGGAGAGAGGATCTGCTCCACGGAAGAAATCTCGGCCCTGCCCCCAGGGCCAGTGTTCCAGTCAGTTCTGCAGTCTGGGGCGTCCAAGGAGGGGGCCCCCCATTGTGAGGTCCAGGTAGAATGCTCAACTCAGACTGACCCCCAGCCTGGGCTGCTGGTCTTCAGCTCCGTCCTCACCCCCACCCCCCGCCGGGAGTGTGCCCTCTGGCTTACACCAGGACCTCACTGTCCCGTCCCGCTCTAGAGCAGACGCCCACAGAGCCAGGGGAGGGAGGTCGCCTGGAGGTGGCCTCACTTGACTCCCAGGGTCAGGCCTGAAAATTTCTCTGGGTAGACGGCTCTAAAAAGAGGGGAGTGTAGAGCCTCCTGGTGGTTACGGATCTGGCATTGTCACTGCTGTGGCACGGATTAGAGCCCTGACCCAGGAATTGCCGCATGCTGCAGGCACAGTCAAAAAAAAAAGAAAAAAGGTGGAAGGGAGTGTAATTAAGGACTCAGAGATCTGAGTTCTTGGAACCAAGATTGCAGTCTTGGGTTCTTAAAGGACTGTAGTCAGGAAAACTCAAAGGCAGAGAATGGTGGGCACAGAGGGCACCGCTGGGGAGTTTGGAACAGGGAAACTGAGTCATCAGAAACGCAAACGCCAAGCTACGAGGGGCAGCTGCTTGGACAAGGCAGTCCCTGGGCCGAAAGTCAGAAAGGCTCTGAGCCCCAGGGTCAGAAGGAAGCACAGCCGAGTGTTCTAGTTCCCAAGATAAAATGTCCCCAGGAGAAGGCTGACAGGCTAAATCCAGGTGTGCCCAAGATCCCAAGGAAAGGGCACCCTCTCCGGGAAAGCATGTGGTGGGTTCTCACTCAACAGGTGTTCCCTGGGTACCTGCTGCCACCGCACCAGGCCCTCCACTGGATCCTGGCGAGCAGCCCAGTCCTTGCCCTCCATGTGCAGTGAGTGACAGAGCAGTAAAGAGCTAATTGCACAGGGCCAGGTAAGTGCCATGACAGGGGACACGTCCACGGGGGAAGCCTAGAGGGCGGCGGCTGGGAAGCTTCACGGGAGGGAGACCTTTTGAGAGGGAAGCTGGCTGCACAGAGAAGGGGTCGGCAGAGGCCGCGCCAGGTCAGAAGAAGGGCTGTGCACAGGCCTGGAGGCACGGAGCGCAGAGCGGGCAAGGAGGAGGGCGCAGCCACTGACCTCACAATACCCAGGGCCCCTGGGCCAGCCCTGCCCCTCGCAGACTCTGCTGCCCTCCTGCAGCCCGGGCAAGGCCCGGGGCCCTGGGCAGCCTCCAGGTGTGGCGGCCTCCTGCGGGCCGCTCCCCTCCGCCGCCCTGGGGCATGTCTCTACTCACCAATTATGAGGGGCTTCGGCATCAGATCGAGAGGCTGGTGAGGGAAAACGAGGAGCTGAAGAAGCTGGTGCGCCTCATTCGGGAGAACCATGAGCTCAAGTCGGCAATCAAGACGCAGGCGGGCGGCCTGGGCATCAGCGGGTTCAGCAGCGGGCTTGGCGAGGTGGCAGCCGGCCCTCCTCAACACCAGGGTAACTGCAAGCTGCCTGAGTTGGACAAAAGCGGGAGGGAAGGGTGAGACTGCCCCCAAGAGGAGGGGCTCTGTGTGCTGGGGTGTCCGGAAATTGTAGAGGGAGGCGTGTAGCTAGCAACAAAGGCGGGCCAGCGGCCCCACCAGGCGAGGACGAACCCCTGCCCCCCCCATCCCCCCACCCCCCGGACCTTCCAAGCTGCTCTGGAGCCCCCCCGCCCCGCCCCCGGCTCCCCATTACTCTCCACTTAGGATGGTCAGAAGGCAATTGACAAGCTGAAGCCTGCGGTTTGAAATCATCGTTAGTGTGTGACAGAGCCCTGGGCTGCAGGGTGAGACAGAAGGATGGCCAAGAAGTGACAGGAGTTGGCAGAAAGCAGTTGAAGCGGTGGTCTTTGGGGTTAGGCTGGAGCAGAAGGACTCGGCCTGGAGGCCCAGGAGGCCCGAGAGAGCGCGCAGCTGAGCGTGTGACAGGAACACGGGCTGTGCAGAGGCACAGAAAGCAGTGGGCACTGAAGATACCCGAGGGAGGATTCTGAGGGCCACAGGGTCCCAGAGTGTGGTGACAGGAGTCAGTGGCTGTCACCGGGTGTTGGCAAAGGTTAGCAGGAGGTGATGACATGCCTCCACCTGTGCTCCATCCCCACCCCTCCCCCACTCGGCACTGCCCTCCCTGTCCCGCCAGGGCTGTGTGCCCTCCTTTCCCGGGGGCCTTCTCCATGCGTGCTTCGAGCCACACGCCTGAGGGGACCTGAGCCTCGCCCTCCCTGCTCCCCGCCCCTACCCTGATTTTCAGAGTCCTTCCCAGAAAAGAGGACTCTGCCGCCTACGCCTCCGTAGCTCTGCAGTCCACCTAGACACTGCTGCTCTAGAAAGGTCCTGGGTGGCTTCCTAGCTGCCACGTGCTTCTCAGCCTCTGCATGGCATTGGGATTGATAACCCTCCTCTTTCCGGGTTCCAAGAGCACCTTGGGCCAGGTCAACCCCACCCCCACCCTCACTTCGTGGCTGCTGCGCCCAGGCTGGGTCAGGCCCTGCCCACCCCGGCCCCCCAGCCGGCCTGCCCACCATGGGCTTCAGCCCTCCTAGAAGAGGCCATGCCCCCAAGGAGTCCCTGGAACTTAGCTCGCTCTAAACTGGACCTGCTTCCAATTAAGAGCTTGACCTTCCCACTGGGCGCCAAACCCTCTCAGGCTTGTACTCCTTCCTCACGGCCCTAGGTCCACCTGGAGGTTCCCTGTACTCTGGAAAGCTGCCTCCCAGCTCTCTGCCCACTGAGCTTCCTGCCACCCAGCCTGGCTGTGATGTGGGACAGACTTTCACAGTCGTCCCTTCCTGATCACAAGCACAAAGGCCCCTCTCCTTGAAAAGGTACATCACCAATGACTCTGAGACGACAGACAGGGCGACAAAAATCAAGTGCCGGGGGAGGTACAACACTTAAAAAATGTTACAGTTTAAGAAACTAGACTGTGGTTTCCTACGCCCAAGCTAAGCAAGCAAGCCCTCACCTTTTATGACTGATTTTTTTTTTTTTTGG
>PVHT021183557.1:12454-43825 GCA_004024745.2 Catagonus wagneri | reverse complement strand
AGGGAGTGGGATGGACTGGGAGTCTGGGGTTAATAGATGCAAACTGTTGCCTTTGGAATGGATAAGCAGTGAGATCCTGCTGTATAGCACTGGGGACTATATCCAGTCACTTGTCATGGAGCATGATAATGTGAGAAAAAAGAAGGTGTACATGTATGTGTGACCGGGTCACCTTGCCGTACGGTAGAAAACTGACAGAGCACTGTAAACCAGTTATAATAGAAAAAAATATTATAAAATTAAAAACGTTATTAGAGTTGATTTACAGTGTTCTGTTTCTGCTGCACAGAAAAGTGACCCGGTTACACATGTGCATACACTCTTTTTCTCACATTGTCCTCTGTCATGTTCATGCCCGATCTTTAACGCAGTGCGCTGGGGCTGCCGAGGCACCGCTGCTCCCGCTGCGCCGTAGCGGGATCTCCTGCAGCTTCCATTCCAATGGAGGGAAACAGGACAAACCAATGAGTCAGCGCAGATTCAAGAGACAAGTGTTAGGCAGGAAGTGGTCCAGAGGGGAAGGGGCAGGTCTCGCGAAGGGAACTGGTGACTTGGGTAAGACCTCGCTGGGCAGGTCACGGGTGAAGGGATGAGCCGCAGTCCCGGGGCCAGCTGTGCACCCTGGCAGAGTGTTCCAGGCAGAGGGAACAGCCAGCGCTGAGACAGAGGCGAGAGTGTGCCTGGAGCACTGGAGGAACAAGGAGGCCCGAGGGGCTGAAGCAGCAGACGCCAGGGGGATGATGGAGGCCCCTGCAGTGCAGGCAGGTGATGCTGCTACGGACGAGGGAGGGCGCTGGGGGCATGCGTGCTTAATTCTGAATATTCTTGAAGGTGTTGCAGACAGATGGGCTGTGGGACTGAGTGAAAGAGAAGTGTTGAGGCTGCACTGTTTGGGACGCAAGCCGCTGGAAGGGCGGAGATGGCTGGCAGCATGCCGGGCTGCCGAGGGAGCAGAGTCTGGCAAGCGGAGCCGCAAGAAGGCGGTCAGCCACAGCGAGGGAGCACTGTCTGAGCCGCCGGGCAGGGAGCTGGGCCTGCTGGTCCCAAGGGTCCGAGCTGCACCGGCTCCCGAGGAGAGGCAGCCTGGAGGTGGCGCTTGGGGCCCGAAGAAAGGAGAGGACCTGCAGCGCCCCGAGGAAGCCACGTGCTCAGAAGCCTGGACTGCTAAACCAAGACAGCGTCTCAACCAGGAGGAGCGCTCAGCCGCGTGGACGCCCCAGCCCGCCGAGAGACGAGCCCCTCGGGGCCAGCGCGGGGTTCTGCAGTGGGCCCACGGCCCCTCCTGGGTGTGGAGGGCAAGGCCTGCATGGCCAGGGCAGCGAGGAGGAGACAGCGAACTGAGACGGTGCGAGGGCACAGCGCCCAGAAACGTCTTGGAGGGACCCAAGGAGATGAGTGGAGTGGGGGCATCGGTGAGCCGGAAACCAGGTCCCTGTGTCTCAGAGCCCAAGGGGGCCGGGCTGTGTGGGCCGCTGCCTCAGGCCCATCCGCTCTCCCACCTCCCACCGACGCCTCCCGAGTGGGCCTGTCCCGTGTCATCCAGACCCTGGGCTCCCTCGGAGGAGAGGGCCTGGCTGGGGCCACTCTGCCTCGCCACCGCTGCCTCCCTGTGCGCGTGAGATCTACTGTCTCCCCATCCCGAAGCAAAAAATCCGAAAAGCCAAAACAAGGCATCGTAAGAGACTGGTTGATTTGAATCTGAAATTTTAATTTATTTGTCTGGAAAAATCACAACACAAAAACAAAGTAAAGCAGCAGGACCTCCTGGTGCAACGCCATGCCGTGTGGCGCGGGGTGAGCGGCCCAGGGGCTTCCAAGAAGTTTCCGAGGGGTCTTAAAGCAGATAGATTTGGCAGTGTGCATTAAGAACCTCTAAAGTGTCTGTTTTCAGGGGGGGAAAAAATCAATAATAAAGATTTCTGTGTGTTCCCACCGTGGCGCGGTGGGTTGATGATCTGTTGTCGCTGTGGCATAGGCCTCAGCTCTGACTCAGTTTCCATCTCTGGCCGGGGAACTTCCATCTGCCGTGGGGGCGGCCAAAAAAGAAAAAAGAAAAGAAAAGAGATTTATGAGGAGTTCCCTGGTGGCACAGCAAGTTAAGGACCTGGCATTGTCACTGCTGTGGCTCTGGTTACAGCTGTGGCAACCAGTTCGCTCCCGGGCCTGAGAACTTCTGTACTCCACGAGCACAGCCAAAAAGAAAGAGAAGAGAAAAAGATGTAGTAAAATTTCTGTCACTGGGAAAGCTGGAATCGATTGAAGCTCCCGACGGCTGGCATAGACTCAGCAAACAGCGGCCGGGAAGGAAACCACTGCAGCCACAGACGTGCTGTTTTCCAAGCGTGAGGGCCCTGGAGGCAGCAGGCGTGTGCGTCTGGAAGACGAGGCGGGGCACGCGGGGACACGGTGGCCGACACTTGTACGTGGCCTGGGAGCTAAGAATGGCTAAAAGAAAATCAAAAGGAAAATACCATTTCGTGACACGCAAGAAGTGTGCGGTCAGATGTTAGCGTCCTTAGGTAAAGTTTGGCGGCTGCATGTCTCTTTCCTCGTCCATGCTGCTTTTGTGTGCAAGCAGAGCGCAGTCGCTGCTGCAGAGGCCAGACGGTCAGAAAAGCTGCAGGTGTTTACTCCCAGCTCTTTATGGAAAGGGTTCAACCCCGGAGCTACAGAAACGCTCGGAGGAAGTCTTCAGCGCAGCATGGGCCTTTTCACCACGAAGGGCTGTGGGATGATCACACCAGCCGTGGTTTTTAATCTTTTTTACTTTTCTGTACTTCTGTTCTTTCCCTATAAAAAGCATGTACTGCTTTTGTTTTTAATGTGGAATCTTTTTCCTTTTTAGGGCCGCACACACGGCACGTGGAGGTTCCCAGGCTGGGGGCTGAATCAGAGCCACAGCAACTCAGGATCCGAGCCGCGTATCCCCAACCCACTGAGAGAGGCCAGGGATCGAACCCGCATCCTCATGGATACCAGTAAGACTCCCTTCCACTGTGCCACAACGGGAACTCCCTGGAAGTTTCCAACCAAACGGCACACTCACCAAAACCCTGCGGGGCCTTCTCCAGCCGACAGTGGTGTCGCTCGGCAGCGGTCTCCTCGGCAGCCCCGCGAGGACGGGCTCCCAGCCGCGTGTGCTGGCCTCCCTGGTGGTCCCCGCCGCGGCCCCGTGAGGCCCCGCTGTCCTCAGAGGGGCAGCAGCCGGGAGGCTGGGCGCTCCCGCACCAGGAAACAGAGCGGTCAGCTCGGCGGCCGCGCGTGTGGACCCTCCTCTCCGCAGCAGGCCCATCCGAGGGGCCGGCGACTGCGGAAGGTCCCCGAGCTGGGGGCGGGCAGCGGCGTGGAGAAGCTGTCCCAGGAGGGCCGGGCTCCCTCAGAGGACAGATCCCCCGGGAGGCAGACGGGTCACGGTCCGGCTCTCCGAGGAGCCGAGGCACCTTGGTCCGGGCCCCTCCGTGCCCCGCGGCCGGCCGGGGCCCTCAGTGCTTTCTCTGTGTCTCCCAGGTGTCTTCCTGCCCCCGTCCCCGGCGGCAGCAAATGAACCTGTCCTGGAAGAAGCGGGCATCGTGGCGCTGGCTCCCCTGGCTGACATCCTAAACAGCCCGCAGCCCGGCCCCGCGGCAGCCCCCATCGTGAGCCCCCTGACGGCCCCTCTCAACGTGCTGCTGCCCTGCCCGGGGCCCGTCTCACAGAGCGGCCGACTCACCAGACTCCTGACCGGACCCCTGAGCAGCCACCTGGCCAGCCCCGTGGCAGTGACCCCGGCGGGCACGCTGGCCAGCTCCCTGGGCCTGCCCTCCACCGGGCCTCTGACGCCTAGCTGCCCGCTGGCGGGCCCCGCAGCTGTGTCTCAGAACAGCCCCCTGATGGCCCCCATGACAGGCTCGGTGGCCGTCTCTCTGAGCGGCCCCCTGCTCACCTCCACGGCTGCCCCTCCAGGTGTCTCTCAGAACCTTCCGGCCAACCCCGTGAGCAATCTGGTGCTGTCCGAGCCACCCAGGGTGCGGCTGGCAGAGCCGCTCCACGGCTTCCCCCCTGGACCCCATCCCTCAGCTGCCGGGGGACCCGCCGCCGCCTCCAAAGGTAACCAGTGCGGGGGAGGGGCGGCAGGGCGCGGGGCAGGGTCCTGCCTGGCTCTGATGCCTCTCTCTGCCCCTCTCCATGGCACCAGCCCCACACCCCACCGAACACCCCCAGGAGCAGGAGCCCCTCAGCCTGACGTTTGTGGGTGCACCCATCCAGACCTCCACCCCTGTTGGTGCCCTGGGCACGGCCTTCTCCTACAGCGCCTCAGACGCCCGGACCCAGCCTGGTGGCCCCCAGGGACAAGCGGCTCCTCCCTCTGTCCCCGCCTCCACTGCCTCCCCCAGCATCGCCAGCCTCGCCCCCGCCCCGACTCCTGCCCCCCAAGCTGCCGCCAACCCCCCTCCCCCGAGCACCCCGCATGCCTCCCCCACCCGGCCCTCGCCCACGCCCCACTCCCCTCCGCGCAACCCCCACTCCCCGCCGCCGCGAACCTCGTCCTCCCCGGCTTCAGTCAGCGACCCCCGAGGTCCGCGCCCAGAGCCATCCCGGAAAAGCTTCGTGGAGCTGGAGCGGAAGCTGGCGCACCGCAAGGGCAGCAAGTTTCCCGACGGCTCCCGAGGTCAGCGCCCAGCGCCCGGAGCGGCCTGCGTCCCCTCTGCTGCCCCTGGGGGCGCCCCGTGCTGCTGGCCAGGGCCGCTGACCACCCGCTCCGCGCCCTGTCGTCCCCAGAGTCAAAGCAGCTGGCCTGGGAGAGGCTGGTGGGGGAGATCGCTTTCCAGCTGGACCGCAGGATCCTGTCCAGCATCTTCCCCGAGCGCGTGAGGCTCTACGGCTTCACCGTCTCCAACATCCCGGAGAAGATCATCCAGGTGTGCCGGGCCTGCCACTCACGTGGGGGCTGCCCCCCCGGGCAGGGGGCTTGCTGGCCCTGAGGGGCCGCTGGGGCCGTGCGCTGCAGCCTGGCTGCGCGCCGGGTCTGAGGGCACCCTGGGAGGCAGGAGGCACAGGGCCCAGCTCAAGTGGCCAGCAGGAGCCTGGCCCCGCAGAGGGTCCCCAGCAATGTCAGGCCTGTCCCCTTTGCCACTGCAGTGGCCTCCGGCCTGCCGGGCCCCGCTCCCAGCAGCCCCGTCCGGAATGGCAGAGCTGACACCTTGATGCCTTCTGCCTCGCCCCGTCCGTGTCACGGGGGAGACAGGTTTCAGTGCCTCTGAGCAGGTGGTGGCCTGGGTTTTCAAGGCCGGGCTCCTTCCGGTGTGTTCCCAGCACGCTGTTCACGGAGCCTGCTCCTGCTCACCAGACCGGCTTGGGCGTCCCCTGCCACCCTGGGTGGGAGGCACTGAGGAGCAGAGCGTTCGGGGTGTGGTTGCGCTGGGCCCCTTCCTCTCAGGCCACCTCTCAGGCCCCTGGGGTGGGGGGGCTGCTGGCCTGGGTCTGTGATGGGCGGGAGAGACTTCCGGTGACAGGGGGCTCGTCTGTGGCCCGGTCTGAGCTGTTGGCTTCTTCCTTTTGTTAAGGTGTCCTTTGGTCAACGTGGTCAGAATTATCCACCTTTTCCTTTAGTGGTCGTACCTTTCATGTCTTGCTTTAAGGCCGGAGCCGCCCTGCCCGCGTTAGCCTCCCCTCCCAGCCCGTGCTGAGTGTGTGCCTGTGCGCGTGTGCGTGTGTGAGTGGCCCTGCCCAGGCAACAATGTCCTAACCACTGAAGGTGGGGAGCACGGCCAGCTGTCCTTCCAGCCTGTCTCTTGGCCCTTGGCTCTTCAATACGAATGTTAGGATCGGTCCACCAAATTCCAAGAAAACTAGTTCAGATTTTTAGTTTCTCGATTTATAGGCTGGACTGGGGAGTTTTCCCATCCTTGCTGTGCTGCTCATGTCAGTGGGCCCCCTTGTCATGTCTGGTTTAATGACCCTTGACTCACGTCCTGGACCACGGCCACCTGTCAGCAGTGCAGACTGGCGGTGGTTATTTAAAAATTGGCAAATGATGCCACCGAAACACAATATTTATGTCTCTAACATGCTGCCTCTGACACCTGGTTAACAAAGACTACATTTAATCATAATCAAGTCTAGTTGCCCACACAGAAGTTAGACACAAACTCTGAAAAGAGATTTCCTGTTGTTTGAAAATGCCTGTTTAGGGAGTTCCCATTGTGGCTCAGTGGGTTATGAACCCGACTGGTATCCACGAGGATACTTTGATCCCTGGCCTCGCTCAGCGGGTTAAGGATCTGACACTGCCGTGAGCTGTGGTGTAGGTTGCAGACGTGGCTCGGATCCCTCATGGCTGTGGCTGTGGCGCAGGCCGGCAGCTGTACCTCCGATTCAAGGCCTAGCCTGGGAACTTCCATATGCCACAGGAAGGCAGGCAGGAAGGAGGAAAGAAAAAAAATGAAAGAAATTGCCCGTTTAAATGGAAGCGGTGAAGCCCTCCCTTCGCCCGGCATCTGCGTCAGGGCCCGGCGCACAGGAGGCCCTCAGCACAGCCCAGGGGTAGCCGGTGGTAGGTCTTGGCGGGCTGTGGTCACCGCAGTGGCTCACGTTCGAGCCATGGCCCGGGGAACTCCCACAGGCTGAGCCAAAACAGAGCCGTCCACCCACCGTGCTCCGTGGTTCGTCTGCGTGTGACCAGCTGCAGGTGCACTTGCCCAGCCACGGATGTCGTCTGACACGGGGCCTGGGAACAGGCAAGCGGGGGAGGAAGTCTCAGGAGCCGAGAAGAGCCCAGGGTCAGCATTCAGGCCTGTCCTAGGGTCAGCAGGCAGCAAAGGTGCTGAGTAGAGGGCTCTGAGTGTACCTGCCAGAGGTCAGGGGTCACCTCGGCTAAGCCTGAATATGAGGCTGGTTCTCTGCTCACATGATGATCCGAGGAGGGAAAAGGGGTCTTCCTGGAGAAAGCCAAGCAGGCGGTTCAAGCATTCCTAGCAGGCCCAGGGAACTGCTGGAAGTTCCCTAGGCCAGACTGGGGACTCTGCAGGGTGGCCCCGGCCCCAGGAGTTGGGACAGTGGAAAGTGCATGAGGGCTCAAGCAGGGAAATACCTCATCCAGTTGCATACCCTTCAGACCCGTCACTTTGCCGACCTGGAGGCAGCGGTACCCGGGACGGGAACATAATTTGCAGGGCCCAACGCATGTGAAAGCATAGGGCTCCTTGTTCAAAAATTATGAAGAACTTGAGGATTGCTACAGCAGAGCACTGAGCCAGAGCCCAGAGGCAGTGGAAGGAAGGACTGGGAAGGGGCTGACCTGATAACGAGAGGCTGCTGGAGGCAGTCACTGCGGGGAGGTCACAAGAGATAAGGAGGCAGGTGCAGGAGTTCCCGCCGTGGGGCAGCAGGTTAGGGATCTGCTGTTGCCCTAGCTGCGGCGTAGGTCACAGCGGGGGCTTGGATTCAATCCCTGGCCTGGGAAATTTCCATATGCCACAGCTGCGGCCAAAAAAAAAAAAAAAAATAGAAGTAGGTGAAGACTGACCCAGTTGCTGCCAGGCCACTGGTCCGGGCTCTGGCGTCAGGCATCCAAGTGGCAGCAGAGCCCCACCGCCGAGACTCAGGGCCTGCACTCGGCCCGGGGCCCAGTTCAGCGCAAGGGGAGGGGAGGGCCTTCCAAAGGGGCGTGCAGGCCCCTCGGTGCTGAGGATGCAGCAGGCTGCGTGCGCAGGTGGGGCCTGGAGAAAAGGCTGAGAGGGCAGGGCAGGACCCAGGAGCGGGCCCGGGAAGGACCCTGAGGAGTCTCCTGGGTCAGGCCACGCTGGGGGCTTGCGGGGGGCCCCTCACCTTTCAGACCCCTAGCTGCTCCCAGACTTCCTCGGTTCCTATGGTCCCAGCTCAGTCCCAAATCCCTGGGGGTGGATGGAGCGGTGACGGGGCTTCCGGAACCTCTCCGCTCAAGCTCAGCCCACGGGGCTCCCCCCACCCCAGACCCCTCAGTGCCTCTCTCGCAGGGCCTCCAGGACACCTCCTCTGATCGCGAACCCCGCAGCCACACCCCTCACCTGCCTGCCTGCCTGCTGTCCCCTCAGGCCTCCCTGAACCCCAGCGACCGCAAGCTGGATGAGGAGCTGTGCCAGACGCTCACGCAGCGCTACGTCAGCGTCATGAACCGCCTGCAGAGCCTGGGCTACAACGGGCGGGTGCACCCGGCGCTGACGGAGCAGCTGGTGAACGCCTACGGCATCCTGCGCGAGCGCCCCGAGCTGGCCGCCTCCGAGGGCGGCTCCTACACCGTGGACTTCCTGCAGCGCGTGCTGGTGGAGACGGTGCACCCCAGCATGCTGACCGACGCGATGCTGCTGCTCTCCTGCCTCAGCCAGCTGGCGCGTGACGATGGCAAGCCCATGTTCATCTGGTGATGCTGGCACCCCCAGGCCCCGGCTCCCAGCCTGCCCCTCGGTGCACAGCCATTAAAATCCCCACAGACGCCGGCCACGGGGTGCTCCTGGGGCATGCGACCTCCTCTGGGGTGGCTCACAGGTGCCCCCTCCCCGGTGCCCCTTCAGTCCTGCCTGCCTGAGGCCCAGGCCCATTCCGAGGCCCCTGGAGAGAGCCCCAAGACCACAGCCCGGCAGCCATCTGGCCAAGGCGGGGTGTGTCAAAGGCCCCAGGGCTCCCCTCGCCTGGCCTGGTGGTGGGAGCGTGGGAGCCCTGAGGCCTGGAGGGGGAAAAGCAGGAAGCGGCAAGGAGCCAGCCAGCAGGGAAGGGTGGTGGGTGTGCCAGCAGCACTGGTGACTGGTGCAGGGAGCAGAGGCCTGGGTAAGAGGCAGGAGGCAGGCGTGGCATCAAGAGATGCGGGCATAGCGGCAGGGACAGGAGGGTGGGGACAGACGCTGAGGGCAGGGGAACGCTGGAGGGAGGAAAGCCAGGAGAAAGTGGGCCACTCGGGCCCGGGAGGTGGAGTCTCTTCCTAAGGCACCACTGGAAGGGAGAGAGCCGGCAAGGGCGGACCCCACCCACTGCAGGGGCGGAGCCTGGCAGGCGGGCGAAGCCGAGTGCGGGGAGAGGGGGAATGGGACCCTGGAGGTAACCTGGAGACTCAGATAAGGACCGGCCCGTGGGCGGCAGAAAGCTAGGGGGGCAGGCCAGCCAGGGCCCCGGGAGGACCGCGGGAGGAGGGGCGGGGAGCAGGCTGGGGGAGGGTTGGGGGGGAGGCAAACCCGGCCAAGGAGGCTGGTGAAGCACCACTGCCTGTCAGCCAGAGGGAACTGGGGAGCCCCAGGGGCCGGGTTCAGAGGAATCACGTGAGCAACCAGCGAGGGATGCAGAGGAGGGGCTGGGGGGGGCGGCGCCCTCTGGCCCCAGCGCCGTGGCCTCTGCCGCCTTGCGCCCCCCACCCCCAGGCCCGCGGCTTCAGGAGGTGAGGCCAGACCCTGAGAGAGGCGGGGGAGGTCTCCACGTACAGCTGTGCAGACGCAGACCTAAGCGCTGTCCTCCGGGAGACGAACCAGCCCCAGACCCTCATTTCTAAAGGGAATCAGGGGTTCCTGGAAAACTAGGGGCTGGGGGAGGGCAGAAGCCCCTCTTCCTCCATGTCGGGGATTTGAGAGACAAACTCAGGGGCTGTAGGGGCCGGTGGGTGCGGGGCCCAGGGCGCGCAGGGCAGCACCTGAGGGGGGAGGCAGCTGAGAGTTGGGACCCCACAGCCTGGGGGCGAGAGGGCTGCCGCCGATGGGGAGCTGGCTTCCATTTGGCTCGCGTGCCCCTGCGGCCCAGCGCCGTGCGGGGCCTGACCAACGGTCCCCACCCCCTAGAATGGAAGCTTCCTTTGTGGTAGGGTCACACAGCCGCCTCCATAGGGGGCTCTGCGGGGCACTGAGCAGGTCCGCCCCTCATCTGGGGCGGGGGGCGGGGGCGGGGGGGCGTGTCTTTGACCTCAGGTCCTGGACGTCAGCGAGCGAAACCGGCGGGTTGGGTAGATCCCGGAGTCTGGGCTGCAGGAGCGCCTGGGCAATTCCACGCTGGCTTTCAGGAGCAGGGAGGGAGAGGGACACTGCGTGAACCGCACTCCTGACCGCATCACTGCACCAACCCGCACTAAAAATTGCTGGCCTCCACTTGGGGCGGACCGCGCCCTAGCGGCCGCGCTCGGCAGGCGGGTCTGGGGGTTTCACGGCCCACAGAAGAGGGCGGGACTGCGAGGCCAGGATCTCTTTCGCTTTCCCTTTTCTCTCCCACCGGCGCCTAGATCCCGCGCGAGGAAGGAGAGTGGCCCTTCCCCAAAGCTTTCGTCTCCACCCGCTCGCCCACTCGCAAGTTCTCGAGGCACCGAGCCCTGCAGGCTCCCTCGCGCAGGTTATGCCACGTGGCCTTGACCCCTGACTCCCCTGTAGCTCCCTCGGACGCATGAACGAGTTCACTAGCACGCTGGAAGCGAATGAGTGAGTAGTCGGAGAACCCCACTGCTGTAGACATCCATGCGCCATGCAATCCCTGCCCGACTGGCCCCCTACGCCCCGCGCCCCTCGGCCCTCGCCCTTCCCGCACCCTGTGCTGCACGCTCTCCACGGCTTGGCCCGCGTACTACTCTTCCCAGCCTACTGGGCCCTAGATCAGTTGCTGGGTTGCTGGGCGCCGGTCACACGCCGGAGCGGCCCGAGGTGGCGGGGCCCGGCGTTGGTCGCCGGGGCGGCGCTGCTGCTGCTGCTGCTTGTGGTCGGTCTGCCGCTGGCAGTGCCGGGCCTGCTGCTCTGGCTGCTGCTGCAAGCCTGGCGCCGCCCTTTCTGCTACTGGCCCCCTCCGCAGTGCTGGACGCCCCCCGCGCCCTGGTACCCCCCAGCTGAGCCCGTGCGCTGCTTCAGCTTCCTCAGCGCCAACCTGTGCCTGCTCCCCGACGGGTTGGCGCGCTTCAGCAACTTGCGGCACAGCCAGCGGCGGGCCGAGGCGGTGGGCGCCGTGCTGCTCGCAGGCCTGCGGCGTTCGAGCTATGGGACTACCGACTGCGGTCCGCCGGTGCAGGGGACGCCGTGCGGGGTGCTGACAGGCGCCATGCCAGCGAGGCTGGACTTTGTGTGCCTGCAGGAGATGTTTGATCTCCGAGCAGAGCGACGCCTAGTAAGCCTCCTGGCACCCAGACTGGGCCCGGTGTTGTACGACGTGGGCACATTCGGCCTGCAGCCCGGACTGCGCCTCAAGCTGCTGGGGAGCGGGCTGCTGCTGGCCACGCGCTACCCGCTGCTGCGCGCCGCCTTCCGGTGCTTCCCCTACGCGAGTCGCGAGGATGCGCTGGCCTCCAAGGGACTACTTTCCGCGCAGGTACTTGTCCACCCGGCGCGGGGCTCCCGGGCCAGGGAGGGGGCGGGGCTCGGGGTCGAAGCGCACAGGTTGCTCCGGCTGTCCGCGGTGTTGCAGGCTCAGGTGGGCATCCTGGACGGGCGCCGCATCGTGGGCTTCCTGCACTGCACGCACTTGCAGGCGCCGAGCGGTGAGCCCGGCTGGTGGGCAGGTGGCCCCCTCTCACTCTGCATCGCGGCGGCGCGAGTCCCCACCTGTGCCTGCTCCTCCCCTCCCCCACCGCCTTGTTCACTGCCCCAGGCCCCGCGCGTCCCTTGGAAGCACCTGAGTGCGCTCACAGATCAGGACCGGGCGGGGCAGGGGCGGGGCAGCTGGCTGTCCGAGATACGGGAGGGCGCCCCGGGCTGAGCCTTTCTTTCCCCCTTCCTGAGCCCACCCTCGCCCCGCCCCGCTCCGCAGAGGACGGCCTCTTGCGCTGCAAACAGCTCACGCTGCTGCTGGACTGGGCCGAGCAGTTCGAGGCTGAGAGCCGCCAGAGCGACGAGGCCGTGGCCTTTAGTGTACTTCTGGGTGACCTAAACTTCGACAACCGCTCACTAGGTGAGAGGAGGCGACGGCCGAGCGGCGCGGGGCGGGGCGGGGCGGGGCGGGGCGGGGCGGCGTGGCCCCGCCCACCGAGCGCCGGCCTCTCCGCAGCCCACGCGCAGGAGCAGGAGCACCAGCTGTTCCGCTGCTTCCGGGACCCCTGCCGGCTGGGCACGCGCCTGGAGCAGCCCTGGGCTCTGGGTACGGTGCCGGCTGGGGGCAGGCGGGCCGAAGGAGGGCTCAGGGGCCGAAGCTCCCTCTGACACCGCCCTTCCCCACCCTCCCAAGGAACCTTGCTGAGAACCTCCAAGCTCCACCATTCTGTGGCCTGCTCCCCAGAGATGCTGCGGAGGTGAGTGGCTACCTAGGGGCCAGGCAACTCTCTGGAAGGAGGGCTGCCCTGGCCTTGGTGATGCTGCCCCCCCTCAGGGCCCTGGAGCAGGAGGAAGGGCGGCGCCGCTACCTGGCAGGCCCTCCCCAGGGAAGCCGCAGAGCCAAGCCCTGGCGCGGCCGGCGCCTGGACTACATCACATACCGAGGAGTGCCCGGAGGCCTTCTGAGCCCAGTAAGTGCCAGAGCTCAGGGAGCTGGGCCTCCTGGTGCTGGGGCAACTCCTCAACCTGACTCCCACCCCTAGGAGGTGGAACAGGTGACATTCAGCACTGCCCTGGCAGGGCTCACAGACCACCTGGCCGTGGGACTTCGGCTCCTCGTTTCCATGCCCTCCTAAGGCAGGCATGCAGGAGACGGGTGGCAGGACAGGTGGAGACACAGACAGGGATGCAGAACTTGAGCCTGCACGGTCGCCATGGGAACAGGGCAACCTAAGGGACCTTTATTGTGTGGGCCCTTTCTCACACAGCCTCCTGGGCCCTGCGGTACTCATAGACGCTGCCGCGCTCCGGGAAGGCTGAGGGCTGCGAGGGTGACCCCAGTGGTGGGGCAGGGTCTTCCGGGTCCCCGTAGCCCCCGCCTCCTGGAGTGTGAAGGCAGAACACGTCCTGTGGAGCAGAGGTGCAGGTTCAACCCGGGCATAGCATCCGCCCTGCCTCTCACTGCAGTCCCGCCTCTGCTGGGGTGGGGCAGCCACAGCACCCGGCTTGGCCCACAGAGGCCCAGCCAGCAGCCCCCCATCTTTAGGAGCCAAATTAAACTCCGTCTTTGGTTATTTCTACAACTCTGCTCACTTCATGGGATGAGGGCCGCCTGGGGGACGAAATGGCCAAGGACAGACAGCTTACCCCTGGGGCCACCGGCACCGAGGTCTTCCCTCCCAGGTTCACCGTCCGGCCGTCCTTCCGGATCAGCAGGTTTAGCCCGCGGGCACCGGGCTCTCCCCCTGCAACCAGAGGCGAGGTTGGGGGCGGCCGGGAAAGCAAGGGAGTGACATGGAGGGCTGATGGGGGATCGAGACCTGACTCGGGGAGGGGAAGGGAGCTGCTTACCGAGGAGGCCATAGGGCTGGAAGGCACGGCGCTCTGTCAGCACCGACAGCAGGGCCTCCTCACGAAAAAGCAGCTCGCGGATGACACCATCACCGCCCCGGAAGCGGCCTCGGCCCCCGGACCCCCTCCGCAGCTCAAAGCGGCGCAAAATGACCGGGTACCTAGGCGGGCCAGGAGCTCAGCACGGCCCACCCACGTCGGCCCCTCAGCCCCACCCCTCCCGCACCCTCACCTGCTCTCCAGGATCTCGGGGTCGGTGATGCGCGTGTTGGTCATGTGGCTGTGCACGCCGCTGCGCCCGTGCCAGCCGGGGCCCGCGCCCGCGCCACCTGCCACCGTCTCATAGTAGCCCATGTGGGCGTTGCCCAGGGTCACGTTGTTCATGCAGCCCTGGCAGAGGCAAGGGGCCGCTGTGCTGGCTGGGGGCGGCGTGCCCTCCCTGCCCGCTGCGGCGGCGTGCCCTCCCTGCCCGCTGCGGCCCACAGCCCTCCTGGTCCCGGCAGCCCCAGAGTGAGACATGGCCGCCGCACCTGGGAGGCGGCGCAGGCCCCGAAGGCCCCCAGGATGACGTCCACCACGCGCTGCGACGTGAGCACATTGCCGCCCGCCACGGCTGCCTCAGGGGACGGGTCTAGGATAGAGCCTCTAGGAATCACAACACGCACTGGTGCCAAGCAGCCCTGTGGGGACAGGGCCAGCTCTCGGGAACCCTGCGAGGTACACTTGGATCGGCAGCCCCCAGGCTCACGCTGGGTGACGCGGGACTCGGGCTGGGCCTGCTGCCGCACACGGCACGGCCCTGCGTACCTGGTTGAGTGGGATGTCGCAGCCCACCAGACAGCGAAGGCAGTAGATGAGCGCGGACAGCGTGATGGCGCGAGGCGCGTTGAGGTTGCCAAACACCTCGGGCCCCGTGCCGCTGAAATCAAACACGGCGCTGCCCTGCTCGCCCGGAGAGCGAGGGAGACGTGTCAGCAGCCAGGTGGCCACGCCCAGTGCCCGACGAGGTCCCCCTCCCAAGACTGACCTGACTCAGGTTGATCTGCACACAGAGTCGGATGGGGGAGCCGTCGTCCAGGTGGTCCTCGGCAGACACCTCCAGGGGCAGCCCCCGGGCCTGCCGGGAGTTTCCGAAGGCCCGCAGCATGTCCCGCACGGCCAGCTCGGCGTTTGCCTGGCAGGAAGTAGGTTTAGCAACTGCCATGCCGCCCCCCACGTGGGTCAGGCGTACCCTTCCCTCTGCGCCCAGCTGCCTGAGGGCAGGCCCAGAGCTGCCCCCGTGTCCTGCCCCCCGAGCCTACCTGAATATAGCCCATGTAGGCCTGTACCACGTCCAGGCCGTACTGCCCAATGAGCTCGCCCACCAGCTGGATGCCCTTCTGGTTGGCTGCCACCTGGGCACGGAGATCTGACAGGTTGTCATGCAAGTTCCGAGTCCCGCTGCAGCCGGGGATCTTGCCTGGTGCCCGCAGGGCTTCGGTGACCGCTGGATGGGTGAGGTCACCGTTGAGCCACCCGCAGAGGTTCTGGCCCGCCGGCACCCACTCCACACCTGCTGAACCGCCGCTGGGGACGGGAGGCTCTGCGTGTTGCTCCATCACTGGGCCCTCCGACTGTGCTGGCTGCAGTGCCCAGCACACCCCGGCTTCCCCCCACCTGCTGACCTGCTTCCCACAGCCCAGTCGCCCGGGGCACCCCGGGCCCCGACAAGCGCTGTGCCTGTGATCTGGCAGGGGCTGGAGGTGCCTGGGCAGGGGACCACTTTGAGGGGCATCAGCGTGGCTGCCTCTGCCGCCCGCGCCCCACAGCGAAACTGGACGAGACCTCCCCTCTGGCCAGCAGCACAGTCCTGGTCCCGACGGCCCCTCCCCGCTCTGGGAAAGCTCTCCCGAGTCTGGGTCACAGTCCTCCCTGAGGACCCTGGGTCCTCTGCCTGCACGCGGCCCTCTGACCCCCGCCGCATCCCACACCGACCAAGGGCCTCGGTCACCGTTTGTGTTCTCGGGACCCACAGCAGCCCTCGGCTCTGTCACCCCATCTTCCACGCCGCCCACATCGCCTGTTCCCTCCCTGAGGTGCCGCCCCAGCCCCGGGCCCTGCAGCCTCAGACCATCTGTCTGTTTTGGTCGCTCATCTTGCCACCCAGGTCCCAGTGCAGCTTCTGTTTTACTTCCTTGCAGCTGCAAGGCCAGAACCTCCATCTGACAGCTGTTCAAACTGCATTCCTTGCCCCACCCCCAAATCCCATCTCGTCTCAACCTCGACCTCCAGAATAGCCGTCTGCATCTGCAGCCTCGCTTCCCAGCCTGAGGCCAGCACCGACCAGGGCAAGTGCGGCCGCCCCCCACCCTGCTCCACCCCCGCCTGGCCAGCAGGCCGTCCTTGAACCCTTCGGCCCTTCTGCGCGTGGGCGGGGGTCTCTCCTGTTTCAGGTGGACCCGCCCAGGCCCAGGTGAAACCCTTCGCAGCACCTCACTACCCAGGGACCCAGGCCCAGGAAGTCTCTCCAAGGGCCTAAAGCCCCTGGCGCCCTGTATCTCGGCAGCCCCCAGACCCAAAGCAAACCCAGCACAAATTATAGACACCACAAGCAGCCGCCCACTTTAAAACAGCACCCCCACCCCAGTCCTGCGCCTAGTCCCTTGGATATCAGGCCAACTCCCCACCCCGAAACCACTGAGGCCTCCCGGAGCCCGGGGGGACCTCGGTTCAGCCCTCTGATTACCTCTGAGAGACGATCTGTAACCACTTCGGGGGGGCAGCACCCGGCTCCCCCCGCCCGGAGGCAGGCCTGCGCTGGCTGGCTGCACCCCAGTATCCAGACCAGGCTGGTGCGGGAAGCAGCCTTGTGTGCCAGCCCCACCCCCACCTAGCCCACTCCCACTCACCCTCCTCCTGGAAGACGCCCCCCTGGACGAGCTTGAAGGACAGAAAGATGGCCCCTTCCTGCTGCAGCGTGGTGGAGTGGGCGGGCATGGAGCCTGGTGTGATGCCCCCAATGTCCGCGTGGTGCCCGCGGCTGGCCACGTAGAACACAGGCCGCGCCTGCCCGGGCCAGAACACCTAGGGGTTGACAGCGAGGGTCAGCGGGCCGGCGGCCGCGCCCCCAAGTTATCTGGGCGGCGCCCCTCACCGGTGTGATGACAGTCAGGTCCGGGAGGTGGCTGCCCCCTGCGCTGGGGTGGTTGCTCAGCAGGACGTCGCCGGGGTGGAGGTCAGCCCCCAAGTGCTGGATCTGAGGCCGGGAGATGGGTGCACAGTGGGCCGGGGGTTGGGGGCGCAGCGGGGGCGCGAGTGGGGAAGGCGCGGGGCCGGCAGACCTGGAACTGCACCGTCTCCTGCATGGCGCCCAGGTGCACGGGGATATGCGGGGCGTTGGAGACCAGCCCCCCATCGGGCCCGAAGAGGGCGCAGGAGAAGTCCAGGCGCTCCTTGATGTTGGTGGAGATGGCCGTGCGCTGCAGGATGCGGCCCATCTGCTCTGGGGGCACAGAGTGACCAGCTGCCCGCCAGCCCCACCCCACCCTCAGCCCTGGGGTGTGGGCAGGTTGGACCCGCCACCTTCAAGGCCTCTGAGGCCCAGACCAGGACGCGAAGGGGACGAGGGCCCATCAAGGCAATGGCCGTGGCCACGCCCTGCCTTGCCTGTGTGAGGGGCACCCCTCCACCCCACTGCTGCCTCGTGCCCCACATCAGCCTATGCCCTGCCTAGTACATTAAGAACCCGGTGCCAGGGCAAGCCCCCTAGCAAGCACCGGGCCTGACCCTGAGCCCGGCTCGCTGTGCAGAGCCTGTTTGCTGGTCTCAGAGTGGCAATCCCAGATCACACGGTGCTGGCAGGAGAGAAGCGCCCACCCGGCCCGAGGCCGCGGGTGCAGCAGGGCTGTGCCGCTCAGGGCCGGGGCTCGCTGCCCGCCCCGTCGCAGCAGGGAGTCTGCTCCGCCCCTTCCCCGGGTCACACTTTCTCTCTACACCCTGCCAGGCATGCCATGCACCAGTCTGTGCCCAGCGTGCAAGCCCGCACCCCACCGGAGCGGGGCGGCAGGCGGCAGCCACTCACCGGCGATGCTCATGAAGCGGTGGGAGAAGACGGACAGCTGGATGGGGTCGAGCCGGGCGCCCGCCACGCTGGGGGCCTCCGCGCCCACGCTGATGCGGATGTCCCCGGTCTCAGTCACCTCTGCCTGGCAGCCTGGCTCCACCAGGATGGTGCTGGGGGCAGGGGAGCCGAGGGGCTAGAGGAGCCGGGCCAGAACCCCTCCCAGCCGAGGACCCTACATCCCCAGGCCGGGAAACACCGCAGCCAGAGGCCTTCAGACGCCTGCATCCTTGGGCCAGAGAACCCCCGCCAGGGCCTCACCGTGCGGCCAGGCCCTGGCAGCTGTGACCACAGCTCCCCCCACAGCCCCACCCTGGCCAGGCCTCAGCCCACCTGTTGCTGTCAATGATGAGGCAGGGCCCCTGAAGTTTGTGCCCACAGCTCAGCTCTCCCAACAGGTACACGAGGGTCTCCTGGTAGCCCCCCTCAAAGAAGCACTGGGTCACCTGAGGAGGGTGTGGGGTGAGCGAGCAGCCTAGGTCCCGCGCCCTCCCCGGGTCTCCCCCTCCACGCCTGTCCCCACGTCGCGGGCGGCGTGGGTGGGCGGCATGGGCAGGGCCACCAACCTGGTCTACCCGGGGAGGCCCGCTCCGGGCGCCCGGGACGTCCTCGAGGCGCAGGCCGCTGCGGCCGGTACCCCTCACCCGCACGTCGTCCACCAGCACCGGCCGCTCGGGGATGATGAAGCCAAACTCTCTCACGTACCTGCACAGCCACCGGCCCGGAGCGAGCCGTCAGGGCAAGGCGGCTGGGCCAGCGGGCACCCGCCGCCCTCCCGGGACGCGGAGCTCACGCACCTCTCCACGAAGGCCGCCCCAAAGTCGCCAGCTCTGGGTGAGCGGGCAGTGGCTGGGTGCCCGCGGGCAGACACCATCAGGGCGCAGTCTGTGCCCTGGTAGCGCAGGTGCAGGAAGCCCTCGGTGCTGATCTGGGACCTGCGAGGCAGCAGGCAGGGCACTCAGCTGTGGTGCCCCTGCAGGATGCCCTCGGAGCCAGCCCTCCCTGACCGCCACCCAGAGGGCTCGGGCACAGATGAGGTGGCTAGGCTGCTGCAGGCCCCTTGCCTAGCCTGGCCGGTCCCCAGAGCCCCACCTGGGGAAGCCCTGGGCCTTCAGGGCGTCCACGCACTGCTCCTCCAGGCGGCTCAGCCTCTGGTCCAGCTGCACGAAGTTCTCAGGAGCGTAGGGCAAGGCGCAGGGCTCCTGTGCCTCGTGTACCACGTCTGCCAAGGCCAGCCCCAGTGCTGACAGCAGCCCGCTATGCCTGTGGCGCAAGGACTGTACAGTGATGGGGGGCACCTCCCGAAGCTGGCCCCCCACCCCGGGACATGCGCACCACACCTGGACACACCTGTGAATGTGCACGGTGTCCATGCCTAGCGCCCGGGCGATGGCACACGCGTGCTGCCCACCGGCCCCCCCAAAGCAAGCCAGCACGTGGGCCGAGGGGTCGTGGCCTCGTGCCTGTGGAACCAGAGGGGTCAGTGGCCTCCCCTGCCACCTCCCCACCCCGGGCGAGGGCGAGGCGGGCGTACCTGCGTGAGGGCCCGGATGGGCCGGCACATGGCCTCGTTAGCCACTCGCACAAAGCCCATGGCCACCTCCTCCAGGCTCAGCGGGGAGGCCGGGCAAGGCCCGCTGGTCAGGAAGCCATTGACTTCAGTGGCCACAGCCTCCAAGGCCTTTCGGGAGGCCTCCGGGGACAGTGGCTGATCCTCTCCCGGCCCAAAAATGCAGGGGAAGGAGGCAGGCAGCAGGCGACCCAGGACCAAATTAGCATCCGTCACTGTCGCAGGGCCTCCTGGGAGGTGTGCACAGTGTGGGGGCTGGGGGCTGGAGGCGGACGCCAGGGGTGGGCGGTGGGGCTGGGGCTGCAGGGGCGGGCTGGGCCTGGGCAGTGCGCCAAGGGGCCTGGCGGAGCCCACGCCCGCCGTGCTTACCTTTGCGGTAGCAGGCGGGGCCTGGATGCGCTCCCGCAGACTCCGGCCCCACCACGAAGAGGCCCGACCTTTGGGGACAGGGATGGGATTGGAGGCAGGCTGGGGGGCTGGCGGGCTGCAGTCCCCACCCTGGGCGTGGGGTGGGGCTGACCTGAAGAAGAGGCGCGAGCCCCCACCAGCTGCCACCGTGTTAATGTCCAGCTGAGGGGCCTGGAGGGTGACACCAGCTGTGCTGGACTCGAAGACGTGCTCGAACTGCCCAGCGTAGCGGCTCACGTCCGTGGACGTGCCTGATGCGGGCGGGGTGGAAGGAGTCGTTTCAGACCCGAAGCCCGACACTGCCCAGCCCGGCAACTGAGGTGCCGCCGGCCCCCACCTGCAGGCCCTCATACCTCCCATGTCAAAGCCAATGACAGGGTGGCCGCCCTCCACCCGGTAGGCGGTGGCCGAGTAGCCGACCACACCCCCAGCAGGGCCGGAGAGCACAGCACGGGAGCCGCTGAAGGCGTCCACGGGCGCCAGGCCGCCGTCCGAGCGCATGAACAGCACCTGCACGTCCTGGGGGCGGGTGGGCAGTGAGGAGCAGGGCAGGCGCTGGCGGGGTGGCTGGGAGCAGGGGCGGGGGGCCTCACCTTGAGCTGGCCCTGGAAGCCGCGGCGGAAGCCCCGCACGTAGCGCTGGATGGTGGGCGTGAGGTAGGCGTCGGCGCAGGCCGTGTGCCCCCGGGGCACGATGCGTACCATGGGCATGGCTTCCGAGGACAGCGACACATGTGTGAAGCCCAGCTCCCGGGCCAGCATGCCCACCTGCTGCTCGTGCCGGGCCCACCTGCGATGACGCCCAGGGTCCCTGAGCCTCCCGCCACCCCGCCGCCACCCCCAGCCACCCGGGGCCCCGGCCCAGCAGCCCACACTCACGTGTAGGAGTGCATGAGCACCACGGCCAGGCTGCGGATGCCTCGCGCCAGGAGCCCCTGCAGCTTCCCACGCAGGGCCTCCAGGTCCACAGGCTGCTGCACCTCCAACAGGTCCCCTGTGCGGCCTGCCAGGAAGCCCACAGCTGCTGCTTCGAAGGCCCGCCAGGGCCTGCCACCCCGCCCACCACACCGGAGGCAGCGCACCTTTCACAGGTGTCCCAGCTCCTGGCTCCCCTCGACACAGCACCACGCGCTCGTCCACTTCCAGCACCTCCTCGTAGAGCACCTCGGGCATGGGCACAGCCTGAGGGCGGGCAGAGGCTCAGAGGAGGCCCAGGCCTGACGCGCCTTGCTGAGGTCCCGGGGGTGGGGGGCAATGAAGTCGAGGGGACCCAGCTCGACTCCCCAGCAGGCCGAGGTGACCCCTCAACAGGTCAGCCAACAGGTGCAGGAGACACCATCAGACAGGGTGATCCCAGCAAGGCCCACCCAGGGGTGGGCTCTCTGCCCAGAGGCGTCTGAGTGCAGCCAACAGCCCCACCCCCGCAAGGGCAGCTCCTTCCCAGAACCCGGCGGCGGTGGTGAGCGGCAGGGTCCAGGATGCGCCATAGTGGCAGACAGGCACAGGACAGCCTGTGACCGCTCAGGGCTGGGGGTGGCGCACTGTCCCACTACAAGTGCCCAGAACCTCCTCTCTATCAGCTGGTGGCCTTTGGCTAGCGCTGACCCTTCCAAGGAGTGCCCTCTCCAAGGGGCCACGGCACCCTGGGAAATCACGAGCGGCAGAGCTGGTCGCCTGCTGGCACTGCGAGCTCACCAGGTCGAAGAGGTCCTGGCGGGCCTGGGTGCCCACATGCAGCAGGTCTCGGAAGCCTCGAGTCACCAGCAGCGCAAGTCGCTCCCCCCGCCGTTCCAGCAGCGCGTTGGTGGCTACTGTGGTGCCCATGCGGATGCTGGCAATGCGACTGGTGTCCAGGGGCCGGTCCCGCGGCAGCAGCACGCCCCCCTCCTGGGAACCACAGGAACCATCAGGCCTCTGGCCCAGACGTCCCTCCTCCAGCCTGCCTCCCTGCCCCGGCCACCTGCTCCAGGATGCGGCGGATGCCCTCGGTGGGGGCGTCCGCATAGTTGGCAGGGTCCTCTGAGAGCAGTTTCAAGACCCTCACGCGCCCGCCTGGGCACTGGGCAAAGACGTCGGTGAAGGTGCCTCCACGGTCGATGGCAAAATGGAAGCGCCCTTCCGGGTCGCCCATGGTGACGCGGCGGGAATCCAGCAGCGAGTCTTCAGCCGGCAGTCCTGGGAGAAGTGGACCGAGCAGTGGTCAGCAGCGGGCCTGGGGTCATGCGCAGGTGGGGAGAGGTCGGGGGACGGGAGGTGCCAGGCCTAATGCCCCCCAGCCCCCGATCAGGAGCGCAGCGTTAGGACGGAACCCAGGTGGAGGCGCAGAGGGGCCCTCGGGCTGCGGATTCTGGCCCTTGAGGAGCTAAGAGGCGCTGGGGTGGGGACTGCGGGGCGCGAGCGAGAGAAGGCCGCTCGCTTCCCAATTGCTCGACCTTGGAGAGGAGGCCGTGCGGGACACGGGGACGGGGCGGAGCCTGCGCCGCCGACGGGGCGGGGCCGGGGGCGCGGAGACGGGGCGGGGAGCGCGGCGGCGGCCGGCGGGGGCCGGCGGGGGCCGGGGCGCAGAGAGGGGAGCGGGAGGGTCCCGACCCGGGGCCCCCTGGCCTGTCGGCTCCGGGCGCTCGCCGTCTGTTCGGGCTGCCCTCGCTCCGGGCCGCGCCCGCCGCCAGCCCGGAAGCGGGACCCGCCCCCCGCACGACCGGTCCGGGCGCGCCGGGCTCTCCGGGTTGCGTCAGGCTCGGGCTGCCCGGAGCCGCCCCCTCCTTCGGCCGCGAGCAAGTCCAGCCCGGACCCAATTCGGGCGGCGCTGTGCGGGCGCGGCCCCTTCCCCGCGGCCCGTTCCGGCATCTGCCCCTGCGGCCGCCCGGAGGTCGCCAAGCGTGGGTGCCCTGGGGACCCTCCTCCAGGTCCAGGGGGCGGGGGTGGGGAGCGGGCTGCCCAGAGGGGCTCGGACTGTGCCCCAGAGCGAGGCAGGTGGGGACAGGGCGCGGGTGGTGAGGAGGGCGGAAATGAGGGACTGAGCGAGCCTGGGAGAACCCCGGGTAGGGACCCCTCCACGCCTCCTTCCCGGACGACCCCGCGACACCCGACACTGGCTGATGTGGCGGATGGTGGCCCCTCTGCGGGCCTCAAGGCTGCCCCCCGTGCCTGCTAGGCCTGAGGTGTGGGGGGTTCCAGAGACGGACCGGTGGGGGCGGCGGGCGGCCGCGCCTGCCTGCTGTGCCAGGCAGACGGGGCACCGCTTCCCCTGGCCCCACCGCACTCCGGGCTTCCCTGCTTCCTTGAGCCTTGCTGGCCCTTGGGGGGAGGGTGGGGGCTGCACCCAGGCTGCAACAAGGCTCCGCACTGACTGGACGGTGTTTGGCCACCTCTGCATGGTGAGGGGTTGAAGGGCAGCCTCCTGGCTCCCTCACTTCAGTCCGTCTGCTTGTGTGTCACGTCCTCAGATTTCACCTTTTCTCTTCCGCACCCTGCGTGGGAGAGACACCCCACGGCCCCGTGCCCCTTCCTCGGGGCACCTGCAGCGCCTGGCCCTTGGGGGCGGGGGTCTCCCTCTGCTCCTCACTGTCATGGCACAGCTGAGTGGGTGGCACTTGCGGGCCTCTGAGGAGAGCCCCCTTGGGCCCCTGGCACTCACCTCTCTCAGCGTCCTTGAACTTGACGGTTCGGCGCCGAGGCAGGCGGGGGCTGGCGGCCGCCTCAGCCAGGAGCCCGGAGCCGCCGAGGCCCAGGCTGCTGCCCCGATTCTTAAGCACCAGCTTCAGCTCCTGGTTCTCCTGGATGAGCCGCACGAGCCGCCGAAGCTCCTCGTTCTCCTGCGCCAGCCGCTGGATCTCCTGCCGCAGGCCCTCGTAGCTGCTAAGGGGGGACATGACCGGCGGCTGCCTGCGGCCGGTGGGCTGGCCAGGGACATTGGACCCCGCCATTGTGAGGTCAGCGTCTGCGCCTAACCCCGGGCCTCAGCAGCATTCCGGGGCCTGGGAGCCAGGGCCCGGCAGTTCTGACCACCGGGAGCGGGGTGCACCTGACCTCTGACCTCTGGCCCCCTGAGGGCTGAAGGATAAGAAAGGCCAGACCTGCCCCAGGCCAGGAGTCCCACTAGGAAGCCCCTCCTAGAGGGCAGAAGCGTCTTCATCCCAGCCCAGCACAGCGTGTGGCAGGGAGGGGGGGGCACGAGATTCAGGCTTCCCTGCCCGACCATCCGGCCACCACCCTCTGCAGTGTCCCCACGGCCCATGCCAAGTTGTGGGGCTCGGTGACTGCGCACAGTCCCAGAGGCGGTCACGGCCAGCACAGCACCTTAAGGGGTCTCAAGCTGAGAAGATGAGGCCTACCCCCCGACCCCCGGTGGGTCCGGGCCACCGCGTCCTCAGGCCACTCCCGGGGAAGGTCAGTGCCTCCAGGCCCGGTTGGTGATCTCGGCAGGAAGAAATCGTGAGAACGCTCAAGGCCGATACCGCAAACGTGAAAGCTTAAAACAGCACGCACTTATTCTCTTCCAGTTCCAAAGGCTGGAAGTCCAAGCTGAGCCTTCTGGGCTAACGTCAAGGTGTTAGCCAGGCCACTCCTTCTGGAGGTTCCAGGGGAAGATCCGTTCCTGGCCACGTCCAGCGTCCAGCGGTCCTCGGCTGTGGCTCCGTCCCTCCGACCTCTGCCTCCAAGGTCAGCCTCCTCTCCTCTCCCTTTTTTCGGCCTCACCCACAGCACATGGAAGTTCCTGGGCCAGGACTGAGCCCGAACCACAGCAGTGGTCCTGGCCGCTGCAGCGACCGTGTGGGATCCTTAACCCGCTGAGCTACCGGGGAGCTCCCCCCCTTTCTGTAACCACATACACGTCCCTCAGAGACACTCAGGGTTACAGCTGGATCCTCTGGGGCGCTTTGTCTTTCTTAAAATCCTTAGCTTAATTGTACCTGCAAAGTTCATTTTGATTTCTTTCTTTCTTTCTTTCCCCTTTTTTTTTTCTTTTTAGGGCCACACCCACGGCCTATGGAAGTTCCCCGGCTAGGGGTCTAATCAGAGCTACAGCTACTGGCCTAGGCATCAGCCATGGCAATATTGGATCTGAGCTGCATCTTCAGCCTACACCACAGTTTGCAGCAATGTTGGAGCCTTAACCCAGCTGAGCGAGGCCAGGGATCAAACGCACATCCTCATGGATACTAGTCGGGACCTTAACCCACTGAGCCACAGTGGGAACTCCCCGCAAAGGTCGTTTTGCCATATGTGGTAATGTTCACAGCCTTCGGGAACTAGCAGCTGGCTACCTCCAGGGGGTGTTCTTCAGCCCATTACACAGGTTGGACGTGGGCCAGGGACCCCAGCTGCACGGCGATTCGCCAGCAAAGCACGGCACCTCACAGGCGTGGGGAGCTTAAGCACAACCTTTGCCCAGTCGGAGGCTGGAGCCTAAGCTGTGCTGACTCAGATGTGCCTTCTAGGAAGCCGGGCTTAAATCTAAGAACCTGGGGGGTTGCTGAGTATAGTGACGTCAGAAGCTACTGTGGAGGGACAGACTTCACAGAACTGGTCCCAACGAGCCACCAGACTAATAAACTAACAAACAGCAAGAACAACAAGCCCAGGGAGGGGCTGGCTGACCATAATCCAGAGTTGCTATAATAGATCATCGAAAATGTCCACTTTTCAGCAAAACATCATGAGACGTTAAAAGAAACAGGAGACTGTGACAGGCTCACAGAAGGAGCAGTGGTAGTAGCTACCTTTGAAAGGGCCCAGATTTGGGGCTTTGTAGACAAAGATGTCCAAGCTTTGCTTCTACCAAGGCCCATAAAAAGAGAGGCTGCAGTGGTGGGTGCTGGCTCTGCAAGGGTCCCGCTGCCTCCGCAACCCCCACCTGCAGCAGCAGACACCCCCCACCCCGGGCCCCTTCCACCAAGCTCCCCCCACCGCCTGTTACGGACGCGACTTCGCCCTCCCTGCCCGCGGCCCCTCCGCCAGCAGTGCCCTAGCAGGGTTACCGCAGACCTTGCCTCCTGTTGGACACGGCTCTGCGCTGAGGACGTGTGGCCCTGAGCCCGTGACCCTGGCCCTCACAGGTCTTCCCGGGTTCCCTGCCAGCCCAGCGGACAGGTGACAGTCTGCTGAAGGCCCTGCCGTGTTGCCAGGTGGCTGCGGGCCCCTCTTGGGGAGGGACGCTGCTGAGAGGCGTCAGTGCTGCCCTCGGGGGCCTGGGGTCCAGGGACGGAGTCACTCTGGCGTCGTGAGGCTCAGCTCAGGGAACTTCCCGGCCAGGCCCCAGCAACACATTCACAGGGTGGCACGTTTGGTAACATTTGCAAAAGTAAATAGTTCAATCACAGTCAAGACTGTCTTCGCGCTGCAAGTCACTTTCAGCCACTTCCTGCCTGCAGCGTGGAACCGCCCGGGGGAACTGAGCGGGGAGCACATTAATCTGTGTCCAGCGGGAACAGTCACTTCCTGGTAGACGACATGGGTGTCACTCGGGGTACGACCGACTTCCAGGAACACAACCGCCCCCCTCTCTGCTGCATGTCACCGCACACTGGGCTGATGGGCCTGGCTAATGAGTGTCCTCAGCTCAAAAAATAGCTAATATTAGTCACAAACAAGAGCCCCCGAAGGCCGTGAAATCTTAGGGCTCATTTTTTTTTTTTTTTTTGTCTTTTTGCCTTTTCTAAGGCCACACTCATGGCATATGGAGGTTCCCAGGCTAGGGGTCTAATCAGAGCTGTAGCCACTGGCCTTCACACACCACAGCCACAGCAACGTTGGATCCGAGCCGCGTCTGCAACCTATACCACAGCTTACGGCAACACTGGATCCTTAACTCACGGAGCAAGGCCAGGGATTGAACCAGCAACCTCATGGTTCTTAGATGGATTCGTTAACCACGGAGCCACGATGGGAACTCCTTAGGGCTCATATGTAAAAGAAATTTGTGGGAAGTTTTCTCAAATTTGACGGTACTAAAATTTTACACAATATTCGCTAAAGGAGCTGTCACCTGAAAACAACTTTTCTGATCTATTAAACAAGTAATAAGGGGCCCTCCCGTTGTGGCTGAGCGATTATTGAACCCGATCAGTGTCTACGAGGATGCAGGTTTGATCCCTGGCCTTGCTCAGTGGGTTAAGGATCCGGTGTTGCCGTGAGCTGTGGTGTAGGTCATAGAAGCAGCTCGAATCTGGCATTGCTGTGGCTGTGGTGTAGGCCGGCAGCTACATCGCCAATTTGACCCCTGGCTTGGGAACCTCCATGTGCCACGGGTGGGGCCCTAAAAACACAAAATAAATGAATAAATAAAAATAAAAATTTGTGTTGCATATTGGGATTTTTCTCTATTCATTTAATTTTTTTTTTTTTTTTTTTTTTTTTTTTGTCACACACTCAGTATGCAGAGGTTCCAAGGCCAGGAACTGAACCCATGGGACAGCAGCGTCCTGAGCCACTGCAGTGAAACACCGGATCCTTAACCCCCTGAGCCACATGGGACCTCCTATCCACTTGACTTTTGATATATGACCTTGTCTTGTTTTTAAAGAGGGCCCTAAAGCTGTTGCCCTTGAACAGAACTTTTCAAAGTTGCTGGTGTCTGGGAAGCTAGTTTTCAGAAGGGTCTCTACCACCCCCAGTAAGAGGAGCTCACTGAAGCTAAGCTCTGCACAAACAGTGCTGATGCTGGGAGTCTGCGTCCACACCAGGCAGAGGGGCCCGCGTGACCGTGGCAGGCCCCCTGAGAAGCCCTGGGCACCGAGGCTCTTGTGGGTTTCCCTGGTGAGGACTAGTTCGTACACGTCATAGCCGCTTGTTGCTGGGGACAGAGTGTGTCCTGTGTCATTTCTCAGGGAGAGAACTCAGGAAGCTGGCACCTGGTTTCCTCTGACTCTGCCCCACGAGGCTTTTGCCTTTGCTAATTTTGAATGTCAGTCAGGAGTGCAATTGTATGTGCTGAATTCACTCTGTGAGTAAATCACAAATCCAGGGGTGGTCTTGGGGGTCTTCAGCACAGCTCCCAAGTTTGTAAGCTTTAGGCCCCCAAACCTACATCCACCCATGTGTGTGCCATTTGATGAGAACACAGGGGCCGGAGAACACAAGGCCGTCCTTCCTTCATGGCCAGTCCCCAAACCGAAGATGCTGTCAGGCTGCAGATCTTAGCTCTCAGGGGTACGTCTCCACCAGAGCACACAGTAGGGCTCCACTGTTCTGGAAGGAACCGCTCCACTCAGTCCCTTTGGGCTCCTTAGGCCCAAGGCCAAGGTTAGCCTACTCATCCTGAGTTGCAAGGGCCAACTGCATACCTGTGGGCTTCACGCTGCACTGATGGACCACAGCGACCTTGACCTAGTCAGAACAGGACAGTAAACCTCAACCTGCTGAGGGAAGAGTTTCCACAAGTAACCTGCTCAGTGCAGCTGAAGGGCCAAGAGCGAGGGGGTGCAGGGTGGCTAGTGGCAGAGGTTGACGGCCAGCATGGCCTTGGACCAGGCGTGGTCTCAGGGCCACAGCTGGCTGACCAGCCCACATGCCCTGGTATTCTAGAAGACCACCACCTTGGAAGGATGTTGTGCCTGGGCCAATGAGGCCCTGGACCACCACAGCGTGTCCGTTGGACCTGCTCTTCTCACAGCCTGATGCTGAACCGCTCCTATTGAGGGCTGGGTCCAGGTCCCCTCCCCTCGAGCCCGGCAGACCTTTATGACTGTCTTGACCCACAGAGTCTGCCAGAGTGACACCTCACAACTTTTGAGGTCAGGTGTCAAAATACCATGCACTCCCGTCTTGTCTCGGGGGGTCACCTTGGTGTCACGCTTCAAGGATGCCCAGGCTGAGGCTGCGGCCGGGGGTAGGTGTGCCATCTCACAGGACCAGTGAGTCCTGCTCAACAACCAGCATCTACCACCAATATGTGCGGGACGAAGCCTTCAAGACTATGTTAGTCACCATCTGCAGTGACCGCAGGCAGACTGCCTAGCTGAGCCCAGGCGAGCCCCAGAGCTCTGAGACATAACGATATATCTAATTTTTGTTATTTGAAGGCATTAAGGCTATGAAGCACGGGATAGACACGCGCACGGCTCCGTGCGGTCCCACGGGATAAACAAACACACAGCTCAGTCCCTTTCTGGAAGGGATGAGGGCATCTTTATTCACAAGTGGCAAAAGGAGGCCCGTTTCATTGCCTGTGGGAGCTGGTGTGACCGGAGATCGATCGCAAGGTAAGTGTGCCCCTTCCTGGGCCCCTGTGAATGTCGCTTCCTGTTGGTAAGTGTTGCAACACTATCAGCCCATCCCTTCCAGGTTCAAACAGAAAGCATGGGACCTGGCTTCCTAGGCACTGCAGAGGAACTGAAAAATGGAGCTGGGTGGGGGTGGGGGTGGGGCTGTGAACTCCCTGTCAGTGACCTTGCCCACGGTGAAACAGAGGTACCTGGAAACGGCAGGCACCTGGGGAGGAAAGCACCTCATTTCTCCCTCTTGTAGACCCATCCGCAGTTCCGGGGGACTTAAGTGACATGAGATGCTGGAATATAGCAGGCCAGGAAATGCAGGAGTAATTACACTATGTCAGTAACAGTCTGCAAGCTGGCAAGGATTAGGTAAAAAAAAAAAGCTGTAACGTTTTTTCTTGGTGGGAATTCACAGCCTTCACCTAGAAAGCCTTCCCATTCCCCAAGCCCCTGGACACGCACCCACTGCCCACAGCTTGGCAATTACTGGATACATCCTGGCACTTCCACCCCACAAGTATCAAGCAAAGAACCAGAGGCCCGCAGGATTAACCGCAATTTTTTTTCCTTTATAATGATTTTTATTTTTTCGACTATTGCCGGTTTACAGTGTTCTGTCAATTTTCTACCGTACAGCAAGGTGACCCGGTCACACATACATATACACATTCTTTTTTCTCACATTATCATGCTCCATCATAAGTGACTGGATATAGTTCCCAGTGCTATACAGCAGGATCTCATTGCTTATCATTCCAAAGGCAACAGTTTGCATCTACTAACCCCGGACTCCCAGTCCCTCCCAGTCCCTCCCCCTCCCCTGGGCAACCACAAGTCCGTTCTCCATTAACTGAATAGATTTTGTATTTCACACATATGACCACGTGTATGCACAACATAAACTATGTGCTTCTTTTTTAAGTGAACAAATGTAAAAACTAAAAAACAACAGAGAGTGTGTCTCAGATTGGGAGAAAAAATGCTTTTACGTTCGCAGAACTTAGAAGCCATGAGTCAAAACGACGCTTCCACTCCAGCAGCCGCGGCTCTCCCCCGCAAGCCTCGGGGGCGGGCGGGCGCCCGGGGTCGTGGGAACCGCCACGAGGACTCCACCACAGCGGGTCTCCACCGCGGGCAGCCGCGGAGAAGCAACCCCAATACCTCGCAGCTTTCCCTCCGCCGCCCCGCACCGCCGAAGTTCCCCGCGCTCCGGCCGTGGGGCCGCGGGGACCTCTGGGAGAACCGCCGGAGTCGTCCGAGGCCGGAAGTGGAAGCCGGTGCCCCGGAAACCCGGAAGTGGGGCATCAGGGCCGCCGGGAACTGTAGTCCCCCGGGAAACGGAAGCGGGGCTGACGGCCGGGCGGCATGGCGGGGCTGGAGCTGCTGTCGGACCAGGGCTACCGCGTGGACGGGCGGCGCGCCCGGGAGCTGCGCAAGATCCAGGCGCGGATGGGCGTGTTCGCGCAGGCCGACGGCTCGGCCTACATCGAGCAGGGCAACACCAAAGCGCTAGCGGTGGTCTACGGGCCTCACGAGGCGAGTGGGCGCGCGTTGGAAACCCGCGGCGGCAGCTGCGGGGTGGGCGGGGACGGCTGGCTGAGCAGAGGCTCGAAAGGTGAGGCCGGCGCGCCCCACCGTGTAGGGCCCTGGCCAGAGCCCTAATGCTGTGATGCACGGTGGTCCCTGCCTATCTCATCGGCCACTGTTCCCTGCACCCTCCACTCCTCTTTGCTCCTCCTCCAGGCTCCAGGCGTGCTCCCACTCGCTTCGCATCCTCACTTCTCAGCTCTACTCCATCGTCACCGTTGGGGGTGTCACCTCCCCAGGCCACCTTACTCACCTGTCAATTCCCTTTCCCTACAACCACACACTTCCGTGCCTTTCTGCACCCGCCTCCTCAGACATCGGTTTAACCAGTTCTCCTCGTTTGTGTTCCCACTGGTACATAAACTCCGTGAAGACAGGGACTTTAAATAAAACCGCCTGGGTTTATTGCCACTCCAGCGTTGGAGGCATAAGGCCAGAGGATGTAAATAAGCACGACGTACTTACAGAGCAGAAAGGCTGATGGTGAGGAAGATGGGAGATAACTCCAAATGAGACTGAGGAAATTCTAGGGAGGCAAGAACTCAGAGCTTTGTAGAGCAGGGAAAATATTTAGGATTTATCTCACCCGTGGTGGGAAGCCTTTAAAAGGTAAGTAACATGTAGGCGAGGAGACAGGATCGGACCTGTCCTTTGTGCACAGACTGTACAGGTGGAGAGTGGGTTGGAAGAGGATGAGTCAAAGATGGAAACAAGGAGGCCCGTTAGAGAGGTGAGAGCCAGAGGTGATGGCGGCTTAGACACTGACCCAGTGGCCCTCCCTTGGGCCATGTTTTGGAGGTAAAGTAGCTGCTGGTTGAGATGCTGGAGGTAGAGGAAAGGAGGGAGGGAGGCCAAGGCTTAGGACATACATGGACCAGAGGAAGGGGAAGGGGCAGCGTGAGCTGGGAGGAGTGGGCCTGGCTAATGTGTCCTTCCCCCCACCCCCAGATCCGGGGCTCGCGGTCACGAGCCCTGCCAGACAGGGCCCTGGTGAACTGTCAGTACAGTTCTGCGACCTTCAGCACAGGCGAGCGCAAGCGGCGGCCACATGGAGACCGTAAGTCCTGCGAGATGGGCTTGCAGCTGCGTCAAGCCTTCGAGGCAGCCGTCCTTACCCAGCTGCATCCTCGCTCCCAGATTGATATCTATGTGCAGGTGAGCAGGCGGCAGCCCTCAGCTGGGGACGGGAGAGAGAAGGAGGGGGAGG
>PVHT021183556.1:17665831-17683271 GCA_004024745.2 Catagonus wagneri | reverse complement strand
CATGGGTGTGGCCCTAAAAAGCAAAAAAATTAAAAAATAAAAATAAAGAAATTTACAGAAGCTCTAGGAATAGTTAAAAAGTCTTCCACATGAAAATTTGTATCTGTGAACATTCATAGCAGCATTATCCCAAATAGCCCAAAAGTGAGAACAAGCCAAATGCCCATCACCTTATAAATGGATAAATAAATTGTAATATGTTCACATAATAGAATATTATTTGTCACTCAAAGGAATGAAATACTAACTCATGATTCAACATGATCACAAAAGACCACACATTTTATGATGTTACTTATATGAAACATACAGAACAGGCAAATCTGTAGATGCAGAAAGCAGGAGTTCCCGTTGTACCTCAGCGTTCGAGAACCCAGCTAGGATCTATGAGGACGTGGGTTTGATCCCTGGCCTTGCTCAGTGGGTTAACTATCCAGCATTGCTGTGAGCTGTGGGGTAAATCACAGATGCAGTTCAAACAAGGAGTTGCTGTGGCTGTGGTATAGGGTGGTAACTGCAGCTCCGAGTCTACCCCTAGCCTGAAAAATTCCCTATGCTACAGATGTGGCCCTAAAAAGAAGCAAAAGAAACAAGGGGGGGGGGAAAGAAAGTAAATTAGTGGCTGCCTAGGGCTAAGGAGCTTGGAAGAAATTGGGACTGACTGATTACAGATTTGGAGTTTGTTTTTGAGATGATAAAATTGTTCTAAAATTGATTGTGGTGATGGTTCCAGAACTCAGTACAACAAAAGCCAATTGTTCACTTTAAATGGATGAATTGTATGCTATGTGAATAACATCTCAATAAATTTGTTTTTTTAAAGAAGATATTTGGATAGGTGGGTAGGGGTTGGTTGTATGTAGCAGGATGTCACTGGGATCGGTGTAAAGGGACAATGAGATACAAGTCATTGGGAAATGGGTAGGACTCCAAAATGAGTAGGTAAGAATGATGCAGAAGTTGAAGCAAGAGTTTAGGTGTGAAGCACCTGTATGTTAATTTTTAATACATGAGCATTAGCAAGAGTTTTAAGATGACCATGTGAGCTTTTTTTTTTTTTTGCTTTTTAGGACCCCAGCCTTGGCATATTGAGATCCCAGGCCAGGGGTTGAATCAGGGCTATAGCTACCAGCCAACACCACAGCCACAGCAACACCAGATTCAAGCCGCATCTTTGACCTACACCACAGCTCACCATAACGCCGGATCCTTAACCCACTGAGCGAGGCCAGGGATCAAACCTGTGTCCTCATAGTTACTAGTTTGATTTGTTTCCACTGCGCCACAACAGGAACTTCAGAATTACTCCTGCTTGAGAACCACTGATTTATATGTAGCTTTTTACAGGGTAGAAAGAAGTGGTATCCTGGCAATTATTTATCAGCCAGCTTTCTTGAGGGAGAAGGCTTAGTTTGTACTGTGTGCCAGTTTCCATGGTGTAAATACTCCCTAGGTGGCTTATTTCAAGTTACAAGTGTCATCAACCTGCTTGCAAAATTCCTAAAGATTTAACAACAAGCATTAGCGAGGTGATATAAGCCGACTTCAGGGCATTACGGATAAGGATCTACAGTGCTTAAGTGAACAGAGTGTTCCAGCTCAGGGAATCTGAAACTGTGGCTGGCAAAGTGATTCCTGGGGCCAAGGTTCTAGCAACCATGAATAAGCCCACAACTACAACTTCTGTAGTCTCCTCTCCTTTCATTGTGGATCTTGCCACCTGTTTTAATCTTCTAATCTTAATTAGAATCAAGTCCTAATGAGAGTTGCTTTCCTTGGAGAAGCAGCAGAGCTGAGGCTTGAATGGAAAAGACTTCCTCATTCAGACATAAATAAGCTGATGAGACTGCCTATTTTCTCTTGGCCAGTCAAGCAGTCATCGGGTTCAAGGCCTCTAGAGAAAGCTGTTAATAATGTAGACTCAAGGTCTTGGCAGATTTATTACATTACTATTAGGTAGTAAGTCAACTGGATCAACTTTCTATAGCCTAAAATGGTCCAAAGAGAGCATTTAGGGTAGGGCATGTGCAGTAGAATTTTATACAAGGGTCAGTCAAATCCCTGTGTAATGATAGGAAATATACAGATTGATGTATGAAGTCAGAGAGAGGAGCTTTTAGAAATAATCCTGATAGCAGTTTGTGTGCTAGTTTTCCCAGGTTTTTTCAGTTGCTTTTTTTTGTTCTGTTTTGTTTTTAATATGGCCACATCCTCAGCATATAGAAGTTCTCAGGCAAAGGATTGAATTCGAGCAGCCGGTGGGACCTACCCCACACTTGACACAACACAGGATTCTTTAACCCACTGCACCAGGCCCAGGGTCAAACCTGCGCCTCCACAGTGACCCAGGCTGCTGCAGTCAGATTCTTAACACACTTTGCCAGAGCAAGAACTCCCTCCCAGGTGGTTCTTTGAGAATCAGGCCAAAGAACCAGGCAAGTTCTGAATTCTGCGCATAATGCCTTAGCTTTTACAACCGTGAACACTCTTCATACGTGACACTGCGTATAATTATTAGTCTGTTTAAATACCTCCACTGAAAGGTATTGGACTTGACACTGGACAGCATATAAATATTTTTTGATAAAATAGTATTCATAGTGATCAGAAAATATTCATGAAAATGGCCACTCATTTTACACTAAAACATTAATTCAAGGAGGAGAAAAAAAGTAACCAGGAAAAATATATCAACTGCTATGACATAGATCTGAGTCATACAGAAAAGTAAAAAGGCACGACCCTAGAACCACAAAGGTTTAGGACCATGCGGGCTGAGATCTGGATCCTCTTGATTTGGTTCTAGCTTCTTGCATTCACCTTGACTTCATTTGTGCATACCCCACACTGCCATGTTCATTCACACATAATCTTCTTTAAGACTTAAGGGGACAGTTTATCCTTTTAATTTGGTCTCATTTATTTAACCACTTTCCTAAGGAAGCTAGAAAATAAGTTTTGAGATAAATGTAAAGAACTTATAGTACGTGCCAATTTTCACCTTTCAAACTTTTCCTTCCTTCCTTCTTTGACTCAATCATTTGTTCACATAAATGCTTTACTTTTTCTTTTTTCTTTCTTTCTTTTTTTTTTTTTTTTTTTTTTTTTTTTTTTTTTTTTTTTTTTTTTTTTTTTTTTTTTTTTTTTTTTTTTTTTTTTTTTTTTTTTTTGTCTTTTTAGGGCTGCGCCTGCAGTATATGGAGGTCCTCAGGCTAGGGCTTGAATTGGAGCTGTAGCTGCCAGCCTACGCCACAGCCACAGCGTCGCAGGATCCAAGCTGCATCTGCAAGGTACACCACAGCTCATGGCAATGTGGGGTACTTAACCTTCCAAACAAGGCCAGGGATCGAACCTGTGTCCTCATGGATGCCAGTGGGATTTGCTTCTGCTGAGCCACTAGGGGAACTCCCTTGAGTATCTACTCTTGTCCCCAGTTCTATGTTTGGTACTAAGGAAACAGAGATTATGAATAAGGTTGCACCCCCCCAACTTTGTGAGGCCACACGATCATGCAATAAACAGATAGTAAATAATATCCTATTTTATATATAGCTATAATATTTCCTATTGTAGATATATATGATAGGTCTCTCCTGTATAATAATCAAGAAATGAACACTATTTTGCAATACAAGTCGGTGGCAACAAACCTCAGAGAGAAATCTGGGAGCCCTTTGAAAAACTAAGCACTTAATAGGCTGGCAGTTCCTCAAAGGCTTACACCCAAAGTTAGTTACCATATCACCCAGCAATTCTACTCCTCCAGGTATACCCAAGAGAATTAAAAACATATTGTTCAAAAACTTTTACATAAATATTCATAGCAGCATTATTCATTGTAGCAAAAACTGTGAACAATCCAAATATACATCAACTGATGTGTGGATAAACTGTTACATTCATACACTGGAATATTGTTTGGCAACAAAAAGAAATGAGGTATCGACTCATGCTTCAGCATGGATGGACCCTGAGTACATTATGTGAGTGAAAAGAGCCAATCTCAAAAACCAGGTATTACATAATTTCATGTACATGAGATGTCTCAAATAGGTAAATCTACGGAGACAGAAAGTAGTCTAGGGCTGGCACTGGGTGAAGGAGGAGAGGGGAGTGACAGCTAAAGGTTACAGAGCTTCTTTGGGTATGATTAAACTGTTCTAGAATTGATCATGTTTATATAGCTAGTGAATATACTAAAAATAAGGTAATTGTACAACCAATGGATGAGCAATATCTTTTTTTATTTTTTAAAGTTTTATTGAAGCATAGCTGATTTACAATGTTGTGATAATTTCTGCTGTACAACAAAGTGATTTAGTTATACCGGCTATGCGTAGTTTAATACTGTATATTATTAATGTAATATTCTTTTCCAGATTTTTTTCCCACATAGATTATCACAGAATATTGGGTAGAGTTCCCTGTGCTATATAGCAGGTCTCCATTGGCCAGTGTGCATATGCCAATCCCAACCCCCAGTTCACCCCAACCCCGCCCTCAATCTGTCTCCTCTAGTAACCAGAGGTTTGTTTTAAAAGTCTGTAAGTCTGTTTCTGTTCTACAAATAAGTTCATTTGTATCCTTTTTGAAGATTCCATATATAGGTGATATCATACTGTATTTGCTTTTCACTGTCTAATCTCACTTAGCATGCTAATCTCTGTGTTCATCCATGTTGCTGTAAATGGCATTATTTCACTCTTTTTTATGGCTGAGTAGTATTCCGTTGTATATATGTACCATCTCCTCTTTATCCACTCCTCTGTCAATGGACATTTAGATTGCTTCCATGTCTTGCCAGTTGTGAGTAGTGCTGCCACTTTTGCACATCTAAGGAAACCATAAACAAAGTGAAAAGACAACATCTGAAAGGTATCTGCATGCCAAATTCAGTTCGATTTGCATATCTCACAGAAGATTAACTAGCCTGTCACGGGTCTTTATTTCTTTGAGGGTTGTTGGACGGCAGCCTGCTGTCTTACAAGATTCTGTGCTTGCCCAACTTCAAGACCAAAGAAAGAGCCCAGAATCAGTGACAGAGACATCAATGATTTAATGGATGGGGGAGCATCTTGTCTGAAGCAAGGTCCTGGAGCGACACCCCACCTGGTAGGGCAGCCGATGGGGCAGAACATGGTGGCTGCCTTTGCTCTGGATGAGTTATATCTTAATAAAGCTTGAATATTACATTAATAATATACAGTATTAAACTACGCATAGCCAGTGCTAAATGAAAGCTAGCTGATACTATTATTGTCTTAAATGAAAATGGAAACAAGACATCGCTTTTCAGTTTGTAGGCTGACAGAGATTAAATAGTTCCGTAATGGACAGCAATGGCTAGAATGTCCAGTCTTTTGTGGTTTTATTTTGATCAAGAGTATATTATACTTTTAACCAAAGAGCTAATTAAAAAAGGAAGATAAGAAACACATGAGGCCAGCAAACATTCCATTAAATGAAGTTTTCCTCCATTTCCCTAATCCAGATAGATTTGGTCTAACTAGACTAGATTGTGGCGAGGAGGACATGTGTGTGCATGTGTGTGTGCCCTCAAGTTTCCTAGTTATTAATTATACTGAAATTTTAAAATAAAAAACCCTGGAGTGCCCTTTGTAGCTCAGCAGAAATGAACCCTACTAGTATCCACGAGGATTAGGGTTCAATCCCTGGCCTCGCTTAGTGGGATAAGGATATAGCCATTGCTGAGAGCTGCAGTGTAGGTCACAGAAGCAGCTCAGCTCCTGTGTTGCTATGGCTGTGGCACAGGGCGGCAGCTACAGTTCTGATTCGACCCCTAGCCTGGGAACCTCCATATGCCACAGGTGTGGCCCTGAAAAGCAATCAATCAATAAATAACATTTAAAAACCTTACTTTCTCCCCAGTTTAGCACTAGATAACATTTTCCTTGGTGTTATTAATTCACCCTACCTCCTAACTTCCCAGCATACTTTGATCTGTGGGAAGTACCACAGAGGTGTAAAGAGCAATATTTTCTTCAGCTTACATATAATTTAACAAAAGGAACAAGAAAACTCCGAATAACAATACAATAGCTTAATGATGCCACAAGTCAATACCTAGTCTAGTGTCTTAAAATGGCTTTTCTGAGATATTACAGTTTCACCTGGAGATCAGCAGGGGGCACTTTAAACATGTCTGTGCTGAGTTAGGCTCGCCTTATTTCCAGTCTAGGGTTTCTCAGGATGTGAAGCCTTCAGCATAAAGCATTCGTGATATCGCGTATTTAAGTCTCATAGAAAGTCTCCCTTGATTTCCCATGTCCTTAAGCTTTTAAGTTTGGAGTTTTTGTGGAATGGGGAAAATAAAAACTACTTCTAAACAATCATGGATTATAAATCTGTGGGTTATGTGTGGGACATTCTTTTTAGTTTTTATGAGCTGTTTTCTGGGCATGACCTATAACTTCTCCCCCTCCACCTGCTGTAGTTCCTCTGTGACAACATCTGTGTCTCTGGTATGTTCTGCTGTGTCCCCCTCAGCCTAAAACCTTATGCTGGGACAAGGCATTGCAATGCATTGGCTTAAAAATAAATAAATAAATAAAAATACGGGAGTTCCCATTGTGGCTCAGTGGTTAACGAATCCGACTAAGAACCATTAGGTTGCGCGTTCCATCCCTGGCCTCGCTCAGTGGGTTAAGGATCCGGCGTTGCCGTGAGCTGTGATGTAGGTGGCAGACGTGGCTCGGATCCCGCGTTGCTGTGGCTGTGGCGAAGGCCGGCGGCTACAGCTCCTGTTAGACCCCTAGCCTGGGAACCTCCATATGCCGCGGGTGCAGCCCTAGAAAAGGCAAAAAGACAAAAAAACAACAACGTATTATCTCTTTTAAAAAAATTATCTTTAACTGAAATATGATTTTTTTCTCTTTATTTTGTGTTTGACTTCTTGTGTGTTAGGAAAAGGGAGGAGATGAATATCTCCGACTTAAGAAAACTAAAATCCTTTAAATACCTCCTGGTTATTTAACACTGTACTTTTATCATTTGAAGGAATTCCACACCCCACAATTCCTTTGCCCTGAAAGCAAAGAAAGTAACCCTGCTTCCTTTATTTAAACATGATGGAGAAAAATAAAAAAATAAATAAATAACCATGATGGAGGAAGGATGTAGTAGCAATATGAAAAATATAATATTTATCTGTACTTTCGTTTTTCCAGAACATCATCGGCACAATGGGAATATCATCAAGTTTGGGCATCTTGTAATGATGAAAAGTGCCTAGCGCGTGCAAATAAGCCATCAGTTTAAAAGAGGTGGGGAGAAAGAGGAAGGAATGAAGGAAGAAAGGGAGGAAGGAAGGAAGGAAGGGAAGAAGCATGTAGACAGAACTTCCCTACAGGTGGAATTCTGAAGTTTCTGGTTATTTCTTTGGGTGTGCTGATTTAACTTTCTACCTACATCGTTTTAAACTTGCCAAGAGCAAATATCCTTCCATAAGAGTACTGGTTTGTTAAATGTCTATAAAAAGCTAATTTTCTTTCAAGCTGAAGCTTTTTAAGCTCTGTTACAAAGGAAATGTAAATTATGGAAAAAGTAAAGGCTCACACTATCGGTGACTGGATAACCTTGCTGAAGTCTGGATGAGGCACTGCACTAACACGCGAGCAGTCTAGACTTGCAGATCATGTGAGCCCCTGCAAGAGAATGCAGGCACCTGATAGCTCTGAGAGCAGCCAATCAAGAGCGTGCACTGCTGCCACACCCACTGGCCCACTGCTTGTCCCCAGGATTGGAGCCAGCCTGCCTGCTTTGCTACCATGCTGAGTGTGAATTCTTCCTGGAAATCTCTGTAGCGCTGATGGCCCTGCAGTGTGACAGTACAGGCCACTCCAAAATCTGTTTCATATTAAAAAGCAAAACCTCTAGCTCCTGATTGCTTTGATTTTGTATCTGTTAATCTGGAAGATCATTTTCAAACATGGACTATAAGCATCACACTTCCCTTTAGCAACTGTGTGAAATCTTCCTGCAGTTATCTGAAAGGCACAGCAGTGCATATTGGTTTGGTTGGCCTATCAAATGATATTTACGTATGAAAACAGGCTGCATGAGTATTCTATATAAGATAGTGGACCTTTTACACTTTTATGTTATTTATACCTTGAACACATTCAATGCAAATACACTCATCTTCTGTCACTTTTAAAATGAGAATTTACTAGGTAATTTTTGGAAGACTGCCACATCATAGTTATTCATCCCCTGCATGGCCTGTTCTGCTACTTCTAAAGGTCTTCTCAGGGGTTTAATACTTGGAAGTTTTCAAAATCCCTTTACATGCTTTGTAGGAGTAGAATAAATGTGCACAATCTACTGTTTAATAATCACAATACAAGACAAATTGTCCTGTGGCATCTGATGCATTAGCTTAAAGATAGAATTCTGTTCTACAGAATAACAAACTTTGCACTCTTTGGGTATCATCTGGTATTTTGTTTTTGAGAAAAACTTAAAATGTGAGCCTAGTTTAAACTGTACGGACTTTCATCCTTCCAACATAGAAATGTAGATTGTGTGTGGGTGAGAGAGAGAGAGAGATCCAAGGAGGGACAGACAGAAGGAAGCATATAATAAGGTGCTGAGAGAAATAATCCAGCGTAGTTTATGAGCTTGTTTCTATAAATATAAAATGGAGAGTATAGTGTTAACCCTCCCTCCTGGCTCGTTCAACCCTTTCTTTGTATGTAAAAAGATATGTGAAAGCATTCTGAGCATTCAGGATATACATACATACATACATACATATATACATATATATAATATAGTGTATATATATATAATATAGTGTATATACATATACTATATACTATATGTATATAGTATATACATATATTCCCTGGTGGCCTAGTTGTTAAGGATCAGGCACGTCATGGGTATGGCCACCCCAAATTACAATATCCAAGATGATTTTATTATTTTTATTATTTTACTAGCATACCTCAATACATCTTTTTAAATAGCTTTATTAAGATATAATTTACATATCGTAAACTTCACCCATTTAAAGTATACAAGTCAGGAGTTCCCGCTGGGGCGCAATGGGATCTGCTGCCTCTTGGGAGCACTGGGATACAGGTTCAATCACAGCAAGGGTTAAGGATCCAGTGCTGCCACAGCTGTGGCTTAGGTCCCGGGCTGTGACTCGGGTCTGACCCCTGGCCCAGCAACTCCATAAGCTGCTGGGTGACAAAAAGATAATAAATAAAAAATTAAAAAATAGAGTGTACAAGTCAATGTTTTTTAGCATAGTTACAGTGGTACAACCATCACCATAATGAAATTTTAGACTATTTCCATCTCTCCCCCAGAAAAATCTCCATTCTCTGCCCTCCCCTATTCCCCAGGGTTAGGCAACACTACTTTCTGTCTCTATGATTTGTCTGTTTGTGGATATTTTACGTAAATGGAAGCACAGGATAAGTGTCTTTCATGACTAGCTTCGTTCACTTAGCATAACAATTCAATTTTACAGTTTTAGGCTATTTGATGTCAGTATCTGCATCTGAGGATAAAATGCTATGTTTGCATTCCCTGATGAGTTTGAAGACTAAGTATAATTTGCATGAGGCAAAAACTAGAAAACAGAGCAAGAGAGCTTTACACAACCACATAAGCTAATGTTAAAATACCAAATGTGTAAGTTCAAGCTGCAGAACATGTGTCCAGGGGTCTTTAGATTGTCACTGTCCAAGGGTATTGGGAGTGGGGGGATACAAAAACAAAAACTAACCAAGCAAAACACTGAAAGTAACAAAAAGGATCCATCACAAGAGAAGTAGCTTTAACAACTTAATGTCCCTTCCTCAGAAAACTGGTGATAAAGAGTATTTCAAGTAAACCCACATAAACCTGTGTTTAAGGGGGCCCAGGAGAGCCAGACCCCCTAGGAAAAGCAAATAGGCCTCATAGAGAAAGTAAATATTCGCTCCTGCCCTTTCCCCTCTTCTCTCTGGCAGGGCTGATCCTCCTTACAGTTTGCTCAAATATTTGGAAGTGAATTTAGGGCCCTCCCACCAACTTATGATTTTATAGCCAATAGGTGATGAGGTTTATTTGCATATTTCCAATCACATAAGCAGCCTTAGAGTGGAAACAGTGTCAGACCCGATTCCTCCCCCTCCTCCTCCTCCCTCCTACTCTGGGGAAACCTGCCACTTCTAGCTGCCCTGCCTCTTCTTTAAAGGGTGACTTGCCCTGAGCCAGACCGCTGCTCCCGCCCGCTCCCGCCTCGGGCTGTCTGCGCTCCGCTCCCGCCCGCGCCCTGTAACTTCTACCCCAGGAACGCATCCGGAGATGGAGAGCAAAGCCCTGCTCCTGGTGGCTCTGAGCGTGTGGCTTCAGAGTCTGATCGTCTCCCGCGAAGGGCTGGCAACCGCCGACAGTAAGTTTTGCGCGCAGGCTCCCCTCCACTTACGGAATCGGCTCAGTGGCCCACTTGCCTAAGTTGTGAGGAGGGGAAGGAGGAAGTCGGAAGGAGCTGCGAGGAGCACCTGGGACCCTCCTGCGCAAACGCCGGCCCCAGGAAGAATCATCTGGGTGGGATCTGGAAGAGGCACGTTGGAAATTCTCCCTCTGATCGCTTTGGGGTGGCTCCCAGTTCCTTTCTCTCTCTCCATCTCGCACTGTCGCCTCCATTCGGGCCCAAGCCAGGTTCCCAGGCGCCTGTGCTCAACAGGCAAGGATGGGGAGCGGGGGTGGCCGAGGCAGTGGAGAGTGAAGGGCGGGACAAGGCGGGGGCAGAAGGAAGGGCTCTGATGGCAGTGACCTGCAGTAACTTCTCCGCCAAGGTGACTCTGGTTTGGCCTTGGCTGCAGCTCAGCCCCTGCCGGTGAAGGTGCAGAGAGAAAGCGGCCCCTTCTAGAGAAGCCGGCGGGTGGCGGGGGAGTGGATGACGCGGGGAGAGGCTTGCCTGCATTTTGAGAAGCACGAGACACTCTGGCTCTCAGCTGGAAGGTGGAAGGGGAGAAAGACGGCGCCGGGCGGGCAGGGGGGTTGGGGTGGGGTGGGGGGACCCGCCGGCATCCCGGGACGCGGGTCCTGGACGCTTCGGGGCGCTGGGGAAGCGGTTCCAGCCTCTGCTCTTGCACGCTTGGTCTCTCTTAGCGCCCAGCGAAGAAGGATTGACCATGCTGAAAACGTGGCAGAGCGGCCAGCCTTCTGTGGCCGCTGGCTTGGGGATGCCAGGTCTGCACTTGGCCACCCTTACTGTCCTCAGGGCTGAGCCTGCCTCCGGGCGCCCTGCCCCGCGCGGAGGTCGCAGGCACTTGGGGCTTCTTGGTCGCCGCAGGGAGGCCGCTGATGGAACCCCAGTCACCGCTTGGTCGCTGTAGCTCACCAGGGCTAAGCCGTCCAGCCAGGCTAGATCTGAACTTCTTTATTGCTGGGAAGAAGAGCGCCCATCCCCAGACCTGCCCACAATACAGGCAGCCTCTGTAACTTGAACCTTGGTTCAGTGAACCCAAAGCAGCAACTAAAAAGGCAACTGAAGCAAGTCATTAAAAGAGGCAACAGTTTCTTTTCTCTTTTCTTGGTGGATTTACAGTTTGGGCGGTGTCCCTTGGATGTGCTTTTAGGCCGCATGTCCGCAGTGGTTCAAGTTACAGTCCAGCTGGTCCTTGACTCTGATTGCAGTTAAACCTTTGCTTTATTTCAGCACTGAGTTGTGAAATAATAGTTTTGATAGTTTTTTTTCTGATTAGGTTTTTTTTTTTAGAGTCCATTAAAACTGAATTAGATAAGTAAAGTATCTTTTCTGTCAGATCGGTTTGTGAACACAGGAGTTTCAGTTAGAAAGTCTTAAACACCTTATGAAGTAGCATATGTCCCTGAATAGGGTTTTACGTTATCCAAGAAAAGGGTTGGAACAAGCTCCAAATTTTTATTTCAGAAAGTTACACCGTAGGGTAGTGTTACCTTGAGCAGCGCGCGTGTGCGCACACACACACACACACACACGTGTCATCCACGGTCTGAGTTTTTGCTAGGCTCCCTGAGAGGTTCAGGACCCTAAATTCCAGGTCTAGTCAGTGTCACCTCTCTGGGTTTCACTTCCTCAACTCGAAAATGAGGACATTGGACCAGACTTAAAGTTCTCTTCAGCCCCTCTAATTTCCTACTCTTTGATGTAGATGGACACAAGTGATGAACGAAGTAAATTGCAATGTAACCAGCACATGGCTGTAAATGTTTTTGTAAGGGAAGGAATCATTTTGAAGTAGACTCTAAGTTAATCCTTCTCATCCTTCACTCCCAGTCTCACTTTATCCCCCCTCACCCCCTCTTGATATATGTTTTTTTAATTTTTAAAATTTTTTTGTCTTTTTAGGGCCGCACCCGCGGCATATGGAGGTTGCCAGGCTAGGGGTCCAATCGAAGCTGTAGCTGCCGGCCTACACCACAGCCACAGCCACAGCCACACCAGATCCGAGCCGCATCTTCGACCTACACCACAGCTCATGGTAATGCCAGATCCTTAACCCACTGAGCGAGGCCAGGGGTCGAACGTGAGTCCTCATGGATGCTAGTCGGGCTCATTAACCACTAAGCCACAATGGGAACTCCCCCCCTCACCCCAATATTTTGCCTCTCCTATCACAGCAATTTTCTGGCCCTATTCGCAGCCAAATGATTTTAAGTAGGAATGTCAGAAATTCAGAGTAGAGCCCTGCAAATGTGAGGGAGCGGTGAGCAGCACGCCCTCTGGGCTCTGCCTTTACTTGTTCATTATGGATTTCTTTCTAAGAAAACTATGAGGATACAGGCACAGCCCTCAGGCTCTTTGTTCTTGGAGCCACCACAATCTTGTGTGGCCTCGTTGGGAAACTTGAAGAGCTCAGTAGCTGCAGTTCTGGTTCACTGGCCAGAGTGAATTTCTAGGGTAGCATCTGAGTTAAACACGATGGTTGATGACAGAAAAATAGCAGATACCACCTCCGAAGGGAGCAGAGCTCAGCAAAAGAGTGACAGATTAATAGCTGTATGGAAAGGTAGGAGTCAGGCTTTGGGGAAGACTGACAATGAGAAATTTTCACTTTTAGGCAGTGTATTTTTACCTCAGCCCTCTCACTTTATTACGGGAGGAGAAATTTGGCTATACAATTTACAGCCACTTTTTTTTTTTTTTTTTTTGGTCTTTCTCTTTTGAGGGCTGCACCTGCGGGATACGGAGTTTCCCCAGACTAGGGGTGTAATCAGAGCTGTTGCTGCTGGCCTATGCCAAAGTCACAGAAATGCCAGATCCAAGCCCTGTCTGCGAACTACCCACAGCTCACAGCAGCGCCGGATCCTTTACCCACTGAGTGAGGCCAGGCATCGAACCCTCAACCTCATGGTTCCTAGTCGGATTCGTTTCCACAGTGCCACGATGGGAACTCCAACAGCTACTATTTTTTGCAAACTTTTTTTCTATAAAAAATGAAAAGTAGGATTTCCTTCTGTGAAGTAGTGGGTTAAGGATCCAGCCTTGTCTTTGCAGCTACATGAGTTCAATCCCCGGGCCAGCTCAGTGAATTAAGGATCCAGTATTTCTGCAGCTATGGCATAGGTTGCAGCTGCAGCTCGAATTGGATCCCTGGCCCAGGAACTTCCATGTGCCATGAGTGTGGCCAAAAAAAGAAAAAGTAAACTTGCTTGTTAGGTAAATCACGTGCATTGTCTACGTTGGAATATCTGAAAGCCCTGATCAATTCAGTCAGATAACATCAATTTTTCTCCCCCAAATTTGATTTTTGTTTTCACTTGTCTTTTTGGCATTCTGCGGATTCTGTTTGAATCAATAACCACGTCCATTGGCCTCAGAGGGCAGATGAATTACTGATGAAGTTCTTTAGGAGTGTGTGCTTGTGTGTATGTGAGAGAGAGAGAGAGAGAGAGAGAAGGAAAAAAGAGAGAAAGCAAGGAAGTGGAAACTTCTAAGAGAACTGTATTATAATTGAGTTCTTGTACCTCCTGTCTTCATATAAATGTTAATCGTATTTATCTGAGAACTGGGAACACCACGTCCAATTCTCTGGGACGCTCAATGCTCCAACTTTTCTGGCAGCAATAATGTCCCCTCTAGGAATTTACCTTTAAAGTGTTTTGACTTCTCAAGCCTAGTTTCACCTTCTTGCATTATTATCCACATTAAGATAACTCTTTGTCTTTGTCCGTACACTTAGATTTTAAGTTATCTATTTAGAGACTTAGGCATAAACATTACATAGTTAAGAAATGCATTAACTTGTAACTATCTTGGCACCCCCAAGTTTCCCCTTAGTGTTTGATAAGAACAGATGATGTCACTGATATGATAAGGCAAATTCAAGGTGGAGGCCCTTGTAAAGGGTTAAACCTTAAGCATTCCCCCCACCCTGCTATTCTAGGGTCACTTTACTTTCTAAGGGAATTTGGTGAAAAGTCCTTCTCCCCTTAAAAGGATAAGTGCAAAGTCACTAATATTATTTCCATGTGTGAAAAACAACAGTTTTCTTGGTACCAGTTGAGTCAAATCCGTTCATCTGCCAAAGAGGAGCAATCCCAATATATATTTTGGAACAACTAAACATACGGATGACCCACAGGAGGGTCCATTCATCCTTCTCTCTCCCTCTTCATGGTCTATGTCCGTTGCGTGAAGGCCGATAGAGATTTGGAAAGCACACTTATCTTTACAGTGCTGGGACCTCCTTGAGAGGTTGCAAACTCCAGTAGTGCGGAAATTCCTGTGAGAGCGCCAAAGAGAAGGAAAAAGTGACTCAGCACCACTAGTATTTATGATTTCATATGTAAAACAGACATAAAACTGAAAACATCACATGGCCTATAGAGCGGCACTGTTTTCTTGTCAAAGGCCTCATTATGCTTTCTGTAACTTAAAAAAAGAGAAAAGTCTGTGAAAAGTGAAACAAACATTTCCAAATACAAATTTTCTTGAGGAGGTATGAATGAATTTCCTATTATTTTTCTTTCCAAGCCATGTACCCAACAGAAAATGCCAGTTGTGGGAAGATGGAGTTTTCAGTGAGCCCTGCCAATACTCTGATACAAGATCTATAGATTGAAGAAACTTGTCTTTTTCATAGAAATCTACAGAGTCTGCCTTAAGAATTTCAAAGAGTATTCCTAGTCATTTCCAAACCACCAGCAACACCAGAGCCACAATGTTGCATAATTCTAGGGAAAGAAAAATAGACTAGAAGTGACTGGTATCCTCTGAAGTTGTGCGGGGTAATCATCTTAAGTATGAGTTTGGCAAATAGATGGTAGGTGAGATCTGTCTGCCAGATTGTTCAGATTATTTCTGCTTTAAAAACCTTGCTGATAGCACATGTTAAAATAAGGCTGTTAAGCGAGGAAACAGGAGTTATTTGATATGGAATGATGTGGGAGAGGGTGAAACGAATTTCTTTGTCCCTTTCAGTTTTCTAAAGCTCTTTCTAACCGTAAAAGAACTCCTTGAGCAGAACCTGAAAGTGGAATCAGATAAAAAAAAATCTATATATTTTCCACCGTCAGAGAAATAAGAAGACCACCAGAGTGCTTTCTGGTTAGGAAGGAAAAGGAAGACTCACATTGTCCAGTAAGATGAGAAGCAGAGCATATTTTTGGTAGATGAATGGTTTTCAAGCGCAGTTTTACTGGAGTTCCCTGTTGGCTCATTGGGTTAAGGATCTGGCATTGTTACTGCTGTAGCTTGGGACGCTGCTGTGGTGCAGATTTGATCTGTGGCCTGGGAACTTCTGTATGCTGCAGGCAAGGCCAAAAAAAAAAAGAGGTCAAGTGCAATTTTACACATCACAGTTTCTTACATGAACAAATTACTTTAGAATGTTCAGGTGCTAAAGAGCTATATGTGTTGTGAGTATGTGTGTGTGATCATTTTGTTGCATATGATGAATCACTTAGCAAGTAACCACAATATTGCCTAAAGAACTTTGAGAAATAATTAAAACAGGGAAAGTTGACTAGTGCTTAGATAACATCATAAACTTGACTCCGACGCCTGTACTTTCGCTCTACTATGTCATTCTATTTTATTTTTTTGGCCTCAATTTTGCAGTGTTATTTGATTTTATGGATTTTCAATTTTGGGGTTGTAAAAAGAGAGGAAGTTTAGATTAAGGAAGTAGAAATATTTCTAAGTAACCTCAGTTATTTATCTTCTGAAAGTTTTAAATAGTGAAATCTGAAATCCACAGGTTACTGCCTTCCTAGGGTAAATAGCTAAGTTTTTCGACTTTTTTTTACTTGACAAGAAGTTCGATAACTTCCCCTAATATAATTTCCCTTTGGTGTTCTTTGGTGTGCTTGTTTTGTAAAAGGGTTTGATTTTATTGATAATACCATTTACTTAAAGTGCTCTCTGTGATGTTTTATGAACTGACCGCAAATACCCTGTGAAGATTTGTCATCATTTAGAAGTATCGTCCATAGAGCTCCCGTCGTGGCGCAGTGGAAATGAATCCGACTGGGAACCATGAGGTTGCGGGTTCGATCCCTGGCCTCGCTCAGTGGGTTAAGGATCCGGCGTTGCCGTGAGCTGTGGTGTAGGTCACAGACATGCTCAGATCTGGCATTGCTGTGGCTGTGGCTCAGATTAAACCCCTAGCCTGGGAACCTCCATATGCCGCAAGTGCGGCCCTAAAAAGCAAACAGACAAACAAAAAAAGATAGGCCAAAATTCTCTTTCTCTCCTGACTCACTTTGGGATTAACCGTGAAGAAGCAAAGTGGATTCCTTTGTGTGTGTGTGTGTGTGTGTGTGTGTGTGTGTCTTCAATTTTATTGTTTGGAACCTACAGTTGCAAAGTATTTTTAGGTCAGTTCTTAAACCACTAAATAATACATGCACACATATTTAGAAGACTTACAATAATGTTCTATAAAAATTTGGTCTGCAACAGGACTTACCCTATTTTACTGGCCAAGCATAAATAAACACCTCCCCCGATGCACTTGTCTTTAATTTTCCTCTTACCATCTTACCGACATTTGTTTCTTTATAACCAATTCGTCTTACTGACATTTGTTTTTTTATAGCCAATCTGTATACACATAGAATCCAGGGCATTATTTTACTGCAACAACCTTGGTAAAGAGGTTAGCAAATTTAAAAATGTGTTTTGTATCCAGAGTGCATAATATTTGTAATCATTAAGAAACAGACATATACCCTCGGAGTTCCCTTCGTGGTTCAGTGGTTAACGAATCCGACTAGGAGCCATGAGGTTGCGGGTTCGATCCCTGGCCTTGCTCAGTGGGTTGAGGATCCGGCGTTGCCGTGAGCTGTGGTGTAGGCTGCAGACGCGGCTCGGATCCCGCTTTGCTGTGGCTGTGGCGAAGGCCGGCGGCTACAGCTCCTGTTAGACCCCTAGCCTGGGAACCTCCATATGCCGCGGGTGCGGCTATAGATAAAAAAAGCAAAAAGACAA
>PVHT021183556.1:17648242-17664831 GCA_004024745.2 Catagonus wagneri | reverse complement strand
GGGTTCGATCCCTGGCCTTGCTCAGTGGGTTGAGGATCCGGCGTTGCCGTGAGCTGTGGTGTAGGCTGCAGACGCGGCTCGGATCCCGCTTTGCTGTGGCTGTGGCGAAGGCCGGCGGCTACAGCTCCTGTTAGACCCCTAGCCTGGGAACCTCCATATGCCGCGGGTGCGGCTATAGATAAAAAAAGCAAAAAGACAAAAAAAAGAGAAGAAAAGAAACAGACATACTCCCTCTTCAAGCATTTAGCTGCTATTTGCTCAGTGTTTTTTAAGGTGAGGACTCCCATTTCTCGTTGAACCTTGTATACAATGACGAGTGCACCGACGTGGTTCCACCTACCCCCTTGAAAGTATTTGTCCCCGAAGTGGATTCTTTCCAAAACCACCCTTGCTGTAGTATTTTAAGCATTGACTTTGTGTAGAAGACTGTAAAGACGTAAGTGGAAAAAGAAATATTTGGGGAAAGAACTTGGGGAGTGAATTTGGCGCATACTTAAGACCAATATTTCTGAACAACCCACTAAATGATTTTTTAAAACATTTTGAACTGATGAACTTGCCATGAGGGGTGGGGATGATTGCATACAAAAACTCCCCCCCAGGCTTCCAAGTTTTCCTATTGCTAAAAGAAGCAAATAAATAGACAAATAAATAATGCTAATGAAGAGGAAACAGCCTTCCCTCAAGCCTTACGGAGTCATACTCTGGAAAGCAATCCTTTGATGTAACCGGAGATTTTAAAGAGGGTGACATCATATAGGAAGTATGTGGAACTCTGCCATGGGAGTGCCCTGAGCCAGCGTTCCCTTTGAGCTAGAACCAAGAAGCTTGGGTTCTGGTCCCTCCTCTCTCCCACACCATTGAGAGCATAACCTCAGCCGCCACACTTAAACTTAGTGTTTGAGAGATTAAATTAACCAAGGGATTCCCAAATAGCAGTTCACTTAAACCGAAATTATATACACACACACACCCTGAGTGAAGGAGAAGACAGAAGACACAGGAGAGATCAACATTGCTTAACTCTTTTTTTTTTTTTTGACTTTTTGCCTTATTTGGGCCGCACCCGCGGCATATGGAGGTTCCCAGGCTAGGGGTCTAACAGGAGCTGTAGCCGCCGGCCTTCGCCACAGCCACAGCAACGCGGGATCCGAGCCGCGTCTGCAACCTACACCACAGCTCACGGCAACGCCGGATCCTCAACCCATTGAGCAAGGCCAGGGATCGAACACGCAACCTCATGGTTCCTAGTCGAATTTCATTAACCACTGAGCCACGAAGGGAACTCCATCATTGCTTAACTCTTAATCTTCGTTTTTTGTTTTGTCTTTTTAGGGCTGCACTTGTGGCATATGGAAGTTCCCAGGCTAAGGGGTCAAACTGGAGCTGCAGCTGCCAGCCTACACCACAGCCACAGCCACGCCAGATCCAAGCCAAATCTGCGACCCACACCACAGCTCACAGCAACACCAGATTTTTGACCCACTGAGCAACGAAGGGATCAAACCTGCATCTTCATGGATCCTAGTCAGGTTCACTAACCGCTAAGCCGCGAAGGGAACTCCCCTTAATCTTAATCTTAAGGCTGTCCCTGTCAACTTTGAGTATCTCTGTAAGATAATTCTCTTGCAATCCACATTCGGGTTCTTTCATAAACTCTAGAAACCAAAAATATCATTGATTTGGATTGTTTGTGAACCAAAAAGAGACGAGTCCAGCAAATCAAACTAACAGCCCTCTTAATTAACCTCCTGTCCAATTTCCCCTTTTCAGGAATTTCAGGAGGAAGAGATTTTAGAGACATCGAAAGTAAATTTGCTCTCAGGACCCCCGAAGACACAGTGGAGGACACTTGCCACCTCATTCCTGGAGTGACAGAATCTGTGGCTAGCTGTCACTTCAACCACAGCAGCAAAACCTTTGTGGTGATCCACGGCTGGACGGTAAGAGAGGCTCTTTAGGAAGGAGCAGATAGGTGCGGACCAGGTATTCTGATCAGCTTGCCTTAGTTTTGGGGGAACCCAGGGATGGTGCTGCTTTAAATCTGAGTAAAGACAATTCTGGCTCGGGGTGGAGACTGAGGAAACTAAAGCCACAGGCTCATGGATACTTGCTCCAGATAGCACCAGCCTTCATTTCACCAGAGCACCCAGCTATGACCTCGAACCAGCCTTGCTCAAATCCAGAGCAGAAAGTAGCTGATCATTTAGAGGAACCGGCGGCACCCCGGCATGGTCCTAATTCACCAAATCCCTTTCCTAAGGAAGACAACCCATCAGGATGAGGGGAGGGCTGGTGTGGAGGGAAGAAGTGCTGCTTCAGGTCTGGCTGTGGGATTCTCCTGCTCCGAGTTGTGGATCTGTTACCAGAAGTGGGGTCTGGCTGCTCGCCACTCTAAAGCCAAAAAAAAAAAAAAAAAGAGGTAAGGTTTGGGTGGAAAGGAAAGTTTGCTTTATTTCAAAGGCTGGCGATAGGGGCCGGGGGTGGACTCCTATACAAAGGCTGACCCTCCCCCACAACTGATTATCAGTGGGCAAGAGCTTTTGAATGGGAGTTTCACAGGTGTTGTCGCCAGAAAGAGGAGGCTACATGCAGAAACAGCACCGTCAGCTCTTGGCAGTCATCCTGAAATTGGTCTTGCAGTGGCCAGACCAGCGTCATCTTGATTGTTTTAAGTATAATTCATCTTCAGTTCCAGGGTCGGTTTGTTCCCATAGCCTTGAGACCAATTCTCAGGATTGTGGCAGGTTCTGACATGGCTCTCTTCTGGTCATTATGCAGTTTTTCCACCTGCTGGGGGTTTCAGGATCTACGGGACAGCTCATAAGTTACGGCTTAGGATTTTCTCTAGAACCCTTGAATAGGAACTAAATTAGGTCCTTGACTTTGCTTAATGACTAAACTATTTATTGTTTTGTCTTGCTGGATGGTTTTCCTTTGCTTCTGTATTTACTCACTTCTCTGATTAAACTTATTCTTTGGCTAAAGTTTTCTACAGTCAAAAGGCAGGCGGAGGACATGGGGGGAGGCTGGGAAGATCCCAGGGTCCTGCTCGCTTTCAGATGCAGCCACCTCTCATCTCTGGGTGGCGGCTCATCTCAGTTTACTGACATGTAAAACAATGAGATTAGACTGGACAGCCCTCCCCTCCCAACTTTCTCCAATTATAACCTTTAAGGAGTTTTTCTAGAGATGAAAAAGGGCTAGCCATGGAACTGTGAGGTGATTAGAAAAAGTGAAACAGTGGTTGAATTCAGTCTGAAAGAATATGAATAAAGTTGTTCTCGCTAAATGTGCCAGAGAGTCACCTTATACGGTGCAATTCTTACTTAACTATTTTAGTTGTTTTGCAATAGTTTTAATCATGAATGAACAGATTTGATTGTTGATTAGGAAGACATAAAATTTGAAGGTTAAAGAGGTATATTTCCATTATGTCAGAACTCGTGAATACGGTGATACTCAGTTCTAATGAGATGAATTAACTGATGACCCATACCTCTGGTCCCAATTTTGTTTCCTGCATAACTTAAATGCCTTTGTTACGGCCAGTACTGGACAATGGCTATAACTTTTACAGGGATGAAGGGAATGCCTAACAATTTATATAAATGCTTGTTTTGGACTTGCCGTGTGGCTCACAACACACAGATGCTTATTTTAATAAAATACATCTATTTACTAGAGTTAAATTAGCAAATTATCTATCTTACGATGAAGTTACATATTCAAACTCCTTACATCTTTTTATCTTAAGAGGTTTCTGCAGAAAAAAGTAATCTTTGGTGGTTTTAGAGACATTTTGGTTCTATACAAAGCTTGGCTTTTAATACTTTTTTAAAAAGTTTAGGCTTAATAAACATTTGTATGACAGAAATAAATTGACTATCCCAGGCATCTTAATCTTATCCTTGAGAGAATTTTATAACTTAGGAACTTTTGAAAACCATGCTTCCTTCTCACACTAAGATAATAAGACTAACCCAGTATAGGTGGACAGTGCCAATTTCTTTTTTTTATTATTATTATTGTCTTTTTAGGGCCATACCTGTGGGTGTATGGATGTTCTCAGGCTGGGGGTCGAACCAGAGCTACAGCTGCCGGCCTGCGCCACAGCCACAGCAACGCAGGATCCAAGCTGCATCTGTGACTTACACCACAGTTCACGGCGATGTGGGATCCTTAACCCACTGAGCGAGGCCAGGGATCGAACCTGCGTCCTCATGGATGCTGGTCAGATTCGTTTAACTGCTGAGCCGCGACGGGAACTCCAGATAGTGCCAACTTCTATCGTTCACCCTACTGCCCAGTAAATCCACTTTTATGCTTCACATTCCTTGTCCTGACAGTTTTGAGTGTCCGGGCTCAGAGGCTAGGCCACTGGCTGTGGGGCTGAGTTTCACTGTAGAGCTGGTTGGTCTGGGTGATAACTAATCCAGCCACTGGGTAACTGATCCCAGCCATTTCAGTGAACTCCCTGCCGGGTTCAACAGGACCACTGGTGCAGGTGGTAAGGAGGGCTTCAAGTTCAGCTGCAAGCCTGAGATGCAAAGCTTTTAAAAATCGGTACTGGGAGTTCTCTTGTAGCACAGCGGGTTAAGGATCTGGGGTAGTCGCTAGAGTGGTCGGGTCGCTGCTCTGGCTTGGGTTTGATCCCTGGCCCGGGAACTTCCATGTGCCACAGTCACGGCCAAAAAAACAATACTGATTTAAGGAAGCTCAGAAGAGAAAACTAAGAAATAATACCTTTCCAGAGTTGAAGAAGATATTTGTTTTCTACCCCTATGTTCAGGATTACTTATAGTAGTATCTTATGCTGAATTAAATAAAGAAAGGACCTGGAAGTTCCCTTTATGGTGCAGCAGAAACAAATCTGACTAGTAACCATGAGGATGCGGGTTCAATCCCCGGCCTCACTCAGTGGGTTAAGGATCTGGCACCACTGCTGTGAGCTGCGGTGTAGGTTGCAGATGCAGCTTGGATCCTGCTTGGCTGTGGCTGTGGCGTAGGCCGGCAGCCATAGCTCTGATTCGACCCCTAGCTTGGGAACCTCTATATGCCTTGAGTGCAGCCTTAAAAAGCAAAAAGAAAAAGAAAAAGGACCAGATTAGTTGTTAGGCAGTTCATACAACTGTCAGTCACTGTAAGAGTAGGTTGGGTTCCTTGCCCTTTGACAGACTGCCTAACTTGGAAACACCAATAGTACGTCAACAACTTATAATAGGGGCTAAGAGCAAATAAGATTGTGCTGCCTTATCTGAGGTGGGTGGCTCAGCGACTCAAGGGCGGAGGACCAAGGAAAGAGAGGAGGACATGCAGCTTTGTCAGGAGAAACCCGAAAGAATGCTTAGCATGAAATGTGCACAGAACCCATCCCAGAAGGCAGCTCAGACACAGCTGTCTTGGAGCTTGGCCGCCTGCTTGTGTTTAAGTACAGGGTTCTCACTGTGATATCGAAAGTCCTCGCCCGTGGCTGAAAGGGGGAGCAATTCATATTGCATAATGAAGAAATGACATCAGCCTCTCTCTAAAGGCAGCTGCAAAGGGTGGCCAGCTTTCAGCTTCCAAGAGAGGAGACAAGGAGGCAGGATCAGTTCCTTAGGGTTTTGTGCTGGGTGGGCGTTCCAGCTGGTTCCCTCAGAGACCCAGGCTGTACCCAGACTTGAAGTAGCCTCACTGAGACAGATTCAAAGATGATTTAAACATGTTCCTAATGGGCTAGCACTGCACTTGCTCCTTTTTGTTTTGGCTTGTTAGGGCTGCACCTGTGCCAGATGAAGATTCCCAGGCTAGGGGTCAAATCGGAGCTGCAGCTGCCGGCCTACACCACAGCCACAGCAACGTGGGATCTGAGCCTCGTCTGCAAACTGCACCACAGCTCACGGCAACACCAGATCCTTAACCCATTGAGCAAGGCCAGGGATTGAACCCGCAACCTTGCACCATGTCAGGAACTCCTGCCTTTTCTTCTTTGTTTTCTCTTCATGCTTGCAATAGCTTATAGAGCTGGCATTTTATTACTGCAAGTAGGTTGGGAAACAAAAGGGTTACAATAAGACATTCAGATGGAAAGTAACTTCCAGATCATCTGATTCTGACCCCTCTGTTCTGAAGGTGACCTGGTAAAGTTAAAACAGTACCTGTATTCATAGAAGGAATCAGAGGAAGAGCTGCGGTGAGAACCAGGATCTCTCGAGTCCCAGGCTTGCTTTTTCCTTCTGCAGAGCACAGCAATGTGGGAGAAAACTGTGAGGTTTGTTAGTGTCGGGAGTGATGCGAGAACTCATGTCTTAATGTTTTAGCCTAGAAAATAGATGAAACAAAGTGGAAACATAGACTGGAAAGAACCCACCAGCTATGATCAAAGTTTCAAAGAAAGTCTCTTGGTTTGGGAATTCAAGAGTCTTATTTTTTTCTATCGGCCTTACTTTAAGAAAAATACAGATTTTATGGTCTTTTCCTTAAAAGCTACCTTAAACATGAATTTCAGAATCTTCTTTGTCTGTTGAGTACATAGCTGAGTAACCTCTACTGTGGCTACAATATGATCTGCTCTCGGGTCATATCAGGAGTGGGTAGATTTGGGGATTTAAATCAGGTTGTTGCCGTGTATGGGCTCGTGACAGGACGGTGTGAAATTTTATCATCTGCAGTTTGGGGCGGTTTTTTTTGTTTTGTTTTTTGTTTTTCTTTTTTTTTTAAACATTCATAATGGATTTTATTTCAATTATAGGTGTACATAAATCATCACAAGTCAGTTTTATAGATTTTGTGTCCCAAACCCACAGTGCATCCCCCCACCCCCCAGATTGTCTTATTTGAAAAACCAGGATTTTCCAAAGTCTGTGAGTCATTCTCTGTTCTGCAAATAAGTTCGTGGTGTCTTTTTAGTTTCCACATGTAAGCGGTAGCATTGGGTTTATTTGATTTTTGCCATGCCCATGGCAGGTGGATATTCCCAGGCCAGGGATCGAACACGTGCCAGAGCAGTGACCCACGCTACTGCAGTGACAATGCTGGATCTTTGACCCCCTATGCCACAAGAGAACTCCTCATCTACCTTTTTTAATATGTTTCAATTATTTTAAAGTGAGCATCTTTGCAAAAGGGTCCACGGTCTCCTCTCTGATAGCATAAATTAAAATTTGGGAGGCCTTATCAATAATAAGCAAAAATTATTATTGGCAGTATGCTTATCTCCAAACAGGACCAATCTAATAATTTGGGAAATGTGATTATTAAACCTCATTAATTTTCACGCTGATAATTAAGAATTTGAGAGAATTGTGAAAAAGTCTGAGATGAGAAGTTCCTGTCATGGCTTAGCGGTAATGAACCCAACTAGTATCCATAAGGACACGGGTTCAATCCCTGGCCTTGCTCGGTAGGTTAAGGATCTGGCATTGCTGTGGCTGTGGCATAGGCCAGGAGCTACATCCAATTTGAAGCCTAGCTCGGAAACTTCCATATGCCGAGGGTGCAGCCCTAAAAAGACGAAACAAACAAACAAAAAACAGTCTGAGCTGAAACTAATCATTTTATTGTGTATAAGAGATTACTCAACAAAGTTACCTTCTGTTAGAATAGATCAATATGTTTTAAACTTTTTCATTATCTATCAAATGTTGTACATAAATGACCCTTTATGAGAAAAAAAGGACATTCACATCCCCAAAAATAATCCTGTTGGGAAAACTTTATTAACCCAACTGAAAGTACTTAAACTAAATTTCTTTTAAAATAGCCTGTTATTCTACTGCAAATTTTTACCTTATGCTGATCTTTCCTTTTTTAAAACAAAAATTTTTTTTTTCTTTTTGTGGCCACAACTATGGCATATGGAAGTTCCCAGGCTAGAGGCTGAATCAGAACTGCAGCTGCAGGCCTACACCACAGCCATACCAATGTGGGATCCAGGCTACATCTTTGACCTACACCACAGCTCACAGCAACCCCAGATCCTTAACCCACTGAGCGAGGCCAGGGATCAAACCCACATCCTTATAGACAGTATGTGGTGTTCTTAACCTGCTGAGCCACAGCGGGAACTCTGGGACTGATCTTTCCTTTCAATGCTGTAAATTATCGAAATTGTACTGAATTTATAAAATGGGCTTTTAGAGTTCCTGTCGTGGCACAGTGGCAACGAATCCGACTGGAACCATGAGGTTGCGGGTTTGATCCCTGGCCTTGCTCAGTGGGTTGAGGATCCGGCGCCGCTGTGAGCTGTGGTGTAGGTCACAGACGCGGCTCAGATCCCGCGTTGCTGTGGCTGTGGTGTAGGCCGGCTGCTATAGCTCCTGTTAGACCCCTAGCCTGGAAACCTCCATATGCTGAGGATCCAGCACTGAAAAGACAAAAAAAAAAAAAAAAAAAAATTAAAATGGGCTTTTAAAATTGGAAGCATTGGTAAAGCTCGTTCTGCCCCTCCTGAGCTCAACACCTTCCTTCTCTAACGTACTCAGATTTGCCCCAGAAGGACGAGACTGGAGACTCTGAACACTCCTGTGCTTTGTTTTTTTTTTGTCTGAGCCAATGGACTTCCTTGGGGGTTTGTTTTTTTTTTTTTCCATTTCATGTAGGTGTGTTGGGCTGACATATCCTAACAAGTCATAGGTGGGTATTTTAAGGATGCTTGTATCATCTTCTTCAGGTGACAGGAATGTACGAGAGTTGGGTCCCCAAACTTGTGGCCGCCCTGTACAAGAGGGAACCGGACTCCAACGTCATTGTGGTGGACTGGCTGTCTCGGGCCCAGCAGCATTATCCAATATCTGCGGGGCACACCAAGCTGGTGGGCCAGGACGTGGCCAAGTTTATCAACTGGATGGCGGTAAGACTGGGGGAAGGAGCCTTGTGTCCAAAACAGATCTCTTGGCTAGAGTTGGACAAATGGTTGGTCTTGCATCCTTTTCACTTAGCTATAGCTATTATCTGGGTCAACTCGTATCTTCAAAATAAGCCTGGGAATTATTTTTCAGCTAAATGCAGCCTTATGACAAGATTGCTAAAACTATAACACCCAGAAGGCGTAGTCCTGCCCTGCCCTGTCCTGTGATATTTTCATGGTGAATAGATTTGCTGAGACCAAGAACTAAGTGGGCAGAATGGACAAAAGCTTGTTATTTAGGGCAGGGGGAGGATGTCATGTTTAGCCAGATATTTCTCTGGCACGTGGAAATTTTGTCCTAGCTTGAACCCGTTAGAATACCAATCTCTTTGGCAAAAATACTGATGGTAATGATCCCTTAGTGTAGATTAAGGATCCCGATTTTTGGTTAGGGGAGTTATGGGGATGAGCTAGGAAAGAAATGGCAGGGACGGAACCATGATGGAACATCACATAAGAAAGGGAATGCAGGAGTTCCCGTCGTGGTTCAGTGGTTAATGAATCCGACTAAGAACCATGAGGTTGCAGGTTCGATTCCTGGCCTTGCTCAGTGGGTTAAGGATCTGTCGTTGCCGTGAGCTGTGGTGTAGGTTGCAGACGCGGCTCGGATCCCGCGTTGCTGTGGCTGTGATGCATATATATTACAGGTGCGACTGAGCCACTTTGCTTTACAGCAGAATTTGGCATAAACCTTATAAATCAAATACACTTTAATTTATAAAGGTAGAGGGAGAAATGGCAGGGAAAGTCTATAGGCTACGAGGTGGCTGAAGGTCAGTGGTTTTACTCCTTTTGACTCTTTGAGGCTGTCCTCTGAAACTTACCTTGAAAAATATCAAGGGAGTTGAAAGGAAGCTGATACACCGGGTTAAATTGTTTAAGCCAAATGCTTGAAGGTGAAAAATAAACTACGTTCATTGGACTGATCATTGAAAGATAAAAGTGCTTTTCTTGGCTCTTTTGCTAACCAGGAGAGTGAATTTGGGCAAATCAGATCAGCTCCCTGGACTTCACTTTCTCATCTGTTCCATGAGGAGTCTGGACCATGTGTCTCCGTGCTCTCTACCCGCTGTAGTATTTCCTGATTTAAAATCATTGCTTAGCTAGCCTTAAAGAATAAAGTGATACAAGGCATTTAGAGTGGAGAATAATGGGTTAAAGTTAAATACGTATTTGTGTATGTGTGTATCTATACATATGCAAGCATCTAATAGATGTATTTATCTATTAGATGTAAATATCTATAGATAAACATATACATGTACATACGTTTTCATATATATACATACATATACATATATTTTCGGATATGTGGAAATTCAGATTTCCATACATTTCTATTTCAGCTATATGGAAAAACTTTCTAATTTTTTAAGTATCTTCTTAAAGAAAGAGAAAATCTCAATGCAGTGGTATATTTTCCTATCTGTAACAAGAAATTAAAATCGGTAGAATTAATTTTTCAGTATTGCCTATATGTGGCAAACAATATTTTATTTCTTTTAGCACTGATATTTTGCAAAGAATTGTAAAACCCCTTTTTCTTTCCCTCTTCCAAAGGATGAATTTAACTATCCTCTGAACAATGTCCATCTCCTGGGATACAGCCTTGGAGCCCACGCTGCTGGCATTGCAGGAAGTCTGACCAAGAAGAAGGTCAATAGAATTACCGGTAAGACAGAATTCCTCTCATGGCTCAGGGGTCAATGAACCTGAGGATCCGGGTTCAATCCCTGGTCTTGTTCAGTGGGTTAAGGATCTGGCACTGCCGTGAGCTGTGGTGTAGGTTGCAGATGCGGCTCGGATCCCGTGTTGCTGTGGCTGTGGCTGTCACATAGGTCAGCGGCTTCAGCTCCGATTGGACCCCTGGCCTGGGAACCTCCATATGCTGCGGGTGCAGCCCTAAAAGGACAAAAAAGGCGGGGGGGGGAATTACTGGTAAGATAAGCACCTCTTATCACAAAAAGAATTGAGATGCCTGTTATTCTAAGAGATTCATTTAGTTCCCCTTGTGGCTCAGCAGAAATGAACTCAACTAGTATCTATGAGCATGTGGGTTCAATTCCTGGCCCTGCCCAGTGGGTTAAGGATCCGGTATTGCCACAAGCTATGGTGCAGGTCACAGACACAACTCGGATCCCGAGTTGCTGTGGCTGTGGCATAGGCTGGCAGCTGCAGCTCTGATCCGACCCTTACCCTGGAAACTTCCGTGGATGTCATGGGTACAGGTGCAAAAATGAAAAAAAAAAAAAAAGAGATTCAGAATGTTTGTTAAATACCCTTTTGGGAGTGGTACTCTTTGGGATATGCCTGGCCATTTGATTATCTCATGGGAGGGCTCCTTTTCTGGAATAAGATGAAATCAGACCTCATGGCCTGAACACCAACGGGCGGTAGGAGGGAAACAGTGCAGAGTTAAACACAGAGAGCCCGGTGGTATCTCTGACAAGGCCCGTTTCCCTCTTCCTTCTACTCCATGCTTTGCTAGATAGTGTTTTGCACACACATATGTCACCTTTCACGTCAATACTGGGAAAATGAAAAAGGACCAACCCCAGAGGCCATTTAGAAAAAGCACTGTCATCTGGGCCAGTGGCCATAGATGGTTTGGCCTGTGCAGAGAGGAAGAAAGAGCCCAGCACTATTTAAAGACCTTCTAACCAGGCTTGGAAATAATTTACAAAAGGGAATCAAGTCATCCCAAGTGAATGTTTTTATTTAATGGCTAGTCTGAGAAGCACAAATTTTCTTTGAGAAAGAGCGATACCCGCTCTCTGAATCTCAGTCCTTTAAAGATCCGATCACTAGGAGTTCCCATCGTGGCTCAAAGCTGACTAGGAACCATGAGGTTGTAGGTTTGATGCCTGGCCTCGCTCAGTGGGTTAAGGATCCGGCTTTGCCGTCAGCTGTGGTGTAGGTCGCAGACGCGGCTCGGATCCCGTGTTGCTGTGGCTCTGGCATAAGCCAGCAACAGCACTGATTCGACCCCTAGCCTGGGAACCTCCATATGCCACAGGTGCGGCCCTAAAAGGACAAAAGACAAAAAATAAATAAATAAATAAATAAAGATCCGATCACTATAGCACAGGAGATTTTTAAGAGCTATATGGCTGCCAGTTACAGTCAAAGGAGCAATGGATTGCTAAGGCGAGACCAGAACTAACAGGAACTTAAAAGTCCCTGAGGACTTTTGTTTTCCTACTAAGGCCTAGATCCAGCTGGACCTAACTTCGAGTACGCGGAGGCTCCAAGCCGCCTTTCTCCCGACGACGCAGATTTTGTGGACGTCTTACACACGTTCACCAGGGGGTCACCTGGCCGAAGTATTGGAATCCAGAAACCAGTAGGGCATGTTGACATTTATCCCAATGGAGGCACGTTCCAACCAGGCTGCAACATTGGGGAAGCTATCCGTGTGATTGCAGAGAGAGGCTTTGGAGGTAAGTGTGATTTAGAAGCTAATTCAATGTAAATTTTGTTCTTGAATCTTGTTGACCCAGGGTCCTATGCATTTTCCACAGGTATATGGTTTCCTTTGTTTTTTTTTTTAATTTTATTATAGTTGATTTACGATGTTCTATCGATTTCTGCTGTTCAGCAAAGTGACCCAGTCATACATATTAACCTCCAGCATGTTCTCTTGCAAGGGATTGGATATAGTTCCCTGCGCTGTACAGTAGGACCTCATTGCTAATCCCTTCTGAATGTAATAGTCTGTGGATTTCCCACTGTGGCTCGGTGGTAACGAACCTGACTACTATCCATGAGGATGCGGGTTTGATCCCCGGCCTCGCTCAGTAGGTTAAGGATCCGGCATTGCCGTGAGCTGCGGTGTAAGTCACAGATGAAGCTCAGATCTGGCGTAGCTGTGGCTGTGGGATAGGGTAGCAGCTGCAGCTCTAATTCCACCCCTAGCCTGGGAACCTCCATATGCCGCAGGTGCAGCCCTAAAAAGAAAGCAAATAAATAAATGTAACAGTTTGCATCTACTAACCCCCAAAATCCCAGTCCATCCGCGTCTTTCCCAAGCCATCTTTCTGAAGACGCCTATCACATACAGCATGGTCACTTCAGAGCCTTGGTGCTTCCTGTGGTCAGACCGACAGACATTTCACCTTATATTATAAACTACATTGACTACTGCACTTGCAGCAATAAAAGGAAAACAAGAAGTGAGATCTGGACAAGAAAACTGCACTGCCTTAGATTAAGTGTTATCTCTGAATACAACTGTAGAACCAGTCCAGTGCTTTTGAATTTTACTGAAAGTAAAGGACATGTTAACTAGCCCACATGTCTTTTGTCAGCCTTTTAAAGAAACATACAACTCAGAAACAAATGGCCTTTCTCTAAGAATAATAGTCCACATTTTAAAGAAGGAAATAAAATTTAATATTAGGTTTTAATACTTACTTTCATCTTATTAGCTTGTGTTGATTTTATGATTAGTTTTAAGCGAACTTTGCATACCTGTGCACAGTGAGACCTAGCTGTTGTCAAGATGCTCAGGCATCTTGTCAAGCTGTTGTCAAGTATGCTGTAAATAGTAATATTATTACTATTTTCAATTGTTATAAAAGCTTATGGTACTAGGTGCCCTTTGGTGACACTGCTGATTATTTCTAAGATTCGTTTAATGTAAAAATCATGGGCAGGGATATTCCCCTTTGATTATACATAATATCTCTGATAAAATACTATTAATTTAACAATTATGCCCTTTACGATGGGGTTTCTAGAAGCACCCAGAAGTATTATATGCTTTCACTATAAGAGAAGGCTGTGATAAACTGGGGGGAATCAACTTCTCTCTTGGATGTCTCTTTTAGTGTAGCTTCATAAACATACTCACCAATAGAAGACAACAGACATGTCTAGAAATTTCCCTATAAATTTGTAACTTTGACGCTCTCGGGAGTACGTGAAAAGCTGCCACTACGGGTACTTCCCAAAAAAGAATGCTTCCTTAAACAGGACCTACAATCCAGGGGTCACAGGGCAAGATCCTGAGGTCATTTTATATTGACATCACACCCACCTACATCAGACTTGCATGATGCAACTCGCCTTGTGGACTGTCCCGGGCTTGAAGTGTTCTTTATGTCTCCCTGTCTCCAGATGTGGACCAGCTCGTGAAGTGCTCCCATGAGCGATCCATCCACCTTTTCATCGACTCGCTGTTGAATGAAGAAAACCCAAGTAAGGCCTACCGGTGCAATTCGAAGGAAGCCTTCGAGAAAGGGCTCTGCCTGAGCTGCAGAAAGAATCGTTGCAACAACTTGGGCTACGAGATCAATAAGGTCAGAGCCAAAAGAAGCAGCAAAATGTACCTGAAGACTCGTGCTCAGATGCCCTACAAAGGTAGGCTGGGGACCGTGGCAAAGAGCAACACTGATTTGATCCTGCATTCTGTCACACTCGTGGCGCCACACGTCCTGATGCTGTCCATCGCAACAAAGACGATAAAACGATGTTGCTGGCTTTCCCATTGTGGCTCAGTGGGTTACAAACCCGACTAATACCTATGAGGATGAGGGTTCGATCCCTGGCCTCGCTCAGTGGGTTAAGGATCCGGCGTTGCCGTGAGCTGTGGTGTAGGTCGCAGACGCGGCTCGGATCCCGCGTTGCTGTGGCTGTGGCGAAGGCCAGCAGCCGTGGCTCCGATTCAACCCCTGACCTGGGAACTTCCATGTGCTGCACCTGCGGCCCTTAAAAAACAAAACAGAAAAAAACAGACCAAGAAAAAAAGCGGTGTTGCTAAACCTTGAGTCTTCACTTGCGTTTCTGTTGGTAGAGAGGGAGTTGTACTAATCTGTTTTACAGCCCCTAATTCCCCTTGCCAGTCAGGTCCCAGACAAAAGCGCATTTGGTCACGCAGCAGCACTGCGTCCCCTGTACTGTGATCCGCCGGCCTCTGTGCCTGTGACCGTTAGCATGGGCCGTGACATTTAGCACCAGGTTCCGAGTTAACTTGAAACCTTTCATCCAGGGTCAGAAAACGATGGCCCAGTGGGCCGAATCCAACCCACCACTTGCTTTTGTAATTACAGTGTTACTCAAACATAACCACACTAATTCGTTTCTGTGTTGACTGAGGCCACCTTCATGCCACCACAGCAGAGCTGAGTAGTTGGGCCAGAGACTCTTCTGCTCACAGAGCCTAAAAGATTTACTCTCGAGTCCTTTACGGAAAGTGTTTTCCAAGTCCTAAAGTTTGTTTTTAAGTAAAGGAAAAAACCACCTATATTTTAAAACACAACGAGGAGTTCCTGCTGTGGCCCAGCGGGTTAAGGATCTGGTGTTGCTGCAGCTGCGACATAGGTTGCAGCTCCTGTTTGATCTCTGGCCCGGAAACTTCCGTATGTCACGGGTGTGTTCAAAAAAGAAAAAAATATATTCCCACTTTATCACGAATTTCAGAGCAAGACCTGCAGGAATTAAGGGGAGACAGGAGAGGACATAATCAGATAAATCTTGCAAGAGGGGCTGATATCAGAAAGGCTAGCTTATTTGGGGTCCAGATAAACATATGATGTAAGAGATGGCATTGAAGAACAGTTTTCCAAAGTAAAATATAACCAATAGAGGCACCCATTTCATCTTTTTTATTTTTTGCCCGCTTTTTTTCATGGCAACGCCAGATCCTTAACCCACTGAGCAAAGCCAGGGATCGAACCTAGAACCTCATGGTTCCTAGTTGGATTCGTTTCTGCTGCTCCACGACGGGAACTCCAAGGCACCCATTTTATGTCTCCTTTTGGCCATGATGGAGGCCTAGCAGTTAAGGACCTGGCATTGTCAGTGCTGTAGCTCAGGTCACTGTGGTGGCACAGGTTCGACCCCTGGCCCAGGAAGCTCCACATGCCGCAGGCGTGGCCAAAACAAAGCAAAGCAGAGAAATCTTTCCAAGACTGAACACTTCCTGTTGGTCTCTAGTAAGATGTAGTCTGTTATTCAGAACTTCCTGCTTCTTGGGGCTGCAGGGTTTCTATAAAGACTAAGAACCTGTGTTCTAATTTCCTGTCTACAGTCTTCCATTACCAAGTGAAGATACATTTTTCTGGGACTGAGAGTGATACTCACACCAACCAGGCCTTCGAGATCTCTCTATACGGCACCGTGGCCGAGAGTGAAAACATCGCTTTCACCCTGTGAGTAACCACATGACGTTACCTTCGGCATGTGGGTTTACCGCGGCACCGCTGCCTGCCCTAAGCGTTGGTCTGAGGAACAGAGGAGGAATGGGGCACCTAGAAAAAGGCATATTCAACAGAAAATGTTGTTAAAAGCTCTATGGCAAAAGATGTTCATTACAGTAGCATATATAGTAGCAGAAATTAGAGAGGCAAAAAGCAAGTGTCCAAACTGAGGCAATGCTTAAGTGAATTGTGGTTTAACAAATCAATAAAATCAGCCTAGCCTCTAAAAATTTAATAATAGAAAACTACACAAAAAAAGTGGAAGGTAGGGGGTTCCTGTCGTGACTCAGTGGAAACAAATCCGAGAAGGATTCATGAGGACACAGGTTCGATCCCTGGCCTTGCTCAGTGGGTTAAGGATCGGGCATTGCCATGAGCTGTGATGTAGGTCACAGGTGCAGCTTGGATCTGAGGTTGCTGTGACTATAGCGTAGGCTGGCGGTTACAGCTCCAGTTCGACCCCTAGCCTGGGAATCTCTATAGGCTGTGGGTGTGGTCCA
>PVHT021183556.1:17552725-17644854 GCA_004024745.2 Catagonus wagneri | reverse complement strand
TTTTTTTTTTGCCTTTTTTAGAGCCACACCTGCAGTATATGGAAGTTCCCAGGATAGGGGTCAAATTGGAACTGCAGTTGCCAGCCTACACCACAGCAACTCAGAATCCAAGCCGCATCTGCCACCTACACCACAGCTCACAGCAACGCCAGATCCTTAACCCTCTGAGCGAGGCCAGGGATCAATCCTGCATCCTCATGGGTCCTAGTCGGGATCATTAACCGATGAACCACGAAGGGAACTCCCTGTCATTTTCCTTTATAACAGAAAAGGGGTGGGGAAAAGGTTGTGAATGGAGAGGCTACCCAGAACATTTGTTTGTCCAGCAGGGCCAGTCGAAGGCTGGCTTGTGAATTCCTTAATGCAGACACTAAGAAGTGGTAAAGTTGTTTTTGCATCATCTTTAGGTGAAAGCCTTGTGATGTTAAGCCTGCTCCAGGCTTGTCTGTATGCCTGTCTATGTTGATTGAGTAGTTTCATGGCTGAACAGTGGGTGAAGCCCTCAAATAACCTGTTGACCAGAATGGCCTGAGTATAAACAGTTCATTACCGGAAATACCAAGGCAATCAGAACGATCGCATAGGATTTAAACAGCCCCGACTGAACCATTTATTTTGAACAGTTGTTTTTCTTCTTCCAATATGGTATGTTCACATCCGTTCTCCTCCACAGGGTGATCTTCTGTTCCAGGGAGAAAAAGTCTCACCTGCAGAAAGGAAAGTCCCCTGTGGTGTTCGTGAAATGCCACGACAAGTCTCTGAATAGAAAGTCTGGCTGGTGAGTATCACGGGTTAAGCTCTCTGGGTGTCTTGAACTTGCACTCCAAGGGCTGCAATGCTTCATGCGTTGCCCTTCAGCCCTTAACTAAAGGCTTGGGTTGAGTCGTCTGATCAGAACTTCTGGATGGTCTTTCGTGCACACAAGATTAGTCCATTTGTTTCAGTAGCACTCGCTCTCTCTTCTTTCTCTGTTTTTTGCCAGCTCTGACCTTCCCCCCAGGTGACCTTTTTAGATTGCATTTTATCTCTTGAACTGTCACAAAATCTTCATGTCTGCTTTTTCCTGCACTGCAACCCTGCTGCCTTTCCATACCCCGGGGGCAGGCGTACAACCCAGTTAGTAGCCGTCAGCGCGGGGCTGTGGGTACAGCTCCTCCCAGGACGTACTCAGGGGAGCAGAAGCACAGTCACAGCTGGAGTGCTTCATGATTCTTCACGTGCCAGCAGATGTCAGGCCAGAGAGCCAAAGGGGCAGCCACCAAGCATCCGTCTCAAAACCCCCAAAGATGGAAAGCTAATGGACTTAGTGTTTCGGAGGCTGTTCCCTTTTCCATCTCGAATCGACTGCCTGGCTCTTTGCTAGCTGACCTTTAGGGCTAATCCACGTGGCAGCTGGCAGCTGAATCTTTCCAGAGCGTCAGTACTAAGTAGAGACGGAACATGTGACCTTGCCCCTCCCTCCTGAATTCCCGAAGCGTCCGTTCCTCCACTCATTCCCCAGCCAGATGCCAACTGCAAATGGCTTATAGCTACACAGGGGGAAAGCTCAGCTCTTAACACACAAGCCAATGACACAAGAAACAATGGGAAAGGTTAGTCAGCGTCATCTGGAAACAGAAAAGCCAGTGGCTTTTGGTGGGTCTTCTCCCAGTTACATTTATAGACAAAAGCAGAGAAAAAGAATGGCCTAATCAAGAACATGAAAAAAAGAAGACGACGAATTGCCTGATCAGAGAAAGGGTATTAAAGACCCTATGTGGAATACCTCTATTATTTTTCACTTCTATTTGATAATATAGTTTATCCATGGATAACGATGGATTTTGAGGAGTTTAGGAAAAACAGGCAAAAAGATGATGCAAATCATTGTAACTATCACCCAGGGACAACCCCCAGTTAACATTGTAGTGTGTATCCTTTAAGACTTTCTGTATGGGAGTTCCCTTCGTGGCTCAGTGGTTAACAAATCCGACTAAGAACCATGAGGTTGCGGGTTCGATCCCTGGCCTTGCTCAGTGGGTTAAGGATCCGGCGTTGCCGTGAGCTGTGGTGTAGGTCGCAGACGCGGCTCGGATCCCGCGTTGCTGTGGCTGTGGTGAAGGCCGGCGGCTACAACTCCTGTTAGACCCCTAGCCTGGGAACCTCCATGTGCCGCGGGTGTGGCTCTGCATAAAGGCAAAAAGACAAAAAAAAAAAAAAAAGACTTTCTGTATGCACCTGTATTTATATTCTTTTATTTTTTACATAGTGGAAGTATGGCATATCCACTTTGAGTGGCAAGATGAAGCCATCTGGATTAAAAATATTTATGTAAGAGCACTCAAGACAAACTTGAAATGGAGAATAGTGACTGGTCTTAAGGCAGGGAGAATAACTGAATTTGTATCTAAGTGAAGGCTGTTCTCCTAAGAGGTTCATTGCTTTTTTTTTAATTTATCACAAATCTGGGGCAATTTCACATTTGCTTTAATTTAACTCTTCGAAAAGGACTCCTATAGGAATTTTTACACACGCATTTACGTCACTTACAAACCTACACAAACACACCTATGCATACATTCTCCCCAGATGACCCACAACTTTAAATCTATAATGTGAACTTTAAAAACAAAACTCAAAAAATTAGGCAACAACTCCAGCTGCTTGTAAAGTGTTTCTGGTCATATTATTTATATAAGTTATAAGACTTAGTATCTGAGACAGCCCAATGGTACATTCCTCATCTGATTATAAGATTACCAAGATGATCTGTATTTAGGAAACTTTTTAAAAAATATCTGAGCTTTATCTAGGAAGTAATTATGAATCAGATTTTCTGTAGTTTCTTGCCTCTGTGACTAAATCAGATCAGATAAAAACTTCTCTTTCTCTCATCTTCTGATAATCTCGTATCACAGGAAACGAAAAAGCAGGTATTTTATTTAACGAGTTCTAGAAGTGAGAAATCTTCCTAAATTTTGAAATCATTTGGTTCAGCCATGCCTTATCAGAACATGGCTAAGTAAATATTAGGGCGTTTTTCATTCCTGCAAGCCTACACTTCCTCTGATTCCTTATCCACATTTCCCCTGGCTTTATTCTCACAACCTTTGTTCCAGTTGAATACTTACTCAACTGTGAAGCTGGTGGAGGAGGGAAGAGGGGAGGGGAGAGGGCTGTAAAACAGTAAGCAGGTAATAAATTGTCGTCCTTCCTCCGTTTTCTCCCAGAAACGGGGCAAATCTACAGAAGAAAGAGCAGCACATGGATTCTGTGAAGAATGAAGTCAATTTTACAAAAGATGCCCAGTGCTTTGGGAGATTAAAAGTGAATTTTCCTGAGTATTAATCCCAGCCATAGCCTTATTAGTTATTTTAGGAGAGCGTCTTTAATATTAAAAAGCGGCCACTTCAATTTGAGGAGACAGTGGCCGAATAACACATCTTCCAACATTAAAAAAAAGCAGACATGAAAAGCACTGCATTCTGTCCTTTGAGAAAGAAATAGGAATTGATTGTGCTCATGGTAAAATATCAACCCCAAATTGTGTAGTAAGTTTAGCCATAGCCTAAACTAACTTGATTTGAGCCTCATATTTTAATTGGAATTTTGCATTTTTTTATACTGATGCCGTCTCAAAGTTTTCTTCAAGTTAAATAGAGAAGGTGATTTTTTGTAGCCTGAGTTGGACCCTTTTAGTTACTTGTCAGAGTACTTTCTTGGAATGAATCTTCTCTTGCCGTTGGGATGTAGCCCAGGAGTTAACCAGGAGCTAGTAACTTGGAGAGAGGAAGGGAAAACAGAGTCGATAAAGCACTGAATCTTTAAACACTTCCTGCGGTTGGTTGCATCATAACTAAGTTACAAATTAAAAGAGATATAAAAGTTAGATCAATGAAATCTTAATCGGTTTTACAGTTTATGGCTCAGTCTTTTCCCTTCCTTTTTTTGCTTTGTCTCAAGATTATATTTTAACAATGTTCTTAGGGTAGGCATTTAAAATGAGCCTGTTATCATCAGTTGACATATAACTTTAACTATAGAGAAAGAAATTGGTAGCATAATTTTATTACCAGATTTTCAAAAGTATATTCACTGATTTGAAATCCTTTAATATACAATGGTTACTATTCAATTTTAGGCTTATTTCAGCCATACTTCAGTCATACTTTGAGCATGTTTTTCTGCTCTAATTTTGATAAGAAAACATGTTCAAGGTCAAATTTTGCATCATGCACACTCCTACAAATTTTGGGCGAAGACTGTTTTTACAACAAGAAAGTTGGGAGTTCCGTCGTGTCTCAGTGGTTAATGAACCTGATTAGCATCCATGAGAACGTGGGTTCGATCCCTGGCCCCACCCAGTGGTCTAAGGATCTGGCATTGCTGTGAGCTGTGGTGTAGGTCCCAGATGCAACTCAGACCCCTGTGGCTACAGCTCCAATTAGACCCTTAGCCTGGAAACTTCCATATCCCGTGGGTGCAGCCCTAAAAAAGACGAAAAAAAAAAGGAAGAAAGAAAAGTTACTGGGATACATTCATAGGCAGTGCTTAAAACCATTGTGGGCAATTAAAAGAATTCTCAATTGCTATAACCACATGAAATGTCATGAGAGTTGCTGGTTTTAACAGCTAGTCGAGTGAGTGAACGATTATTTATAAACTAGATCTCATATTTTCAGAATGCTTTTCTATATATTAACACAAAATGGTAAAGAAGTCAAGGATCTCAGAGGCTATTGCTGGGAATCCAAACTGTGAATGTGTGTGGGTGTCTGAACACCAAGTCATGTATGAAGCTCCACATGTATGATTATTCCTCAGCGTAGCTTGGAAGGTCAATGATCAAGAGATGCACTGGAACGCGTTGGAGGAGAAATTGTTCCAGTGGTGCCAGAGCTTCGGCCCTTCCTCTGAGAAATAGGGTTGTGCCTGTACAAAGTAGAATGAATGTTGTGATTGACAACTGCCAGCTTGGAATGAATTCTCTCTAAAAATAAAATATTGTGCAATTTGTTGTTGGCATCCCCCTTTATTGCTAATTCATAAATTCTCCGGATTTGGGTTTGGACCAAGGGTGCATCAATTTAAGACAATCGAAATCAGTTTATGGCCCTGGGAAGTCTGGCTTCTACAAATTTCACCATATATATATATATATATATATATATATATATATATATATATATACACACACACACACACACACACACATATATATATATATACACATATATATATATACATGTGATGCTTTGGCTTGAAATGTTATTTATTAGCTGTAAATACATATGTGTATGTGTAAAGGGAAACTGTACATATTGGAAGGGTCGTGGCTCTCTGCGTTTATAGATAATCGGTGCTTTGTACATGTCTTTATCAGTGACAGGCTCACTGAACCAACTTACCCTTATGAAGTAAAACAATAAAATGGGCTTAAAAAAAAACTTACTTAACTATGTGAAGAAATGGAATCTGCTTTTAATAAAATCAACAACATTTTATTACAACACTAAGTCATTATTTTGTATCATTTAACCCCTTAAAAAAGAAATTTCCTCTTAGGGCAGATTCATTCAGCAAATTTTTACTGAGTAATCACGATGCTTAGTAAAAAATATATATATGTGTGTGTGTATATATATATATACACACACACATATATATAGCTTCTAAAAATTACAGTACACATCATTTTTTTTTATATTTACGTTTGTACAATGCCTTAGATTTTCTTTAAACCATAGAGGAAAATGGTACAGGATTTTTCCTAAATAAAATACACAGGACTTTTCTTGCCTGTGGGATACTTTTTCACAAGTAAAATAGACTGAGACACCATTTCTGGAATACAGTGTCTCTGTTTCTGAGGTCTAATGATTAGCTACAAATGAGTGACAATTGTGCAATAAAATGAACTGTTTGGGATGGGGGTGCATTTTTTTAGACCTTTTCTTTGGATTGTCTTGGTAATGAAAAAGAACAGCATACGGCCCTCCGTGTAACTAAGTGGAGATTGCTTCTTAATACGATCAGTACTTGGTGCTCCTGCACCAACTTCTAAGGCAGGATTCCCCTTCTGGGACTCAGGATAACTCATTATTGGTTTGGTTTCTCAGCCCACATCTTCTTCATTAAAACTGTTATGGATCATATATTTTTGTTTTTCTGGTGACCCTAAACTAAAATAAGCATGACCACTTAAGAAATGTAGACAGTTGCTTATGTTCTAAACACAGTCCCTATTTTGTTTACTAAGAAACGTCTTTTGGGGAGTTCCCTTCATGGCTCAATGGTAATGAACCCGACCGGTATCCACGAGAATGTGGGTTTGACCCCTGGCCTCCCACAGTGAGTTAAGGATCCGGCGTTGCTGTGAGTTGTGGTGTAGGTTGCAGACTCGGCTCAGATCTGGCATTGCTGTGGCTGTGGTGTAGGCTGGCAGCTGCAGCTCCGATTCGACCCCTAGCCTAGAAACTTACATATGCTGCAGGTGCGAACCTAAAAAGACAAAAAAAAGGGAAAAATCTTTCAGAAAACAGAATTATTATATCTGAATGACACCATCCAATAAGGTGTACTTATCAACTGCTTCTGGAATAACCTAAGCTTCTAACCTACATTACTAGCATTCAAATTCTGCCCACTGCATTTTGGAAATGCAGTATCTGTTCCTGATTGCCTCCTCTCCATTCTGTAAGTGTTAAATGATTAAGGAATGCAGTCAATGATATTGTAGTAACTTTGTAAGTCTAGTGATTACTAGGCTTATCATGGTAATCATTTCATAATGAATTTGGAGTTTAGCTGAGTCTCTGGGTACCGATCACTGTGGGTACATGTGTATGTACGTGTGCATGCTTGTATGTATGTGTGTGTGAGAGAGAGAGAGACTAAACTAAGAAAGTTTTAGGAAAGAACCATCTAAAAGAAACAGAGGAATTCCCTGTTGGTAAAGTGGGTTAAGGGTCCAGCATTGTCACTGCAGTGGTACAGGTACGATCCCTGGCTTAGGAACTTCCACAGGCCCTGGTCTGGGCAAAAAATAAAAGTATTTTTAAGACATTAATAAAATAAAAATTAAATTTGAAAAAGTGAAAGGAATAAATAAAAAGTTACCTGCCTATCTCACACAGGAATAAAATAATGCTTGCCTCCAGCTCACAGACTAGAAAAACCTCATTAGTAGGAAGTTATCAAGTAGAATACACAAAAGAGCTCTACCTCAACAAAAATAGCTCTAAAATAAACACTTCACTGGTCCTGTCAGCACAGCTTAAAAGCACACCCCAAAGGCTAAAACTGTTTCCAAGAACCTGCACCCTAGAACAAGGCTAAAGCCTATTTATAGAAATAAGAATTTTGAACACACACTAAGGCAAAATTCACAAATGTACCCAATCAAAACTTAACAAAGATGCATAAGGCAGAAAAACATAATCCATAACTAAAAAAAAAAAAAAATCTAAACAGAATGACAGGAGTTCCTGTCGTGACTCAGGGGAAACGAATCTGACTAGTATCCATGAGGACTCGGGTTCGATCCCTGGCCTAGTTCAGTGGGTTAAGGATCCGGCATTGCCGTGAGCTGTGGTGTAGGTCACAGATGCAGCTCCGATCTGGCATTGTTGTGGCTGTAGTGTAGGCCAGTGGCTACAGCTCTGATTTGACCCCTAGCCTGGGAACCTCCATATGCCTCGGGTGTGGCCCTAAAAAGAAAAAAGAAAAAAAAACAGAATGACAGAATCAGTAGTCTAGGACATTAAGACAGTTGTAACGCCTCTATTCCATATGTATAAAGGGCTAGAGATAAGATTGAGCATGTTAAGTAGAAACATGGGAACTTTTTAAAATTTTTTATAAAAGTGTAGTTGATTTACAATGCTGTGCCAATTTCTACTGTAGAGCGGTATGACCCAGTCATACATATATATATATACATTCCCTTTCTTATATTATTTTTCATGATGTTCTATCCCAAGAGACTAGATATAGTTCCCTGCTCTGTACAGCAGGACCTCATTGCCCATCCATTCAAAATGTCATAGTTTGCAACAGCTAACCCCAAACTCCCAGTCCACTGGAAGTTTTAAAAAAGTGGCATGTGGAAGTGCCCAGGCCAGGAGTCAAGTGCTCACTGCAGCAGTAAACTGAGCTACAGCAGTGACAATACTGGATCCTTATCTGTGGAAGCTTTTTAAAAAAGAATCAAACATCTGGGAGTTCCTGTTGTGGCGCAGTGGAAACAAACCTGACTAGTATCCATGAAGATGTGGGTTCAACCTTGGCCTCGCTCAGTGGGTCAGGGATCTGGCGTTGCCGTGAGCTGTGGTGTAGGTCACAGATGCAGCTCAGATCCCAAGTTGCTGTGGCTGTGGCATAGGCTGGCAGCTGCAGCTCCGATTCCACCCCTAGCCTGGGAACTTCCATATGCCACAGATGTGGCCCTAAAAAGTGAAGCAGAACAAAACAAAAAACTCTCCGTTGCTAAGCTGAGACAATTCCTCTTTAGCCAAAGGTGAAACACAAAGATTTCACAATCCAAATTCATTCCTAGGACACAACAGGAGACTTTTAATGCTGATGAGATCAATAATAGGATCCACAAAATTTGGCCATGTAAGCCACAGATGGTGAAATTTTCTTAACAGTCTTTTTGTTCTCAGAGCGGGCTGCTGCGGCAGCAGAGATCATGTCATACATAAGACACTGGGGGTTGGCACATGATCTGCATCTGAGATCTAGGGGCTAGGGTTTCCAGCCCTTGCATGCATCTTCTTTTCTAATCCTTGTGAGAATCTTGCAAGTTTGGCATCCTTGCCTCATTATAGATGAGCACAGGCAATGGCCAAAGTCTGGGCTCACATCACCAGCCTGGAGATGCAGTCCCGAGATCGCCTCCTGAGTCGGACTTAGTTAAATCAAAATTACCGGCTCTTTAAGCCCCTCAGTAGTCGTCTAATGGTCCAAACTGTAGGTCAATGGAACTGGGAAGAGTAGAGACACCATAAGTCCTTATACTTCTCTAACTCAACCAAGTAATTCTTCATTCATCTAAGATACTCTTTCCCCAAAGTTTTTTTACTCTGGCCTCTACAGTTTTGCTCATGTTGGCCTCCCCGCCTGGAATAACCACCCTATCTTCTCTATACTTTTAATGACTGTGTTCACTGTTCTAAACTCCCCCTCCTTAATCTCTTTTCTTCTATCACTGAATGACAACTAGGATACATCAGTTCAAGAGCATTTGTTCAGATGTTGCTTTAGTAAAAATAATAGCTTCCAGAGTTCCTGCTATGGTGCAACGGGATCTGCAGCATCTCTGCAGTGCCAGAAGACAGGTTGGATCCCTGGCCATCACAGGGGGTTAAAGGATTCGGCTTTGCATAGCCCTTTTTGGTACATTTCTTATTAATGATTCTTAATGGGGCTTGTCATAAGCTTCATATGCACAGCATCTTAGAAAAATACTGTTTAACCTGAAAACCCTTTTAAAAAATAATGCATATTTGATTTATATCTATAAAAAGGATGTCAGATAATTATATTTGAAAAATATTTAATGCACTAATCTTAAACTCAGGTGGATAAATAGTCTTACAAAAGATGGTGCTTTATGTTATAACTATAGCTTTGGTCCCATTTTTAATTGAGAAAAATTTATTCGCATAAACATATTTTTTGATAAATATATATATATATATACAAATATGTGTATGTATATATATTTGTATCTCTACAGAAAGGCCCCAAAAAACGTTTGAGTGAAATATTTGATTCCCTTTTCTATAATTATCCTTTAAAATCTTTACCGCTCTATTTGGGTTTTTGTTGTCTCTGTAGGATGTATATCACTCCTTTTGATGTTCACATCCTGCTCGCCACTTCTCACTTTGTCACCAGCTAATGTTTGCATCATTTTTAGTATAAAAGTTTGCAGACCTAGTACATCTGCTGTTTAATAAGCTGCCATGCTGCTAGAAAGTTGTGCTTTCTGTTTCCAGCTGTTTAGCTACTTCCTGGAAAAAAGTGGCAGCTCTCTGTAGCATCATGGAGTTTCAGTGGAACCAAGTCTCGGCCATTAAAAACTGGCATTATATTGAACTATGCATTGAGAAATCAATCAGAATAAAAATTTTTATTTATTTATTTATTTATTTATTTATTTATTTATTTATTTATTTTGTCTTTTTGCCTTACCTAGGGCTGCACCCGCGGCATATGGAGGTTCCCAGGCTAGGGGTCTAACAGGAGCTATAGCCGCCAGCCTTCGCCACAGCAACACGGGATCTGAGCCACGTCTGCAACCTACACCACAGCTCACGGCAACGCCGGATCCTTAACCCACTGAGCAAGGCCAGGGATCGAACCCGTGTCCTCATGAATCCTAGTCGGGTTTGTTAACTGCTGATCCACAACAGGAGCTCCAAAATTTTTACTTTAAAAAAAAAGAAAAAAAAGGGATCTGGCTTTGCTGCAGCTGTGGTATAGGTCGCAACTGCAGCTTAGATCTGATTCCTGGCCAGAAACTCCATAGGCCACAGGGGTCCAAAAAAGAAAAAGTAAATAAGTAAAAATAATAGTTACCCTTTTTTGCTGCATCAGTTGTGTGTCAGGCACTGTGCCAGGCATTTGTTTATATTTGCATTCATTTTATTCTTCCAATAGCCCACTAAGAAAGGTATTATTATCTTCTCTTTATTGATGAACAAACTGAGATGCAGAGAAATTTACTAATGTGGAAATTAAAGACTCATGGTTCGTAAGTAGAAGAAGTGGGATTCGAACGCATGTCTAAATTCAAAGTCTTTGATGTTTTTCCTCTAAATTTTAGGCCTGTTGGAGCCTGTCAGGATCTCTTGTGGTAGGCCGCCAGAAATTTATTGGCAGGAAAATCTTCTTTCAAGGAAAAAAAAAATGAAAAAGAATACAAAAGAACAACTCATACATAAGGGGCCAGGACAGAGAATCGAGATAGTTTTGAGTTCTGCCATATGCCTAGTTTCTCCTATTTTCTTGCAGCCAAGCCTCTACGGAGAGATCCTGAGACTTAAACAGAAGGGGCTGATCTGTGGATGGCCAGATTCAACATCCACGGTGTGGGATCTGGTGGCACCTTTGACCCAACACTTTCCCAGCAATGTATGAATGCATGGGAATGGCTGGTTAGTGTTTGTAAGCTATATTGTCTTTACCAGGGACTCGGTCAGAAAACCTTGACATCTCTGGCACTTAATGCACTGGCAGTGGGTTGCGTCTAGTAATATTAACAGGTGGAAGGACAGAGGAAGGAAATTATAGGATCAGCTCAAATCAACAAGTTTCATTAGACATGAACCACGTGCAGGCATTTTGTAAGGTGCTGCCGCCACAGTGCCCATGGCGGGTGTGAGCAGGTGTGCGAGAGGAGCTAGGAACTCTCTGTGCAGCATGGTTCTTTACACGCTTTCTGTGCTCAGAAGTGAATGCCTTTTTGCAATTTATCTACCAAAGTGAGCACCTTTGGGTAATTCATGCAAAGACCTTATACATACTAACGCTGATTTTGCTTACTGCCTTGCCCCCTCATAAAAATTAGTTAGGAAAGGCTTTAAAATGCTGGAAGTATCTAAATATGAAGTAGGGGGAGTTCCCTGGTGGCCTAATGGTTAAGGATTTAGAGTGTCCCTGCTGTTGCGTGGGTTTGATCCCTGGCCTGGGAACTTCCACATGGCAGGGGTGTGGCCCAAATAAATAAATAAATAAAAATAATAAAAATAAATATGGAGAAGGGCGCTAAAAAAGTACTGCTGTGCTGTATTCTGCTTTGCTCTTTATGGCCGCCACCATTCTGTTTTTCCAGAAATTGATGTATGCTGTTGTTTGTCTTGCCTTCTCAGATGTACACCAATCTTCTTTGATGACGATTATATCAACCAACTGCTTTTTAAAAAAAAATTCAGAGTATAAAGTGATTTCACAGGCATTCATTTTCATAACTCTTTGTTAAATATATGCATAAATAAATGATTACTATCATGATTAAGTGCTTTTAAAACTCTGACACATAGTGTAAATCAACGAAATTCTTCACTCCACTCTCCACGTCTCCATCTCTGGAGGTTTCCTTAAGCAGTGGGTATAACTGAAATCAACTTGTATACTCATTCTCTCTAGGATGTTCAAAAAATACATTCTTTGATTTACTAAAATAAATCTCTATAATATAACAAACGGGAACATAATTAGCTCTAGGAAGAGCTTTTCTTGTGTGTCCTAAGAAGAAGAAAAAAGGAACTGAGATGCGGATCCAAAGAAATCTAACGAAAGAGTGGGTGAGTTGGGGTTAAAAAAAAATGCAATAGAAAACAGAAGTTAGAGAAAAGGAAGGAAGATGATATTCATGTCATAACACTATATTTTGAATGTTAAACTTAAAAGCAAAAAACCCTTCTGTTTCCATTGCATGTGCCAAAATCATGTGAGATGGTGTTGTACACTGAAGGCAATGACAGTACAATTTAATAAGAGTTGGTTGAGTTCATCACTGTGAACTCAGCCCTTTACTATCCAAGTATGGGATAAAAAACTAAGCCCTTAGAAATCTTCAAGTTGGAGAGTCTGGGTTGTAAGATGAGGCTGTAAGTTTCCTCTACTACCACATGTGATTGGGGCTAAGATGCCAATGATTAGTATACTCTCAGAAGTATGCGGAATTCCATTGAAAACCAGACCACTAATCATTTCACGGCAACCACAAGTCCAAGGTCACACAATAACTCCATACTCATCAAATCATTCACTGAGTTCCTTTATATTTACTGCTCCTCTAAGAGTAAAGGTATGATGTGAGTGAGTGAAGATGGTCCCTTTTATCCACATCAAGCAATGAAGAAACAAGTTATATTGAGTACTTTCTCTGAAAGAAATTAGCAGGATTGGAGTTCCCATCGTGGCTCAGCTGTAACAAACCCAATTGGTATCCAGGAGGACTCCAGGTGGATCCTTGGCCTTGCTCAGTGGATTAAGGATCCAAAGTTGCTGTGAGCTGTGGTGTAAGCTGCAGATGCTGCTCAGACCTGGTGTTGCTGTGGCTGTGGTGTAGGCTGGCAGCTGCAGCTCCAATTGGACCCGTAGCCTGGGCACCTCCATATGCCACAGGTGAGGCCCTAAAAAAGACCAAAAAAAAAAGAAATAAAGAAAAAAAGAAATTAGTAAGATCAGCACACTGTACTTATAAAGTTCACCACTATGGACATCTTTACATAAGATGATTTGTCAAAGGAGCTGATAAAATTACAGTATTTCTGACATTTTCTCATAAGCCACGTTTCTAAAGGTTCATCAGCAAAAATAAAGGAAATAATGTGACTCACTAAAAAATAAGCTAAAATACAGCCTTTACACACATACCAAAAGCAAAAGCAAAATATAACACATTGACTAAAAATATTGATACATAAAAACAACTGCCTAAAAATCAGTAAGAAAATCATACACACATGCAGAGAGACAGAGAGAGAGAGAGAGAAGGGCAAAAGCTGTGAAAAGAAAATCGAATGTCCATACCCAGAAGGAAAGATAGTTACTGTCACTCATAGAAGAAAAGATAGTTACTGTTACTCATTTTAAAATTTATCAAAAAGCCACCTTTTTTTTTTTTACCAGCTGAGATCAGGAAAATCCTAAAGTTTAAAATTACTCTCTATTAGCAACCTTGAAAGGAAATGAGAACAGTTTCACATTTGTAGTGGGAATGTATATTCATACAATCCTTATGAAATGCAATTGTTAACACCTATTGAAATTCTAAATACATATGCTTTCTAATATTCCAGTTCCTGGAAATTTATCTTGAAGATATTAGTATGATACCACTTATCATAATTTTGTTTGAAATAGCAAATTTGTGAAAACATACATGTCCATTAATTAGGATGACTTTGTAACCATAAAAAATTGAAGATGGAAGGATCCCTATTACACTGTTGGTGGGAATGCAAATTGGTGCAACCACTGTGGAAAACAGTATGGAGATTCCTCAGAAAACTCAAAATAGAATTACCATTTGATCCAGCAATCCCACTCCTGGGCATCTATCCAGAGGAAACCATGACTCTCCAGTGTTCATTGCAGCACTCTATACAATAGCCAAGTCATGGAACCAACCTAAATGCCCATCGACAGAGGAGTGGATAGGGAAGATCTGGTACATACACACAATGGAATATTACTCAGCCATTAAAAGGAAAAAAATAACAACATTTATAGCCAACATGGATGGACCTAGAAATTATCATGCGAAGTGAAACCAGTCAGACAATTAGACAGCAGCATCCAATGCTACCGCTTACATGTGGAAACAAAAAAAACCACAATGAACTTCTTTGCAGAACAGACAATGACTCACAGACTTCGGAAAACCTATGGTTTCCAATGAGACAATCTGGGGGGTGGGGGGATGCACTGAGGGTTTGGGATGGAAATGCTATCAAACTGAGTTGTGATGATTTTTGTACACCTATAATTGTAATAAAATTCACTCAGTAATGGGAAAAAATTGAAGATGGGAAAACACTTGTCAAAATTTGATATCCATTCATGAAAAAAAATTCTCAGACAATTAGGAATAGAAGGGCACACCCTCAACTTGGCGAAGGACATTGGCTTAAGAAAAAGAACCAGTAAGAGATAGACAAGTAGATTAGGTATCGATATAGATAGATATAAAAAGAGATTTATAAATGGGAACTGGCTCCAACAGTTACAGAGGCTGAGAAAATTCCACAACCTGCTTGTCTGCAAGCTGATGAACCCGGGAAACAGATGGTGTAATAAATCTGTCCATTGCTGTCTTTGCTTTCCTTGATTAGGTAGAATAACTTGTTGAAGAAAAAAACTTATTCTAGCACTTGTTAAATGATAAGAAAAACTTTTTTCCTGCTGTATAGCTCAGGGAACTAAATCTAGTCACTTGTGATGGAACATGATGGAGGATAATGTGAGAAGAAGAAGGTGTGTATATATATATATGACTGGATCACTTTACAGCAAAATTTGACAGAATATTGTAAATCAACTAAAATAGACAAAATAAGTCTTTTTAAAAAAAGAAGAAAGCAGTAGAAACAAAAAAAGAAACTTTTTTTCAAGACTGTCTCGAGAGTTGTCAAGACAATCACAACAGAGGAGAGATATCAAGTTCAACTTCAAATACACGAGGACATCTGAGGGCGTATAGCCAAGAAGGAGTATGAGTGGAGAAAAATTACTAAGAGGATACAAGGCACCAAGGGTAGGAGGATTTTTGCTAACTTGAGCTCATAGGAGTCTTGTGGAGGGCAAGTCAGGACAATTCCACGTCAAGAGCAGGTCACGAGGAATTTGTTTAGATACGAAGGGGAGGGATTTGTTTAATATCAAGCTGCTGGGGTAGGGAGGGATTTTCCCCAACATGACTTCGCAGGATCCTTGTTATACAAACCCAGAAGAGAAGGGAACCAAAATTCAGGTCGAGTGAAGAAGAGGTCTCCGAGGAACCTGGCTCAGGTTTGGAGAGAATTTGTCAATATTGTGTGTAATGTTTAGTAATAACCAAGAGTAAATTCAGCGATAAGGTGTCACAGAAATAGATGTATAAATTCAGAAAATTTTGGTAGGAGTTTTTCCACAGTGCAAAATAATTGACTCCACCAAAAAATTTCAACTTTTCAATAAATTTTGTCAGCTATGCTATTGGAAAAAAAGTGCTTCTATGACTATAAAAAAAATAGAATCTTTGGTGACAAACTCACCATAAGTTAACCAAAAAAAAAGTGCTTGTGTTACCTGTAAACCCTGCCTTTTTAGTATGCCCAGAAATATATAATTATATGAGGTAATATATACTACTATATATATAATAATTTAAACATACCTTATCTCACATCTACTTATTCTTTCCTGTATGTTCGCACTGTGCTAAGTCTTTAGTGCACATTGACTGATTCAATTTTTACAAGAAATATATGAATTAAGTACCCTTGCCTTCTGTATTTAATGAATGAGGAAACTGAGACACACAGAAATCAAATAATGAAGCTGAGGTGACATGTTTGATCGGTTGTGGGGTCAGGATTCTATAGAGCAATAATCAATATCAAAGCTACAAAGAATAAAGAGTTTTATGTGGGGTATTAGGAAATCACCGAGAGTTCCCATTGTGACTCAGCAGTAACGAACCCAATGAGTATGCATGAGGATGAGGGTTTGATCCCTGGCCTCACTCAGTGGGTTAAAGGATCTGACGTTACAATGAGCTGTGGTGTACTCAGGCAGCTACAGCCCTGATTCAGCCCCAAGCCTGGGAACTTCCATATGCCACAGGTGCAACCCTAAAAAGCAAAAAATCAATCAGTAAATAATTTTTTAAAATATTGCAGAATTGAACTGGCACCTGGACAGCACGGACAATGTTCCATGTTATGTGTGGCCAGCTTGTGTAGACAGGGCATATGCTGAGAATGGATGACATTAACCCAGCTCTGACACTCTTTTTATGGCTGCAGTGAACATGAGCAGTTGGACAAAATATCAACAAGCCAACACAAATATAGAGAGCACAGTGTTGTATGGCTGCCCGTTATCGGGAACTGCTAAGGAATTTATTTATTTACCTATTTTTGTCTTTTTAGGGACACATCCACAGTATACAGAGGTTCCCAGGCTAGGGATCAAATCAGAGCTGTAGCTGCTGGCCTACACCACTGCTCATGGCAATACCGGATCCGTAACCCACTGAGTGAGGCCAGAGATCAAACCCACGTCCTCATGGATGCTAGTCAGATTCCTTAACCTCCGAGCCACGGTGTGAATTCCTGGAACAGCTAAGGAATTTAAGGAAATAAAGTTGCCTCGTGCAATTGCCACAAGGATTTGAGGTAACGCAGTTCAGTTATGTAGCAAAGAGCCTAGCTCTTTTTCTGAAGAAGAAAGCACAGGAGGAAATTCAGTTTCATGCAAGATAGTGGGCTTAGTTTCAACAAGCTGACCGTGAAAGTGTGGGAGCGGGGTAGTGGCCAGAGACATGGATTTTGGAACTGAGACCATAGACATGAGAGCTAATTAAGATAACCAAGGAAGAAATAAAAGTGAGAGAGAAATGTGGAGCAAAAAATGAAATCTTTGTGGCTAACTCAGTTTAGGAAAGAGGAGGTGGAGAAGAATTCACTGAAAAAGACTCGAAGAGGCTATAAGACAAGAAGTAGTTACAGTCAGATACGCAGTGTTCCACAAGTAAAGAAAGCCATTTAACAGTGTCAAAAGAAGTTTCTAGATCTGGCAATAGGAAATCTACAGATGACTGCTTAGTGTATAAATTCCATGGAGTGACAGGAACAAAAACCAGCTTGTGAAGGGCTAAGAACAAATGGGGTTTTTCACAAATGGGGTCAGCGACCTTTTGAGAAGTTTGCTGGGAACTCGAGGAGGGAGAGATACCAAGGGGGTAGAACAAAAGATGTAATATTTTGATTCTATTTTTAAGACAAATATATTTGGATACATTTTTAGGCTTATGCATTAGCAAAGGGAGAGGGTTTGATTTCAGAGAAAGTATGAAAATAATTGATGGAGCCTTGGCAGTAGGGAAATTGGATAGCACACAGGTTTATAATTATGTGTGTGTATGTATATATACACACATATGTATTTAAGTTTATATATATATAAACTTAAATACATATATGTGTATATACATATATACACATGCATATACATATATTCATATATGTGTGTGTGTATATATTTGTGTGTGTATGTATATATATATATTTTTTTTTAAGTTCCTGGATGGACATCTTGATATACATACACCTATTGGTTCCCAACAAATAATCTATAAAAGAACATTATTGTAACTCTTATCCTTGTCATACCCACAAATGCACATGAAATATCTGCATCAAATTTCATCTGAGGCCAAGAATATACATGGTTACTTATGTTTATTCGAACAGATCTTGTTCTTATTAGTCAGTTGTTTCATCTTTATTGAATGTCTTTAGAACATATAACATTGCCACTGGCTTTGACTGGCTTTTATAATGCCTTCAAGAGACAAGATATATGTCAATAAAGAGGGTGGTGTGTTCCCCTTTATGTGTGGGTGTGTATATCCATTTTGTAGCTAAGCACCGAATACCAATTCCATTAAGAATAAAAGAAGGGAACGAATAAATCATATCATATAACATTTATTATTACACTTCTGTTGTGAAAGAAAGTCATTCTTTATTTTACTTATGCCTTTGGCCTTGATTGAAGAGGTTAGTTTATTAAGCCTAGGCTGAGTCTTTCCTCTTCTGGGAAATCCAAATGGGATGCTATATAGACAAACTTACAAGTGTAGAAAAAAAAACTCTGATACAGAATACATTAGTAAATGTTACCCACGGTGAGAGGAGTTAAAGAAATGGATTCTAGGGAGTTCCTTTGTGGCAGAGTTGGTTGAGGATCTGGCATTGCCGCTGCAGTGGCTCAGGTCAGTGCTATGGTGTGGGTTTGATCCCTGGCCCAAGAACATACACGTGCCATGGGCACAGCCAAAAAAAAAAAGAAAAAAAGGGAAAGAAAGAAAAAGGAAGGAGTTCCCGTCGTGGCTCAGTGATCAACAAATCTGACTAGGAACCATGAGGTTGCGGGTTCGATCCCTGGCCTTGCTCAGTGGGTTAAGGATCTGGCATTCCCGAGAGCTGTGGTGTAGGTTGCAGATGCGGCTCGGATCCCGCATTGCTGTGGCTCTGGTGTAGGCCGGTGGCTACAGCTCCTGTTAGACCCCTAGCCTGGAACCTGCACATGCCGCAGGTGCGGCCCTAGAAAAGACAAAAAAAAAAAAAGAGAAGAACTGGATTCCGTAGAATAAGAATGTTCCTCTAATATATCTTTTCAATGCTGTTTCATTTGTTGAACTATTTCACTTTTGTGCCTGGTCATAAAGTACCTAAGAATATAAAAGGAAGCTGAATGTAGCTATCCAGTCATACTCTCATAATCTCACTATACCTTCATCAAAGCACAAAACTCTAGATTAAACAAATGATCATCCTTTGTAGCAGAAAGTTAATCATGTCCTAGATAATGAGGGTATCAACCGTTCTTTTTTATCAAGCATGAGGCACAACTTTCCCCAACAGAATATACCCATGTGCTATGTAATATGATGATGATGATGATGATGATGATGATGTTTAGGGCATTGGAAACCCATTTCTTCAGGATGACTGTGCTAAATGACATCCTATAAGGACAGTTCACTTAAAAAATTTTTGCTGTGGAGTTCCCTTCGTGGCTCAGTGGTTAACGAATCCGACTAAAAACCATGAGGTTGCGGGTTCGATCCCCGGCCTTTCTCAGTGGGTTAAGGATCCGGCGTTGCCGTGAGCTGTGGTGTAGGTCGCAGATGCGGCTCGCATCCCGCGTTGCTGTGGCTGTGGCGAAGGCCGGCGGCTACAGCTCCTGTTAGACCCCTAGCCTGGGAACGTCCATACACCGCAGGTGCGGCTCTACATAAAGGCAACAAGACAAAAAAAAAAAAAATTCATTGCTGTGCCTCATGCATACACATACTGTTGAACGGGACTTGGCACCTTGCAGTGTGTACTGATATGCATACCTTCTCCCAAAAGACCGGGAGAGAACCAAAAGTCCAGGATGCTCAGGAGAATGGCTGGATCTGCTCAGGTTATTGTTGCTCTTGACAACTGGAGGAAGGATTGTCCCTGACTCTCATGAGATGGGAAGGCCTTGAGAACAGAAAATGGAAGAGCAATGTGTGACTACCATTAATTGTCCCTACGGAGACCAAGACCTACATTAGAATTCAGATTCCTGGCAGCGCGTTCACAGGTCCCGTGGATCTGTCTCTTGCTTCAACAGTGTTTGGACGGAACAGACCCAGGGACACCCCTTGCTCCAGCCTCCTAATGCCCTCCAACCTTTTTTCCAGCCGCAACCTTCAGAATCAGCCACTCAGCTATCCTCAGTCTGCGGGAACAGGCCACACACACTTTTTGAACTTAACTCCTTATTACTGATCAACCATGCGCTCCCAGGTTTGTCAGAATTATTCCACCCAGGCGGAGGCCATCCTCAGCCCACCTGATGAACATGCATCTGCGGGCCTCCTACGCCTTCCTCTCTCTGGGCTTCTGTTTCAGCCGTGATGAGGAGGCTCTGGAGGACGTGAGCCATTTTTCTGCAAACTGGCCCAGGAGAAGTGCGAGGGCGAGCATCGTCTTGAAAATACAAAACTAGAGCAGTGGCTTTCAGGATGTGCAGAAGTCATCTCAAGATGAATGGGTATGGGAATCTGGGATTAAGAGATGCAAACTATTGCCTTTGGAATGGATAAGCAATGAGATCCTGCTATATAGTACTGGGGACTATGTCTAGTCACTTACGATGGAGCACGATGGAGGATAATGTGAGAAAAAGAATGTACATATGTATGTGTGACTGGGTCACTTTGTTGTACGGTAGAAAATTGACAGAACACTGTAAGCCAACGATAATGGAAAAAATAAAAATCATTTAAAATAGGAAGGAAAAAAAAAAAGATGGGTGGTGTAAAACCCAGGACTCTATGGAAGCTGCCGTTCTCTCGGAGAAGAACTTGAACCAGGCGCTTCTGGATCTGCATGCCCCGGGTTCTGCCCGAGGAGACCCTCACCTCTGTGACTTCCTAGAGAGCCACTTCCTGGATGAGGAGGGGAAGCTCGTCAAGAAGATGGGCCACCCCCTGACCGTCCAGCATACTTAGGAGCCTCTGGAGCCCGGCGGCCTTTGAGGAGCCCCTCTGGTGCCTGGGCCTCTGCCGCAAGCCCCTCTCCCAAGGTCCTTGGAGCCCTCTCCCAAGTCTTGGACGAAATGGAAACAATAAAGCTTTTTACAGGAATAAAAAAAAAAAAGAAAGAAAGAAAATAAAAGAAATCGGATTCCTGGCAGATAACAACGTGTTGTATTTTACATGGTTTATCGAGGAGAAGTCCAGTTACAACCACCTTTGAAGAAAGTCTTCACGAAAGAAAGAAATCATGCCCCAAAGTGCAAAAGAGCAAGACAAGACCAAGGGGCATTTCCACTCGTAAGGCTGACTTTCTTGGATTATGACACTTCTTTGAATCAGGTGCAGCCACGAGAAATGAAGGCTCTTTCAGCTCTGGACAACCCCCATCACAGGTTCTTCTTTCTTCTACTTCACAGACCTGTCTACTTCATAGGTTTTTCCTCCATTCTTTTCTCTTCCTTTTGATTTAAAAAGCAAGCTAATTCTCACTGAATTCCTTCTGTGTGGAGACATAAAGAACCTGAGCTTCAGCAAGTCCTGATGCCTGGTCTGTGAGATCAATTAAAACACAGTGGGTTCAAGTTCCAATCTGAGTTGGGCAGTTTCAAAACCATAAAACCCCAGCCTTAGCCTCACATATTGCTTCTGGATCTCAGTATTCCTCAGGCAGACCCAGGCCAGGCCCCTCTCTCCCTCCTTTCCTCCGCCTAACAAGGTCTGAAGTTGGTCTAAAGTACCGGCGTTTCTGGTACATCACTGGAAATCACTACATTTAGGTGATTACGAAAAAAATAAAAATGATCACGGCCAGAGGAATTAGCTCTTTGGGGCGTAAGATATTAACATTAATTAAAGAGGACTGTCTTGGCCTCTTCAACATTTATGAAGGGAAATGTATTTTTTTTATGCTACTCAAACACTTACACTGACTGTGTCTCCTCAAAACTGATCAGGTCACTTATTATAGACTGACCATGAAAAATAGGGTTAAAATGGAAAACCTCCAAGTTGGGGAGGGTAAGGGAAGTTTACTTTCAGGGACATTCCTTCTCAAAATTCCTGACTGTGATGTGCATGTGACTACAGCTGGCTGTATAGCATCATGTGGCTTTGGCATTGGGAGTTTCCAGAAGAATTATCTAGCGACTTATTTATTTAGTCTTTTTTAAGGTCACACCTGCGGCACATGGAGTTCCCAGACTAGGGGTCGAACCAGAGCTGCAGCCGCCGGCCTACACCACAGCCACAGCAACGCAGGATCCGAGCCGCATCTGCAACCTACACCGCAGCTCATGGCAACTCCGGATCTTTAACCCACTGAACAAGGTCAGGGACGGAACCTGCGTCTTCATGGATGCTAGTCAGATCCATTTCCTCTGAGCCACAGTGGGAACTCCTAGCTTATTTTTATTTTCACACACACAAATGCAAAAAAGCCAGACGAGGCCCAACAGAAATCAGTAATTGATATCAGCTGAAGCATAACCTATATGCTCTACAAAGACCATAAAAATGTGGGAGATCTTGTGGGGCCCTTCAGTGTACAAATTCTTTCCCTCGTTCTCTGTAGGAAATTGGCTTCATTCAGCTTCCTGGCTCCAAAGGGCAGATTCAAACCGTTGCTAACAGGGGAATGGAGGGAAATGCAGAAACAAAGGAGGGGCAGTCAAAGAATAAGAGTGCAGGGTCAGGGTTCCACCTCAAGGAAAATGCATAACAATGTATCTTTCAGTTCTTCTAAAAGACAGGCAGGAACTAGGATGGTGACATTAGGCTGAACACCAGGGTCCTGGATCAGCACCCTGTAACCTCACCACCAACCAGTCAGAAGAAAATCTGCCCGCGGTCGAAGATAAGGAAGTGGCTGACCCCCCCCCCCCCCCGCAATCCCCAAATGGCTGTGATTAACCTCCTTTCTCTCCCTTCAAAAATTTTCATGGTCAAGCAAAATCTTCAGAGTTGGTTCTTACATACCGAGTCTGCCTTCTCCCCAGGTTGTCGCCTCCTGAATAAAGCAACCTTTTCTTTCCAGCCAACACTTGTCTCTCAAGGATCAACTTTTGGTATGCAGCTGAACCTGAGTTTGCTAACAATTGTCCTCTTGAAACTGACAGCACGAAGGGCCTGAACCTAGCCAGAACATGGATTGGAACTTGAACCCATGGGCTGGGACTCGAACCCAGACTAAACCCAGATTAGGACTTGAACCCACAGTTTTATTTTTATTTATTTTTTTTTGTCTTTTTGCCTTATTTGGGCCACACCAGCAGCATATGGAGGTTCCCAGGCTAGGGGTCTAACAGGAGTTGTAGCCGCCGGCCTTCGCCACAGCCACAGCAACGCGGGATCCGAGCCGCGTCTGCAACCTATACCACAGCTCACGGTAACGCCGGATCCTTAACCCACTGAGCAAGGCCAGGGATCGAACCCGCAACCTCATGGCTCCTAGTCGGATTTGTTAACCACTGAGCCACGAAGGGAACTCCTTGAACCCACAGTTTTAAATTAGAATCACTCACCCGGTGTCTGGACTTACCGAGGTTCAGGTTCTTTATGCCTCTGCGCAGAAGGAATTCAGCGAGACAAAGTGACAGGCAAGAAACAAGATTTATTAAGATCGGACGCTTGTGAGAGAGGCAAGAGGGCAGGCAAGGAGGTTCTGGCCTGAGGATCAGGTGGGCTACACTTTTATCATCCAAGAGGAGCGGGGTTCAGGAAAGACCGCCTCTTCCTCTTTCTTCGAGTAGTAGCCCCTCCTTGGTATCCGGAAAGGTGTGTGAATAAGTGTGTGAAATCAGCAGAAGGGCAGTCCTCAAACTCCTGCCCTGGGTCTAAACCTGAACGCAGCCCTCGTCCCACCCCCCACCCAAAGTCTTGCGCCTCCACTAGTCAAGCAAGCCTGCCTTCTTCTGCTGGCTTTCTTGAGCAATTATTAACTAAGTGTGATCTCCCAAGGTCCCCGAGGCTTCCCTCTCTCTCTACGATCCTTTCTTGAAACTTCCACAGCTACCTGAGCCTCCTCCATCCCTATCGCTCTGACTTTACTGCGTGTGAGAATCAACGGCGGAGGTCTGACAAATGGAAGAGCCCAGCCACAGCCTATAAGACCTAAATCATAGTCTCTTAGGATGAGACCTAGACATCATTTTTTTTCTTTTTTTTTCTCTCTCTCTCTCTCTTCCCAGCCTAGGGGTCAAATCGGAGCTGTGGCTGCCGGCCTTCGCCACAGCCACAACAACGTGGGATCCAGTCTGCATCTGTGACCTACACCACAGCTCAGGGCAATGCCAAATCCTTAACCCACTGAGCGAGGCTAGGGATTGAACCTGCTTGCTCATGGATACTAGTGTCAGGTTTGTTACCCCTAAGCCATGATGGGAACTCCTTTTTTTTTTTTTCCCCCTTTTTACACCTGCACTTGGGGGCATTCAGACATTCCAGGCTAGGGGTCAAATCGGAGTTTCAGCTGCCGGCCTACACCACAGCCACAGCAACGCCAGATCTCAGCTGCACCTGTGACCTACACTGCAGCTTTCGGCAACGCCAGGTCCTTAAACCACTGAGCAAGGCCAGGGATGAAACCCTCATCCTCAAGGATACCTGCAGAGCCGCATAGGATTTTAAAAAATTCCCCCTGTGCAGCCAAGTCTGAGAACCACTGTCCTAAAAGGGACCTCCAGGAATGAAGATATGAGTCAAATACATGCGCTCCCCACGGAATTAAATGTTGGAATGGCCTTCTCCCCGAGTTCAGAGAAAATACAAGTGGGAGGGACAGGACCCTGTCAGTGCAGATTACAACCGAAATCGTATTACACAGGTATTTATGGGTTGTAGGCAGGCACCCCTCCTCCTCTAATTAGGGGGGCAATTAGGTAGTTCAAAGATCAGCATCATTCGGACAATCTATCAACAGTCACACCATCCAAGTGCAAAGGGATTATAGCCACAGGATGTGAAAAGTTTATGTTTCACGGAAAGCAAAGATAGGAAATGCTCCTTGCCCTCTGCAAGGTGCTGATAAATTGATAAAAGACTTGGGGTTAAAGTCTCCTGCAGAGAACTTGAATAACACCACAAGTGTTCACTTGCAAAGTGACAGTCAGGGTTATATGAGGTTAAAGAAGAGACAGATGTCATTGAGGGCTTCTTTGGGAAAGGACCTGAGCTTGTTGGCAAGGGGCTTTCCTGACTCTGGTCTATTTTTGATGCAGTGGCTTTCTGATGAGTGGAGATTATAATTCAGATTATCTCAACCAATGTTTCCTAAGCAGCTCATATGTGCCAGTCGTTGTTCAGGGGCCTGAGGACACAGAGTAAACCAAACATATACCCCCTCTTTGCTTTCAAGGACCTTAGAATCTGACTCGCCCCATAACACTCCCAACTAATATCTTTGGTCTGAATTACTCAAATTATAGTTACTTATATCGCTGTCAAATCATTTCTCAAATTATCATCCTTTTAAGCTAACATTACGTAAAATAAAAAAGGAGTTCCCATTGTGGCTCCGTGGGTTAGCGTCCTTGAGGATGTGGGTTTGATCCCTGGCCTCCCTCAGTGGGTTAAGGATCTGGTGTTGCCGTGAACTGTGGTGCAGGTCACAGATGCAGCTCGGATCCATCGTTGCTGTGGCTGTGGTGTAGGCCAGCATCTGCAGCTCTGATTTGGCCCTTAGCCTGGGAACCTCCATATGCCACAGGTGCATCTGTAAAAAGAAAAATAAGTAAACAAGCAAATAATTTTGAAAACTAAATGCGTGGAGAGAGAACATACTGAAAAGAGAGACTAGAAATATGAGCTAGAAATCAGGACGCTCAGTTCCAGACTCCTCGCCATCCCTGTGCTCTTGGACAAGTCACGTCATTTCCTCTGGTCCTCAGTCTCCTCATTTGTAAAATCAGGGGTTTGGAACAGTTGAGATCCCCATCAGTTCCATCAGTTCAATACCCCTTTGAGCTTCTGTAGTTATATACAGTACTGTTCTGGAAACCTCACTTTCTATCATACTTGAACCCTTCGCAGGTTTGTCTTTTATACTTAGTTGCTGTGAGCTGTGGTGTAAGTCGCAGATGCAGCTCGGATCCTGAGTTGCTGTGGCTGTGCTGTAGGTCGGCGGCTACAGCTCCAATTTGACCCCTTGCCTGGGAACCTCCATATGCTGAAGGTACGGCCCTAAAAAGCAAAAAAAGAAAAGAAAAGAAAAAAAAATTGATTTTAGCCAGGCAAATGTGACCTCTTGGGCATCTAATAGATCCTGTTAAAACTATTGAAAGTTTTATTTCAAATATCTATAAATTTCTCATTAAAGAGATAAATTGGGAGAGAGAGAGAGAGAGAGAGAGTGGGAGAGAGAGAGAGAGAGAGACTGGGAGAGAGAGTACTGAACTTTAGCTAAGCCCTGTGCCCATAGAGTGTTGAAAGCTCTTTCTGTGTCATGAGAAACAACCCACCACAAAGACTGGCTTTGTTCTCACATATTCCCCTCCATCCGGCTTTCTCGCTTCCATCAGACTTGCTGTGGACTTCCTTATTTTCCTACCCCTCTAAAGCCCCAGATCTCCTTCTCTTCCTTTGAGACATTTCTCAATAATGAATGTTCCTTCTATTGTAATAGCCTAACCAAAACCACCCCCTTCTTTGTCTGGAGTATTTTGTCCTTGACCATAGATAGATAGCAGGAAGTGCTGGGTGCTAGGACGAGACAGATGTACATGATGCTATTTCGGTTTAGCAGTCAAGGAAGGTCTCGGTTGAGTGACATTTAAATTAAGACCTAAGAGGGGGAGTTCCCATCATGGCGCAGAGGTTAACAAATCCGATAGGAACCATGAGGTTGCGGGTTCGATCCCTGGCCTCGCTCAGTGGGTTAAGATCCGGCGTTGCCTTGAGCTGTGGTGTAGATTGCAGACGCGGCTTGGAGCCTGCGTTGCTGTGGCTGTGGTGTAGTCTGGTGGCTACAGCTCCAATTCAACTCCTAGCCTGGGAACCTCCATATGGCGCAGATGCGGCCCTAAAAAAATGACAAAAAAAAATAGACCTAAGAGGAATTCCCGTTGTGGCTCAGTGGAAGTGAATCTGATTAGTATCCATGAGGACACAGGTTGTATCCCTTACCTCGCTCAGTGGGTTAAGGATCCAGCATTGCCGTGAGCTCTGGTGTAGTTTGCAGACACGGCTTGGATCTGGCATTGCTGTGGCTTTGGAATAAGGCCTGCAGCAACAGCTCCAATTAAAAACCCCTAGCCTGGGAACCTCCATATGCCACAGGTGTGGCTCTAAAAAGACAAAAAAAAAAAAAAAAAAAAGCTCATGGCAATGCTGGATCCTTAGCCCACTGAGGGAGGCCAGGGATCGAACCTGAGTCCTCATGGATGCTAGTCATATTGGTTTACTGCTGAACCACGATGGGAACTCCTCATCTGAAATCTTTATCTTTGGTCCAGTGATACTTCCCATTCTATAGGTGTGTGCGTTTACATGAAAGCTCATATTGTTCTCCATTGGATACCCTACAGTCATATGAAATTAAACATGAAAACAAACAAACAAAGCCCCCCACACACACGTTATCTCCTTTCGAAATGTTCTGCTGCTCTTCCTATGTTCAGTACCTCAGTGAATAGTATCAAAGCCCAACCATACACCCAGCCAGAAACTCGATTGTTATTCTGAGTATTTCCTTATCCCATCCCCTCATCCATATCTAATTAAATTCTATTAACACAACTTCTATCACATCATTCATATTTCTTCATCTTTTTTCTATGACTTCTGACCGTAAGGGAAGAAAATTCTCTGCTCTCGTAGATTTTCCAACTGGGTCTGTGAAATAAATTGACAACAGAAAGATTTTTTTTGTATTTTTTTGTATTTTTAGGGCCACACCCATGACATATGGAGGTTCCCAGGCCAGGGGTCTAACCAGAGCTGTAGCCACCGGCCTACGTTGGCTCACAGCAATGCCAGATCCTTAACCCAATGAGCGAGGCCAGGGATCGAACCCACAACCTCATGGTTCCTAGTAGGATTTGTTTCTGCTGCACCACGATGGGAACTCCCAACAACAGAAAGATTAACATCTATTTGATGATAAAAGTTTTATGCGGCACGGGGCAGGGTAGGGCGGTTTTCATACAAAGAAGAGAAAATTTCCAAAGAAACGGTGAATCTTGGAGGCTTTTATATCATTTGGACAAAGGAGGGTGAGTTTAAAGAGAAGTGACATGATGAGGAAAAGGAATGCTAAGCTTCCAGGAATGCCAAATTGTAGGAAGATAAATATATGGGAAACTAATGGCAGATAATGACAAGTTAGCAGGTACTTTCTCAGTGCCACCTCCTCTTCGTGAAAAACCTGCTGTTCCCCCACTGGAAGAAAAAGGGAGGAGGGACATCTTCACAAGGGGACTTTGTTGTCTTGTTCACAGGTAGACAGTAGGAAGGCAGAGAGCTTGTCCTGTGCTCTTTTTCTTAATTGCCTTCGGATCAAAATAATCTTTATGCCAGAGTGGCCTATTTGGGGGTGGTATATTCTGATCTCCCACGAACGTAACGATGGCACTGAAGCTGGTTTCCCAGACTCTAAGGCCTCAATCCCCACTTTCTGGCTTAAGTAAAAATGAAATTAAAAATGGCATAATTCTGGAGTTCCTGTTGTGGCCCAGCGGATTATGAACCTGACCAGTATCCATGAGGATGCGGGATTGATCCCTGGCCTCCATCAGTGGGTTGGGGATATGGCATTGCCATGATCTGTAGTATAGGTCACAGGCACAGCTCGGGTCCTGCAGTGCTGTGGCTGTGTCATAGGCTGGCAGGTGTATCTATAATTCAACCCCTAGCCTGGGAGCTATAATTCAATTCCCAAGGTGTGGCCCTGAAAAAAAAAAGGAAAGATAGCCTAATCCTGGCCAACTGTTGAATTAGAAAGAATTGGACTTTAAATGTTCCCCTTTATACAGCATGGGAATTTGAGTTTGGAACAAAAAGGAAAGAATATCATTGCTCACGTCTTGGGCCTGTATATTATTTATGAAACTCTAAGACTGTGAATGCTATTTACTGATTTTGGTTTCTAGAATTAACTGATAGACAAAGCATAGATAGGAATTATGGTTGCAAAAGAGAATGCAAATATTATTAACCTTAGCAATAAATAAATAAGTGACAGCTGGCAACAGTTGAATGGTGGGAAGTGTTGGTATCGGTAGATCCATATGTGGGCAAGTTTACTGGGGGAACTAGTATCTTCATTCTACTACTTAACAGTCTAGGAGATACAGCCTATCCATGGTGAGTAAGAGATAGAGGTGTGGTCCTCCACCTCCATACTGGCAGCTGATGGTCCTTGCCACTTGGTACCCAGGCTCTTGTGTAGTCCTCTCCTATACTGAATAGGACTGATTTATATGTATAACAAAGAAGATCTTGCACAAACGATGGTGTGTGACTTCCAAAGCAAGTTCATAGGAGACCCTGTAGTTTCCCTGTGTCTTTCTCTCTTGGGTCGTTCGCTTTCAGGGAAAGCCATTTGCCTGGTAGTGGGGACACTGGTATAGTCGTGTGGATGTCTATGCGATGAGGATCTGAGGCTTCCTACCCACTGCTAGTACCAACTTGCAATCCATATGCGTGAGCCATTCTTGGAAGTGGACCCCTTCAGGTGACTATAGCCCTGGCTGGCATCTCTTTAATTACAGAGGCCTGTTCAAGGGCAAGCATCGTGACCAGGCTTAGATTACAAAATGGTTTAGGCTCAGAATGGCTTCTCTTATATCAAAAACCCATGCCTGAATCTCTTTCTCTGGGGACCCCTTACCTTATCTTCTTACGATAGGAGGAAGACAGCCTTTGCACTGTAATCCTTTACGCACCATTTAAATTTTGTATACGGGCATAAATTGTTTAAGAATAAGTAAAAGCAGTAATTTTTAAAATAATAATAATTTAACATTATCTAATTTGAATATTTGTCCCTGAAGAGATAAGTCCCCAAATGAGATGTCTACATTAAAAATAATTAGGGTTGGAAAATGGAACATAGAGGGAATATTTATAGATTTGGCATCATTTCATCTGGGCAAGGGAAGTCTAAAGTAGTTGTTTTCGATGACATGAAGAGCACGGGTGGAAAAAATAATGACAACCAGCTGTGTTTCATCTCAGCTAAGCCCACAACAGGAGAAAATAAGGCAGAACGGAGAAGAGTTACGAACAATAAGACCTTTAAAGACGCCCAGCCTCCGGGTCTGAGCTCCAGAACTAGGTCACTGGACCAGGCTCTTGCTTAATGGGCTCTTCGTTATCCTGTTTGCGTATCTTCTTCACCAAACACGCAGCTAACGACTGTGTTCCTGATAGCTCTGATCCCTGCCTGACACGAGAAAGCTGGGTGGGGTTATTGGCGAGGCAGTGAGGATGAACAGGCTTTTATGTTACTGTGGGGCAGTGGGAGTTGGCAGGTCTGCTCTCTTGACTGGTAGGACCCAGCACCATGATCCAGTCACAATGCTGTCAACTTAAAAAACACGTACAACTTGGACTTGCCATTGTGGCTCAGCCCTAAGCTACCCAACTAGCATCCATGAGGACACAGATTTAATCCCTGGCCTCACTTGGTGGCTTAAGGATCCGGCATTGCTGTGAGCTGCGGTGTAGGCCAGCAGCTATAGCTCCGGTTCGACCCCTAGCCTGGGAGCTTCCATATGCTGCAGGTGTGGCCTAAAATAAAGAAGTAAAGAAATAAATAAAATGCATAACTTAAAAGCTGAAATTTAAGTGTTATTTGGGCCAAAATGAGGACTATAGCCTGGGAGACAACATTTCCGATAGCTCTGAGATACTGCCGCGAAGACGCAGGGGGAATGCCAGCACATACGTGATCTTGGTGAAGGGGAAGCACGTGCAGCCCAGCACACGTTTTACCGACGTTTGGCACTAGTCTCGTGAAGGCCACTGCTACTCATAAGGGGCAGACTTCACTATGAAGGATTTTAGCACTTTTCTAGACATGAGGAGATGCAAGAATTGGACTCATAAAGTCTTCTCCTGGAGTTCCCGTCGTGGCTCAGCAGTTAACAAATCCGACTAGGAACCATGAGATTGCGGGTTCGATCCCTGGCCTTGCTCAGTGGGTTAAGGATCCGGCGTTGCCGTGAGCTGTGGTGTAGGTTGCAGGCACGGCTCAGATCCCGCGTTGCTGTGGCTGTGGCAAAGGCTGGCAGCTACAGCTCCTGTTAGACCCCTAGCCTGGGAACCTCCACGTGCCGCGGGTGCGGCCCTAGATAAGGCAAAAAAAAGAGAGAGAGAGTTGGTGGAACGGTCAGAGGAACCGTCAGACATGAAGGCAAAATAAATCACCTTTTTGCTCTTTGGGATTATCTCATTTGTCCCCATCAAAATATGGACAAGAAGGCTTTTCTTAATCTTTCAATTCTTCGAATGGCTTGTGTCTTATTCTCCTGCTTCTTGGCTTGATTTTCTCTAAATCTCTAAGCACACAGACCACATGGGTGTTTTGTCCTTTGCTTAGAGCTCCAGAAAAGACATCGCATGGACAAGGGGCTTCTACAGCCTCTTTGGGAGGTAGTGATGGCCATTCCCTTCTGTTAGTGGAACTGGCCAAGGCTATATGACCAGATGATGTGATTTAAGAGGTGGAAGCACCTAAGGGAAATTAGATGTTTCTTGGTTGCTGGGGACAAGGCTATTTCTCAATTTAATAAATTACAATCTGCCCGGTAACAAAAGGTTCTGTCGCACCTTAAAATACAAATGTTTTCCCAGTAAAGCGTTTAATGCAAAGGAAAATTAAGGCCAGATCTCAACATGAAAGCAGGGGACTGTGCGTAAACAGAAAGACACAACATGGAAGTCTTACATGATTAGCAAAAGTGAGCCAAAATTCAGTACTGGTTCTTGCAGTCCAAATAAGACAGCTGAAATGCAATGCCTCCTGGGACGTCATTTACTCATTTGGATTGTGTAAGTGACCAAGAACAGATTCTTTTCTTGGAACTGGGTTTGATTGGAAAAAAGAAAAAACACAAGTTTCCCAAAGACAATCAGGTCGTCTATAATATTCTGTCCTTCTTGCCCTCCCCGCCCCGGCCCCGCCAACCGCCGCCCAGGATCCAATCACAGAAAACTGCCGTGGCTCCTACACTCCAGCCTCTGCCCTGAACCACATCTAGGATGTAGTTAGCAGCAGGCCTGACCCAAGACAACATCAAGAAATAGTTGCGGCTTGGGGTTTTATTATTATTTATGCTTCTTTATGCAAACTCTTCTTTTCTCTCTTCTCTATGTAGCCTTTTTTCTTTTTAAGGCCACGCCCAAGACATATGGAGGTTCCCAGGCTAGGGGTCCAATCGGAGCTACAGCTGCCAACCTACACCACAGCCAGGGCAAAACAGGGTCCAAGCCGCACATGCAACCAACACCACAGCTCACGGCAATGCCAGATTCTTAACCCACTGAGCGAGGCCAGGGATCGAACCTGCAACCTCATGGTTCCTAGTCGGATTCGTTTCCACTGCGCCACGACGGGAACTCCAGCATAGTCTTTTTTATTCCTCTTTTGTTCCTTTTCATTTTTTGGTTTAAGGATCTGGTGTTGCTGTGAGCTGTGGTGTAGGCTGGCAGCTGCAGCTCCGGTTCAACCCGTAGCCTGAGAACTTCCATGTGCTGGTGGTGTGGCCCTAAAAAATAATCCCAGCCAAATGGGACGATTACATGGTATACCTTTCCTGAAGCCAACAATGGTTTTCAGCATATGAATAAAATGAATGTCACAAGGAGCTTTAAAGGGGAAAAAAGAGTCAGGAGACCTTGGTTCCAGTCTTGGCCCCTCTTCTATCTGCTGGCTGTGAATATCATAGGCAAATTATTTCATTTGTCTGTGACTTCTTTCTAAAAAATGGCAATAATATAGGAATTGCCTAAGCGCGGGATCATTTAGGACCTATTTCTGTAAGAGACCTGGTGTAAGGATAGCCTACAGCCGAGGAGGGTTGAGCAGGCAGGAAAGATAGTGACTGTGCGTGTACTATTGACCTGAGTGGTTTTTCAAGCAAACGAGCCAGTTCCCCAAGATCATACTGTGACCTGGGAAAGGTTTCATACTTCTTTGGGTTTTTTTTTTTTTGTCTTTTTGCCTTATTTAGGCCGCACCCAAGGCATATGGAGGTTCCCAGGCTAGGGGTCTAACAGGAGCTGTAGCCGCCGGCCTTCACCACAGCCACAGCAACGCGGGATCTGAGCCACGTCTGCGACCTACACCACAGCTCACGGCAATGCCGGATCCTTAACCCACTGAGCAAGGCCAGGGGTCGAACCCGCCACCTCACGGTTCTTAGTCGGATTCGTTAACCACTGAACCACCAAGGGAACTCCTATACTTCTTATTTGTGAAACTCCCACCCTACCTCGTGAGAATATCACAATGTACCCTGAAGTCAAATTAACTATAATTTTTAATTTAAAATAGTATATATTTACTTATGATTTTGTGTGTGTGAGTAATTTATTTTATGATGGACTGATTTATGCATTCCCAGGAACTTTTTTTTTTTTTTTAACTGTCGTGCCTTTGGCACGTGGAGGTTCCTGGGCCAAGGGACAAATCCGAGCTGCAGCTGAGGCCTGTGCCCTAGACAAGGCAGCCCCGGCTATGAGAGGCCTCCGTGACCTAGGCCTCAGCTTGTGGCAATGTCAGGTCCTCACCCTGCTGATTACAATGCGAACGCCAGTAATTCTTGTAAAATGAAAAAAAGAAAAAAATTAAATTAATGAGATTGTGTTTATAAAGGTCATGAAAATTTTAGCCTTAACTTTAACCTTTAATAAAGCTAACATGTAACAGCGAACATTTAGTTTAATATTTTTCCACTTTGATTTTGTAACTTTCTCTGCATTTTTGAAGCCAGTCATCTATCCTGTAGGTCTCAAACCTTAATAAGTTTAAAGTCTTCGAAGTCCTTTTGGCTCTGGTGCCCTTTGAGCAAAGCAGGGCTCCAGCTGCCTGGTCCCCTGGCAGCGGTACGTGGGAATTCAGATGCTTTCTATCTCAGGGAATAGCATCTGCCCAGGAGATCTACACGCTGTCAAAGGCACATGTCTCCTTTTCACCAGCCTGCACTTAAGGCTGTGGTTTTGGCACCTGACAAAGAAAGAGAAGCAGAATCCGGTCAAATGTCATTGAAAGTTTTGGCCCAGGAGTTCCTGCTGTGGCTCAATGGGATTGACGGCATCTGTGCAGTAGCAGGGACAGGGGTTCCCTCCCCGGCCCCACACAGTGGCTGAAGGATCTGGCGTTACCGCGGCTGGGGCATAGGTCGCAGCTCCAGCTCGGATTCAGTCCTTGGCCTGGGAGCTCCCTATCCTCCGGGCAGCCTAGAAAAGAAAAAGAAAAAAAAAATGTAGTCCAAACTGGGAGAGAAAAAATAAACAAATAAACAAAAAGCAAGATCCAGGAGTTCCCGTCGTGGCTCAGTGTTTAACGAATCCGACTAAGAACCATGAGGTTGCAGGTTCGATCCCTGGCCTTGCTCAGTGGGTTAAGGATCCGGCGTTGCCGTGAGCTGTGGTGTAGGTCGCAGACACGGCTCGGATCCCGCGTTGCTGTGGCTGTGGCGAAGGCCGGCGGCTACAGCTCCTTTTAGACCCCTAGCCTGGGAACCTCCATACGCCGCGGGAGCGGCCCTAGAAAAGGCAAAAAGACCAAAAAAAAAAAAGGCAAGATCCAACCAAGATGTGAAAGAAGTGGCTATAACCTCCAGCCTGGGCACCCATTCATATCAAATTTGAAAATGGGGGGGAGAGTATGAAACAGGATATTGGAATCCCAATTGAAAGGGAGGGACCTGGAATCCTTTGCTATAAACAGCCATAAAAGGTTGGAGTTCCTGTCGTGGCTCAGAGGTTAACGAACCCGACTCGTATCCATGAGGACACGGGTTTGATCCCTGGCCTTGCTCAGTGGGTTAAGGATCCAGTGTTGCCATGAGCTGTGGTGTATGTCACAGACGTGGCTCAGATCCCGCATTGCTGTGGCTGTGGTGTGGGCCAGAAGCTACAGCTCCAATTCGACCACTAGCCTGAGAACCTCCATATGCTGTGGGAGCGGCCCTAAAAAGACAAAAAGGCAAAAAAAAGAAAGAAAGAAAAGTAAAAACAAACCACAAAAGGGGGCTCAGCACATCCTTAGCGGCCCAGTCACCTTGTAGGTGTTCTAGTTATCTATTGTGGTATAACAAAATATCCTCAAATTGAGCAGCTTTAATAAAAAAAAAAATGTTATTGTCCTATTTCACAATTTTCTGGGTCAGGAATTCAGATGGCTTTCCCAGGGATGGTTTGACGCAGAAGCACAGTATCTGGGACCCCACCTGGGACGACACAAATGCTTGTGTTTCAGCCTTAGCTGGCCAGCCATCTCTCTGTCCACGTATGGCATCTGCGTGTGGTTAGTTTGGGCCTGCCGGTGGCATCCTGGGCTTCGGGTCCTCAGACTTCTTACACAGCAACTAGTTTCTTTCAGTGTGAACATTCAGAGAGGCCAGGGGCAGAGTGATTGTTTTTCTTTTAACTTTTTATTTTGATATAATTTTAGGCTTACGGAAAAGTTGCCAGAATAGTACAAGAAGTTTCCAAATACGCTTCACCCGGTTTTCCCTGATGTTAACATCATCTATAATCACCGCACTATTTTCAAAACCAGGAAATTAACATTGATGCGATTCTATTAACTGATCTGCAGGCTTTACTGTACTTCATTAGTTTGCTCACCAGCATCTTTTTGCTGGTCTGGGAATCAACGCAGGATTTCACATTCTATCTAATTGCCAGGTCTCTGTCATCTCCTTTATGACAACTGCTTGGTGTCTCTTTGTCTTTTGTGATTTTGGTGCTTGCAGGGTACTGGCCAGTTATTTTGTAGAACACATTTCACTTGGGGTTGGCCTCATGTGTTCTCCTGATCTGACTGAGTTGATGTGTACTGGGCAAGAATTCTGCAGAAGCGATGTGCCTTTCTCAGTGCCTCACTCAGGAGACACGTGTTCTCTCCGTTTTATTATCGGTGATGATAACTTTGGTCATTCAGTTATGTCGGCCTCAGTCAGGCTTCTCCTATGTCAAGTTACTATTCTTCCCTTCGAAATCGGTAACTATCTTGTGGGTACATGCTTTGAGGCTATGTGAACATCGTATTTTCCCTCATAAGGATTTTATTATTTTTTTTATTTTTATTTTTTTTGTCTTTTTGCCTTATCTAGAGCCGCACCCGCGGCATATAGAGGTTCCCAGGCTAGGGGTCTAACAGGAGCTGTAGCTGCCGGCCGTCGCCACAGCCACAGCCACGTGGTATCCGAGCCGCATCTGCAACCTACACCACAGCTCATGGCAACGCCAGATCCTTAACCCACTGAGCAAGCCAGGGATCGAACCCGCAACCTCGCGGTTCTTTAACCACTGAGCCACTAAGGGAACTCCCCCCTCTTGTTTTTAAAAACAAGATTACTAAGTCCACTATAGTCCAATAACAATTAAAAAAATAATAATAAATAAAACCATGTAGCTACCGCCACGGGATTATTGTAAGGAGTAACTGAGACTAACATAAGTATATGCATTCACTGTTGGTCTTAGTAAACATTTAATAAATGATAAGTGTAGTTTTCTATCTCAATTAGCATACTTAGGTAAATGAGGCAGCTCTTTGAATTGATCTGTACCTAAAACCACACACCATAATTTTCTTGATTAAATATAAATTGGAGGATGGTAGAAAGAGAAAGGGATTTGTGGAAATTATAATAGGAGATACAGCTTGCAACTAACAGGTCAGTTTGGGTTAGCTTAGGTTAGCAACTAGGACAGATAGATTGTGTATGTTTACAGTTTATTTATAGAAAACTGAATTTAGAGCACAGTTTTGTGTGTGAATAAGAATCATGTAAATAAAGAAGGTGCTCTTTCAAGCTTCTAAGTCTCAAAATTCAAATAGAAAAATTAAAATGAAAGCTAGATTGCTGAATAGAGGATCCAGGTCACTAAAACAAGGTTATGACCTACTCTTCCTTGAATTTTTAAGATTTATTCATCTTTCGATTCATGGAATGTCTATTAAATATTTTTTTTCAAAAAAGGTGATATACAAAATGTTTTCTAAGCCCTATCACAATGATCATTTATTTTTGATCTCATGAAGTCTAACCCAACTGAGCTACGATCTTTTCACACTAAAAGCTCGAAGTATGTTGCACCATCACTTATGTGTGTATGTGTGTGTGTGTTGTTTTTTATTTTTTTAATTGCTTAATGATTTTTATTACACTTATAGGTGTACAGAAATCATCACAACTCAGTTTGATAGCATTTCTGTCCCAAATCCTCGGTGTATCCCCCCACCCCCCAGATTGTCTTATTTGGAAACCAAAGGTTTTCCAAAGTCTGTGAGTCATTGTCTGTTCTGCAAAGAAGTTCATTGTGTCTTTTTAGTTTCCACATGTAAAAGGTAGCATTGGATGTTGCTCTCTAATTGTCTGACTGGTTTCACTTCAGGATGATGTTTGTACTCCTCAATGTTAAAGCTTGCATCTTGCTTATTTTTTTAAAAAATTTTGAACACAATCCATGTAGTTTTCTTTCCTATATACTCATCCTTGAATGAGGAAAATGCCCGTAGACCTATGTTTTGCCAGCAGTCAGGGTGTGGTTTTCTGTGGTCCTACCTTTGTCTACCCAAGTGCAGGTGTAGCTCCTGGCTCTTACGGAGAGATGGCAATTAGAGGCTCTAGGCCTAAAACCTAAAAAATGTTCCACTCCGGTGGCTATTTTGGACCAAAGTGTATTATTTTCCTGTGACTTCCCAGCTCTCTGATAATTTAAACAGATGGAATATATTCCAAATCTACTGCTTTAATTTTTTTTTAATTTTTTTTTTGTCTTTTTGCCTTTTCTAGGGCCGCTCCCGCGGCATATGGAGGTTCCCAGGCTAGGGGTCTAACAGGAGCTGTAGCTGCCGGCCTCCACCACAGCCACAGCAATGTGGGATCCGAGCCGCATCTGCGACCTACACCACTGCTCACAGCAACGCCGGATCCTTAACCCACTGAGCGAGGCCAGGGATCGAACCGTTAACCTCATGCTTCCTAGTCGGATTCGTTTACGCAGCACCACGACGGGAACTCCCATCAGACAATTCTTAATCAGGATAAATTTGATAATAGGTTGAAAACTTTTTCTTGTGTCAACTTAAAAAATATGCACAACCTAAAAGTTGAGAGTTAAGATTTATTTGAGGCAAAATGAGGACAAAAGGCCAGGAGGCAGCATTTCAAATAGCTCTGAAACACTGCGCCAAGGAGACAGGGGGAGGTAAGTATATATGTGATTTTGGTGAAGGGGGAGGTACACTCAGCCAAGCACACGTTTTGCAGAAGGTTGTCATGAGGAGCTGACGTCATCCTGAAGGATTTTTAGTGCTTTTTTAGATATGAGGAGCTAGAAGAATTGGGCTCATAAAATCTTCTGAAAATATCTATTTGAAGACCTGTTCTGCCAGTTTTCCAGAGCACAGAGTGCCTCACTCCCGATCTTCACCCTGAGCTCCCCTCAGGGGGGCCGTTGAGGGTCAGCAGCTGCGGCGGTTCAGGATTCAATCCGTGTAGAGGCAGATGGCAAGTGCCGATCTCCGGTTCTCTTTGGTTTGGAAATCGCCACACAAATGTACATTTATTTAGGTTTAAATAAACTAGAATCCTGACAAGAGTACCTCGCATTTGTTGAAAATACATCTTTTTTTTTTTCTTTTTGGCTGAACCCACGGCATGCGGAAGTTCCTAGGCCAGGGATTGAATCCATGCCACAGCACTACGATGCCAGATCCTTTAATCCACTGCACCACAAGGGAACTCTGAAAATATGGTTTATGTCTTGTTATGTCCTGAGAGACTCACAAGACTCTTGAGGTGAGTCGGATGTCGTTTTCTCCATTTTCCAAATGGAGAAACTGAAAGTCAGATGTACTTTGCAAAGTGCCATAACTCGTTTTTGCTAGAACTAGGGGGTCTCCTAGATCTGCTGAATCCCTGACTCTGGAGTCGTTTCCCTGGAGCACAGGGGAGGATCCTGCATCCTCAGCTAGCCCGGGGTTCAGCCTTTAGGTTGCAGGGCCCCAGCAGCTTCATACGTTAGCCTACCCAGGTTTAGAAATTGAACACAGGGAGTTCCCGTTGCGGCTCAGTGGTTAACGAATCCAACTAAGAATCATGAGGTTGAGGGTTCGATCCCTGGCCTCGCTCAGTGGGTTAAGGACCCGGCGTTGCCGTGAGCTCTGGTGTAGGTTGCAGACGCGGCTCGGATCCCGCGTTGCTGTGGCTGTGGCGAAGGGCGGCAGCTGTAGCTCCGATTAGGCCCCTAGTCTGGGAACCTCCATATGCCACGGGTGCGGCCCTAGATAAGGCAAAAAAAAAAAAAAAAAAGAAAGAAATTGAACACAGGGTCACAGAGTTTGAAAATGCCTGGAAGAAAGCCCCCAGCCCAAAGCTTTATGGCTGAACCAACAGATCTTGGCCATCTGACTATCAGTTGACCCTACTGGTGAGATTTCCTGAAGCCGTTTTTAAGAACTGTAGAGTCCTGGATGGCTAAATAGAAAACTGAAGTGTTGCAGTCATCAAGCCATCACCTTATAGCCACACACACACACACACCCCACCCTCACCATGAGCCCTGAGGGAAATCAGGATGGAAATAGGACGCCCGCTATTAAGCACTCAGCATCTGCAGGCAACTCCTTCAGATGCACCCTGAGGAGACTCAGGAAAGGAAAACCCAGGATACTGGCCCCAGAGGTGCACATCAAAGGAATGATTTCGGTGTTGATGAAAACACTGCACAACCCGAAGGCTAAGTTTTATTTGGGCTGAAATTAGGACTTCAGCCCGCGCAAGCATCTCTGGTGACCCTGCGAAATCGCTCCAAGGAGGGGGGGGGGGAAGCGGGGATATAGGAGTTTCTGCAACAAGGGGAGGCGGTAGCGAAACTGACAGCACTAAGGGCCAGAACACAGACTGGGAATTGAACCCACATGCCGGGACTCGAACCCGGCCTAAACCCAGATTGGGACCTGAACCCACGGTTTTAAATTAAAATCACTCACCCGGTGTCTGGACTCACTGAAGTTCAGGTTCTTTGTGCCTCGGCGCAGAAGGAATTCACTGAGAGACAGTGATAGGCAAGAAATAGATTTATTAAGACAAGGCACTTGGGAGAGATGCAAGCGGGCAGGCAAGGAGGTTCTGCCCTGAGGATTAGATGGGCTACAGTTTTATCATCCAAGCGGAGCGGGGGTGGGAAAAGAACCCCCTCTTCCTCTTTGGTATCTGGTAAGAGACTATTTGACCCAATAAGGTCAAACTAGGACAGTCGTGGTGCTTATACAAATCAGCAGAAGGGTGCTGCTTAAACTCCTGCCCTTGGTCTCAGCGTGATGCAGGCTTCACCCCACGCCCCACCCAAGGACCTGAGGCATATCTCGTGCCTCCACTAGTCAAGCAAGCCTCCTGGTTCTTTTTTTTTTTTTTTTTTTATCTTTTTGCATTTTCTAGGGCCACACCCGTGGCATATGGAGGTTCCCAGGCTAGGGGTCTAACAGGAGCTGTAGCTGCCAGCCTTCGCCACAGCCACCGGGATCCAAGCCGCGTCTGCAGCCTACACCACAGCTCACGGCAACGCCAGATCTTTAACCCACTGAGCGAGGCCAGGGATCAAACCCATAACCTCATGGTTCCTAGTCAGATTCGTTAACCACTGAGCCACAACGGGAACTCCGTCACAGATTCTCCTTAAAGCAGATTTATAGAAATTCTAGCTTGCCTTCCCTTTGACTCTGGGTTTTGTTTGTTTGTTTGTTTGTTTTTCTTTTTTGGCCACCCCATGGCATTGGGTGTCCCGGGCCAGCGATCAGACCTGAGCCACAGTTGTGATCTACACCAGAGTTGTGGCAACGCCCTGGTGTAGATCACATTTATTTATTTTACACTGAGCTCGGCTGGGGATCGATCCAGTGCTCCAGAGATGCTGCAGATCCCATTGTGCCATAGTCGGAACTCCTCACTCAATGAAAATGTCTCAGGTTCTGTTAAATATCTTATTCTGGATAGGATTACAAATCGGTAATTACTATTTTTTTAAAAAAATCAATTGATGTGCATTTTTCATACCTCACTATCTCTAAAATATGTCAAATATCTCTAAAATCTGAAAGCTTCCCAGAATTTTTGTTGGCCACCAGGTGTTCGTGAGTTGGTTGTCCTGCACACAACCGAAGAACAAAGGTCAGAAGTGTGAAAAAATGGCTGCATCACCCAGACTCTAACTGGCACAGAGATCGATACGAAAAAATGTGGAACTCGGGGTCTGAAATGAAAAAGATGAAGAAATTCTAGGAACACCTAAGCCATGGACTTTTATGCACATACAGAGTAATATGTAATAAAATTTGACGTCTAAGTTAAAAGAACTCTTTCTGAGAAGTGTAAAATAAAATTTGTGCCTGATAACAAAGAATTATGGCAAGATTTACTTGGCAGGTTTGTTTTTTCCGTAAAAAGACATCCTCCAAGTAATACTGCATCCTCCAATCCGTGGCATTCTGTATTTCGTAGAATATGATCCATAGCTTTTGTTTATTTCACGGTTCCTAACTGCAGACTGGTTTTGCGCAACACTATCTTTGATAGTCAACCCAGGGTAGAAATGAACCCCATACTGCCCATCAAAGTTCTGGAATGACAGGGAAGACCTCAGAGGAGAAAATTTCAAAATAGGAATCACCTCTTGGGAGGGAGGAAGGCAGAGAGGAAGAAGGGAAGGAAATAAAATCAAACTTTGAGTGTATCTGTAATGTTTTCTATCCTTAAAAAAAATATGGAGCAAATAAGGCAGAATGTTAAGAATTGTTTAAATTCAGTAGCGGCTATATGCATCTAATGTTATTCTCGATTCTTGTTTTTACATTTGAAATGTTTCACAACAAAAAAGAAAAAAACAAAAGCAAAAATAAAATACTTTCGTATCAAAGTGGAAAGAGAGGAGTTCCTGTTGCGGCTCAGCAGTGACAAACCTGACTGTATCCATAAGGACTCGGGTTCCAGCCCTGGCCTTGCTCAGTGGGCATGGCCGTGAGCTGTGGTGTAGACGGCCGGTGAGGCTTGGATCTGGTGGTGTTGTGGCTGTGCTGTAGGCCAGCCGCTGCAGCTCCAACTCCCCTAGCCTGAAAACTTCCATATGCCACAGGTGTGGACCTAAAAAGACTAGTAATAATAATAATAATAATAATAATAACAACAACAATAACAATAAAAAAAAAGTGGCATATTCAAAAGATAGTATTCTGTCTTTCTGTTTGATGTGTGTTTTTATATGAAGCCTTGGAATCTGTTGACAGAAACAGTTTGACATGAATTTAATACCATCAAGGGCACAGGGATTTGGGCCGTGACTGACTGATGACAGAATCTGGCAGAGATGCAACAAATAATCCCAAAGTATGAAGGAAGGTGATTATGCTGGACCTGAGACGTCATGTGTTCCTCTCAGTTTAAAAGAGATCCCAAAGCATGACTCAAGCAAATACTTCCAACAATTGTTTTGCTTTTCCTTCTTCTTTTTCTTCTTTATTTATTTTACATCCAGGAGTCTCTTTTTTTCCCTTTTTTTAGGGCCACACCCACGGCATATGGAGGTTCCCAGGGTAGGGGTCAAATCAGAGGGATCCTAGCCTCGTCTGCGACCTGCACCACAGCCCATGGCAACACCAGCTCCTTAACCCACTGCGCGAGGCCAGGGATTGATTCTGCCTTCTCATGGATGCTAATCAGATTCATTTCCCCTGAGCCACAATGGGAATTCCAATAAAATCTTAAAAATAAATAAATAAATAAAACAGAGTCAGGAAACCTGGTTCCAAGTCTTGATCTGGTCGACTAGCTGCACAGCATCTGCAATTTACCTCATGTACAAAATGAGGAAATAAATGTAGGCAACCTCTAAGCTCACCCTTGGATCGCACTATTGTGCTATCGCTGCCTCACAGTGTTTTTGTGCTTTTCATACATTAAACAAGCCAGTGAAATATCTTTCCTTCTCTAAGTTTCCCCGGTAATGAATGAAAAACGAAACACTTCAATTCTGAGATAGAAGGAATTTGTTTCTCCTTTTGGAATTAATTTTGTCATCATCAGCAGGTTTGTCTTTGAGAAACCATGCAAACACCTTCTGAGATAACAACCCTCTGTTCTTGGAAATAAGGTCTGATCATTTTTTTTACTGAGTATTTTGATTATTTTAAAACTGCATCGGAGTTCCCGCTGTGGTGCAGTGGGTTAAGAATCCGACTGTTGAGGCTCGGATCTCTGTGGAGGCATGGGTTTGATCCCCGGTCTAGCACAGTGGGTTAAAGGATCCAGCATTGCCACAACTGAGGCTCGGATTCAGTCCCCGGCTGGGGAACTTCTGTATGCCACAGGTGCGGCCATAAACAAACAAACAAACAAACAAACAGACAAAAGCTGCATTAAGAGAATTCTGAAGACCTCTACCCAGAGAAGAACACAGTGAGAGCATCGTGAGAGAGAATCCAAGGAAACGGTTAATGAGATGAATCCACTTGTTCATGTATTGAGTCTTCGCCAAAGGAAATAAACCCAGGGAATGACTGTGGCTGAGACCATTAATGGCTCCTGAGTGTCCACGCTCTTCTTCCTTTTATTAATTTAACCACTAGAGGTTTAGCTGGGCAATCGGCTTCCCCTTTCTAGACCCTACATGCAAGGTCAAGCCAGTGAGTGCAAGTGGAAGTTACAAGAGCAAATGCAAGATTTCATCCTTGGAGCTCCCATTATGGCTCAGTGGTTAACGAATCCAACTAGGAACCATGAGCTTGTGGGTTTGATCCCTGACCTTGCTCAGTGGGTTAAGGATCCGGTGTTGCCATGAGCTGTGGTGTAGGTTGCAGATGCGGCTCGGATCCCGCGTTGCTGTGGCTGTGGCGATGGCCGGCGGCTACAGCTCCTGTTAGACCCCTAACCTGGGAACCTCCATATGCCGCGGGTGCGGCCCTAGAAAAGGCAAAAAGACAAAAAAAGAATCATCCTTTTTTGGGGGGAAGGGGACAGGATCGAACCTGTGCCACAGGAGCAACCTGAGCTGCTGCAGTGACAATGCCAGGTCCTTAACCCACTGCACCTCAAAGGAACTCCAAGACCTCATCCTTTAAAAGGGAGAATTTCACACACTTTACTCTCTCTTTCTTCTTCCTGGGGGCTGAAATGCACATGTGGGGCTAGTGAGGCGGCTTTGACTTTGTGAAGAATGGATACTTGAGGAAGACAGTGGTGGAACAACAACATAAAAGGAATCTGGATCCCTGGGTGACTTTATGGAGCACAGCTGCTCTGCTAGGATGGCCGACTGCTCACCTGTGACCTTTATATAAGAGAGAAATTAAAATCTATCTTGTTTCAGCTCTGAACTTATGTCTTTGCTACAGTAGCTTAACCTGTGCTCAAGTTAATGTAATGACAGGCAAGGAACTCAAGTTTTTAACAGAGGTCCTAGAGGAGGTGGGAACTTTCCTCAAGGATCTATGAAAGCCACTAAGAACAGGAACAATACTCCCTTAAATCTAAACAAGGAGAAACAATCACATAAACCCATAGAGACATCTACAAAACAACTTGCTTGGATTCTTAAAAACTGTCAAGTGTTCAAAAAGACAAAAAGAGGCTGGGGTATTAGATTAAAGAAACCTAAAGGAATACATCAAGTAAATGCAATATGTGATTTTCTTTTCTTTCCTTTTTTTTTTTTTTTTTTGTCTTTTTAGGACTGCACCCACGGCCTATGGAGGTTCCCAGGCTAGATGTCTAATCAGAGCTGTAGCCACTGGCCTTTGCCACAGCCACAGCGATGCAGGATCCGAGCTGCATCTGCGACCTACACCACAGCTCACGGCAACGCCGGAACCCACTGAGCAAGGCCAGGGATTGAACCCGCAACCTCATGGTTCCTAGTTGGATTCGTTAACCTCTGAGCCACGACGGGAACTCCCTGAAATTTTTTAAAATAAAATATTGGGAAACAACTGTAGTAGAAAATATACGTTAATGTCTTTTAGACTTTAAGGTAGGGAAACCATTCTTAAGTTGATTATATAAGGAAAGAATGAGATGGTTTAGCATATTAAAATTAAAGAGTTCTGCTCATTGAAAGAAAACCTAATTCCGTTTATTATATTTTTGTTAATTTTTGTTAATTACCTGACTCTCCTTCTTAGAGATGTAGAGTCTGTAAAGACAAGAATGTTTGCATGTTCTTGGAGGAGTTCCTCTCATGGCTCAGCGGAAACAAATCTGACTAGCATCCATGAGGACACATGTTCGATCCCTGGCCTCACTCAGTGTGTTAAGGATCCGGTGTGACTGTGAGCTGTGGTTGTAGGTCACAGATGAGGCTCGGATCTGGCATCGTCATGTCTGTGGCATAGGCCAGCATGGCTACAGCTCCAATTCAACCCCTGGCTTGGGAACTTCCATATGCCACAGTGATGACCTAAAAAGACAGAAAAAAAAGTTTGCATGTCTTGTTCACTGGTTTATTCCTAGTACCCATGGCAGGATTAGCACATAGTAGGCATTCAAATATATGGTGACTTGATTACCAAACGCATAAATGAATGAGTTATATAATTAATTAAATTCTAAAATTAGTAATACTTTTTAGTCGAATTATGAAGCATTTGTGGCTCGGTAGGCTTAGTTAAGATCTGTTTTGACCAATAATTCTGAAACTCCAACTTAATTATGTCATTTAATCCTATCACCTAATCCTGAAGATTGCTCTGGTAATAGACTGCCCGGGTTCAAATTCTGATCCTCCCATTAATTAACTACAGAACGATGATCACAGACAAGTTGTACACATCCACAAGCCAGTTTTCTTATCTTTAAAACTGGGGAAAATAAGTTACTATTCCGAAGGTTGTTGCAAATGATAAATAAAATCATACACATAAGGTGTCAGGTGCATATAAGTACTTCAGGTGATGGGAGCTGCTGGGCTAACACGGCTTAAAGAACTGGATCTGGCCCTTCCCACCCCTCCATCATCACCCACACTGCTCTCCCTTTATATCTGGTGCCCAGTCACTCTGAACTTTTTCTCCTGAGTGTTCATGCTCTCACGTACCTATAGGTCATTGAAAATGCTACTCCCATAACATGAAACACCTTTCCTTTAAATTTTTGTTTAATTGCTATCCTTGTGCACATCTTATCTCAGAAATCTTTCTCTTGATTGGGGGTGGGGTATGGTGGAGTAGAAATGTTTCTACTTCTCAGAGTTCTCTTTGTGGCTCAGTGGTAACAAACCTGACTAGAATCCATGAGAACAAGAGTTCGATCCCTGGCCTTGCCCAGTGGGGTAAGGACCTGGTGTTGCCGTGAGCTGTGGCATAGGCCGGCAGCAACAGCTCCAATTCAACCCCTCGCTGGGAACTTCCGTATGCCACCGGTGTGACACTAAAAAGACCGGGGTTGGGGGGGGAAGGTAATCTCTTATGTGTTTGCATAGTTTCCTCGTGACCAGACCCGCTATACATTTTTTTGTTTTGTTTTGTTTTGTTTTAGGGCTGCACCCATTGCTTATGGAGGTTCCCAGGCTAGGGGTCAGATCGGACCTGTCACAATGCAGGATTCAAGCTACATCTGCGATCTACACCACAGCTCATGGCAACACCGGATCCTTAACCCACTGAGCAAGGCAAGGGATCAAACCTGTGTCCTCATGGATGCTGGTCAGATTCATTTCCACTGAGCCACGACGGGAACTCCGAGACGCACCACTGAATAAGAGCTCAGTCTATGTTAAATGAATGACTTGCAGCATATTCCCAACATGCCTCTACAGCATTCTGTAGGTACTGGCATAAAAATGGCAGTTTAAAAACTTGCAGAAACTAAGAATTGCTAAGAGTGTTTTCTTCCCTTCTCTTCCATTCTCTGTACTACTACTGTTCCTTCTTTATCGTGCTCTTGGGCTAGAAGGAACCATCAAATCACTCCTGCCTGGCACAGACCTCATTCCCTGGCTTGGTAAAAATATATAGTTTAGTTTGTTGTGACTTTAGGCAGGCTTCCTTGAAAAAGAACGCTCAGTAAAACTTTCCTGCCCACATTCAGAGCAGAAACTCACAGCTCTGGGCTTGAGACTATGGGAAAGCTAACAACCACCCAGCACATGCCACTGTTTTGTTCCCCGTGAACCACAGAGCCTGGCACCTGGGCTGATAACGTCCTATTAATATAAAATCTGAGTATCCAGGGGACACCGGAGTAAGGCAGGATTTGCCTCCTAGCATTGTAACCTTGACAGGAAGTGTCTTTGAAGATGACCGCTTGCCTGGAGGTAGAAAAATGTTGGCAAGACAGAGCGTTTCACTCTGGTCACTCCATTCCCTCCACTGCCCACTGGCTTAATTCCTAGTCCATATCATTGAACAGGTTGTCCTCTCTCCCGTCTGCGTGCAGATGGTTGTCATCTCTGTCCAGACCGGCTTCCAGGGCAGACACCCAAGCTTCAAGGACTCACAGTCAGTTCTCAGACCATCTTATGGGCATTTGAGGTGGGAAACACAGATTATCTTTGGAGCTGAGCTCTGCTGACACTGAATGGTCTACACATCTGAGGAGTAATGAAGCCCCCCCCCCGTCTTCTCACGGTGAGTTCGTGAGGGTGGGCTATAAGAAGTGTTAGCCACCTAAACTGAGCAGAACATCAAAGACAAATGAGCCATAGACAAGAGTGTGGATGTTGGAGGAGAACAAACCTGTTTTCACCCCCCAAACTGACCAAAATGCCACACTGTGATCATCCACCCCATTATTCTAATTGTTTCATCAGGATCTATGGTGGCCCGAAAAGTCTTACATTTGATTCAAGAAAACAATAATAACAAAAGTGGAGTTCCCGTCGTGGTGCAGCGGTTAACAAATCCGACTAGGAACCATGAGGTTGCGGGTTCAATCCCTGGCCTCGCTCAGTGGGTTAAGGATCCGGCGTTGCCTTGAGCTGTGGTGTAGGTCGCAGACACGGCTGGGGTCCTATGTTGCTGTGGCTGTGGCGAAGGCCGGCGGCTACAGCTCCTGTTAGACCCCTAGCCTGGGAACCTCCATAGGCTGTGGATGCGGCCCTAAAATGATAAAAAGCAAATAATAATAATAATAACAAAAGCTGCATGCCGGTAAGCTGGAACATCTGCAGGAGACAAAAGAAGAAAAAGCCTGGTCCCGTCCTTGAGAAACATAGATTGGTGACTCTAGTCATAACCCCGCCTTTATCATCCATTGACAGAAGCTCCCATTTTTTTTTCTCCCTTCACCTAAAGCTTATCTGTTTCTTAAATGGATTTAGTGCCATCTAGAATCTTTGGATCCAGTTCTTTTAAGACTTCCTTGAGGTGTGTTCTAGAACTATATACACAGTCTTTCTGCTTTAGACAAAGCATGAATTTCTATGAGATGGAGTCATATCTTCCACAGGTCTTATCAGTTGTAGGCGACATTCAATGGCAGGTGGATGCTTGACCTGAGGGCATACTGGAACCGTGTCTTCAAGGGTGTCAATGCCCATTTCTTGGACCAAGTGGTCAGATCCAATAACCTCCATCTGGTTGCATTACTTAACCCTAAATGCAATAGATGATATCTATACATGGCCATCTGGAAGACCCTATGTCATTCTTCTGTCAAGTTAAATAATCCTTCACTTCGGTAGTTTGACAGACTGTTTATTTAAATTCTCCCTAGCTCAATGATAATTCTCTTCTGAACTTTTGTAAATGTCCTTTTGAAAGACTTTTGTTTTTGGCAGCACCTGCGGCATACAAAAATTCCCAGGCCAGGGATCAAACCCGAGCCACAGCTGCCACCCAAGCCACAGAGGTGACAATGCTGGATCCTTAACCCACTGAGCCACCAGGAAATTCCCTTGAAAGTCTTTTTTGAAAAATATGGTTCCATGCTGAGAAACTGTATTCAAGAAACATAGTACAGAGAGAGGAATAGGGGTTTAGGAATCAGATCAACTTAAAATTGTGTTCTAACTCTGCCACTTACTCTGTGCATGAACTTGGCCAAATCGCTGACCCCTTCTGAGATTTGATTTCCTCAGCAGCAAAAATGAAGTAATAGTACTGCAGAGAGGGTGGGGATTAGAAATAATGTCCAAGAGATATGAACCAAATTTTTAAATTTTATTTGATTTAAATTTAAATAGTCCTGGAGTTCCCTGGGGGCTCACTGGTTAAGGGTCAGGAATTGTCACTGTTGGGGCTCAGGTCCCTGCTGTGGCTCGGGTTTGATCCCTAGCTTGCAAACTTTCTCATGCCAGTGGGTGAGGCAAAAATAAAAATAAAAATAAAAAAATAAATAGTCCCATTTAGCTACTTCCTCAATAAATGATAGTCATTGATATGGTTAATAATGGGAAGTTTGATTTCCTGAAAGATGGTCTAAAAAAAAGAAAAGGAAAAAAGAAAACAACTCTAACAAACCAAGAATTCCCATCAAAATTTTCTGAGATTTTTCTATGAGCTGTTACAGCTCATTGACCTAAAAACACCTAAGTAGGGTTTTTTTTTTTTGTATTTTGTGTTTTGTTTTGTTTTATTTGTTTTGGCTGCACCAGGGACATGCAAACATTCCTGGGCCAGGGATCGAACCCTTACCACAGCTGTAACCAGAGCCACAGCCGTGACACCGGTTCACTTAACCCAGGGAACCACGAAGGAGTCTCAGAGACCAGTGTGGTCTCTGAGATCCTCACGGGCTCACACCTCTACGTCCCTTCCCGAGAGCATCAGGTGCGCCTGGACTTCCTTCCCTCCTCACTGCCGGCATGGTCACCCCTGCGGCTACTGTGCCCGTAAGGGCGAGCCCTCTCCCAATCCTAGACAGAGAATCCGGTACCTCTAATGCTCCAATCCCTGCATCACCAAAGATACTATAAAAGGTCCCAAGACGGAGTGTGCATGCTTTTATTAGTGCTTGCGATCGGCTGCCTCCAGGAGCTTCCGAAAAAAAGTCTCTTGAGTGCGTCAGGTCTCAGAGTCCTGTACGCTTTGTTCGCTCGTCACCACAACACAAAACAGACTTCAAGATTATTCAGTTCAGCCAACAAATCCTGCTGGGAGTAATTTTATCACACTCACATTTCTCAATAGTAACTCTACACCAGTTTCTAAAAATACCAACCATACTGGGCCCGGCGACCTTGGGGACCTCAACGTCTGCGTAACTTGGGCTTCAACGGCCCCACCCTCTCTGAATCGAGTGAGTCCAGCCATGAAGAAACGGTCCTAATTATGAACATTTCTTTGTTAATGGTTTAGAAGCTTGGCGTTATACTCTGGATAATGAGGGTTGATTTTTGAAGTCTGGCGGTTGAAACAGAGTAAACTAAAGATGAGGTGCACACTTTGTAAAAATTAGTTGCATGATTTGCAAAAAAAAACACTGATCTTAGAATTTGCCAGAAATACCTGAAAAATGCAGAAGATGAGATATTAGCCAGAACCGTGAGTAAACAGGAAAACTATTATCCAGGTGAATAGAACGTTGAGGCAGCACAGTCTTTAATGCCTGGAAACGAATACCAAGTGGGCATAAGAGCAATGAAATCAGAAATAACAGAATGTCTAAGGAACCTAGAGATAAGCTGGATGGTCTGCTTGTTCTGCAGAGAAAACCGAAACCCATAATGTGAATTGCCCAGGGTCATGCAGTGAGCCAACGGCAGAGCTCAGAACTAGCATCTCCTGGATCTTATTCGAGTGTCCTTTCCTGTACACCAGAAAGCTGTCCCCTGTGAGGTTAAATTACTTCCTTACTGTGAAGCAGCAGACCCTTGAGATGTCACTGTCCCCATTCAAAGAGAGATTCTTTACCCAGCCCAGGATTTCTTGGCACTCTCAGAGCTTAAAGGAAGGCAGTTGTGTTGGCAGACATCTGAGTTGTGTTAACAGAGGCCTTAGGAGCTCCATCTACTGAGTTCTAAGATAGCAAATTTAGGACCGCCAGTGGAAGCTGGAGTATTGAGCTCCCCAAGCGTTCAGAGTTGTCTGAGCAGAGGCCTGAGAACCTGAGATGATGCAGAAAATAGTGTTTACGCGACAAAATAAACATGATGTAGGCACCGTAACAGAATCCCAACTTCCCCAGACCCACCCTCTGCAAAGGCAGGTTCCTACTATAGATTCGGCCCAGTGCATAGACTTTAGAAGCAAGGGTTCCCCCCACCTATTAGGCTGTACTCTTCTGGCCATGAGGCTGGGAAAGCACTTGAATCTCAGATCTAGCTTTAACCTGAAAGTTGATTCATTCATCCCACGAATATGTCTTTCTCCCCACCCCCACAAATGTCTTTATAGCCTCATGTTCTGTTCTAATTACTGCAAAAACAACAAAATCTAGACATTACTTACTCCATCGGAAACATGTACTGAGTCCAATGGTGTTTTGGTTGTTGAAGACAGAGTTTGGGTGCTATTTTATTGTCCCCACCTCTGCGATCCTGTGGTATATTTTCTGCTCTCCTATAAGGGTCCAGTTTGATTTTTTTTTTTTCTTTTTACAGCTGCACCAGCAGAACGTGGAGGTTCCCAAGCCAGGGGCATCAAATCAGAGCTGCAGCTGCAGCCTACACACCACAGCCAGGACAACATGGCATCTGAGCCACATCTGCAACCTACACCACAGCTTGTGGCAATGCCAGATCCTTAACCCACTAAGCAAGGCCAGGGATTAAATCTGCATCCTCACAAACACTATGTCAGGTTCTTAATCCACTGAGACACAACAGGAACTTCCCAATTTGATTTTTTTTTTTTTAGGCTTTTTAGGGCCACACATCGTGGTTCTGAGGCTAGGGTCAACTTGGAGCTGTAGCTGCCGGCCTACACCACAGCCACAACAACGTGGGATCCGAGCCGCATCTGCAACCTACACCACAGCTCATGGCAACACCGGATCCTTAACCCACTGAGTGAGACCAGTGATCGAACCCGCAACCTCATGGTTTCTGGTTGGATTTGTTTCCGCTGGGTCACAACATGAACTCCCCTAGTTTGATTTTTGATATTCATTTGTGTATATTTGCTTTTCTTTTCCTAGCTTACAACTCTTCCAAAGCACAGAATGGAAATTTCTTCGTGACAGTTGAATAAAGACAGGCAAACCTATTAGCAATTGCCAGAGACCAATAACACTAATGGTGACCTGTTCATCACTTTAATTTAATAAAGACAAATTGCTTATCTACTCTGTGTGTAGCGTGGTACCAGGTGCTTTGGGGTATTGTTAGGGACGGAATATATGTATCCTCCTGTCCAGAATTAATATGTTGAAATCTAATCCCCAGAGTTCCCTTAGAGCACAGCAGATTAAGGATCTGGTATTGTCACTGTAGTGGCTTGGTTCTGTCCCTGGCCCAGGAACTTCCACATGCCGTGGACATGTCAAAAAAAAAAATATGGGAGTTCCTGTCGTGGCTCAGTGGTTAACGAATTTGACTAGGAATCCTGAGGTTGCGGGTTTGATCCCTGGCCTTACTCAGTGGGTTAAGGATCCGGCGTTGCCGTGAGCTGTGGTGTAGGTTGCAGATGTGGCTCGGATCCCATGTTGCTGTGGCTGTGATATAATCTGGCAGTTACAGCTCCTGTTAGACCCCTAGCCTGGGAACCTCCATATGCTGCGAGTGTGGCCCAAATAAAGCAAAAAAAAAAAAAAATATATATATATATATATATCTCACTGGGTCACTTTGCTGTACAATAGAAATTGATAGAACACGGTAAATCAACTATAATGGAAAAAATAAAATCATCAAATAAAAAAATTGGAAGCCTCATCCCCAATATCATCCTATTAGGAGGTGGGGACTTTGGGAGGTAATTAGGTCGTGAAGGTGGAGCCCTCATGATCGGATTAGCGCCCTTAGAAGAAGAGGCCAGAGAGCAAGCTAGCTCTTTGTACCATGAGAAAAAATGAGGTTAGGTGTTCCCTTCGTGGCTCATCAATAATGAACCCAACTAGAGTCCATGAGGAGGTGGGTTTTACCCCTGGCCCTGCTCGGTGGGTTAAGGACCCAGCATTGCTGTGAGCTGTGGTGTAAGGTCACAGTCACAGCGTGGATCCCGAGTTGCTGTGGCTGTGGTGTAAGCCGGCAGCTTCTCTTCCAGTTAGACCGCCAGGCTGGGAACCTCCATATGCCGCGGGTGTGGCCCTAAAAAGACAAGCCAACAAACAAAAAACCAACCAGGCATCTATCTGCCACTCAAAAAAGTCTTCACCAGAACCTGGCTGTGCTGGCACCATGATCTCAGACTTCCAGCTTCCAGAGCTGTGAACAATAAATGCCTGCTGTTGATAAGCCACCCACTTTGCAGGGTCTTATTTGAGGAGGCTGAGCTGACAGTCATATACCGAAAGTGGTAGACCCCTCTCTTCAGAGGTTTGCAATATTTGCGGGGTCTAGAAAGGGGAGAAAAAATAAATTTCAATGCACTCTAATGCTAACTTAAAGCAATTAAATGAGAAAATGCAATAATCCTACCAGATATTTGGTAAAGGGAGAGAGCGGTGTAGTTGAGATAAAAGACATCACAAGAAAGATGGAACTTCAGTTGGGCATTGAATGGTTAATCAATGAACCAGAGAGGACTGGTGATTTAGGAGGTGGGATAAAGCATGAGAGAAGGCACAAAAACAGGAAGGAAGAGAAATACAACAAAGTGGAACGTAAGTCTTACAAAGTGATAGTAATTTACTATTTTTACCTTTTTTTTTTTTTTTTTTTTTTTTTGCTTTTTAGGGCTGGACCTGTGGCATATGGAGGTTCCCAGGCTAGGGGTCTAATTGGAGCTGTTGCTGCCGGCCTACACCACAGCCACAGCAACACCAGATCCGAGCCGCATCTGTGACCTACACCACAGCTCATGGCAACGCTGGATTGTTAACCCACTGAGCAATGCCAGGGATCGAACCCGCAACCTCATGATTCCTAGACGGATTCATTAACTGCTGCGCCACGATGAGAGCTCCTTTATTTTTACCATTTTTGATCATTCATTTCCGAGGTGCAACAAATGTCAGCTTGGTCTGTTTTCTAAATCCACCTGCATTTCTGGTTGCATGAAATTACTTTTTTGGGGGCTGGAGGGGAGGGGGTTGATCACACCCATGGCACGTGGAAGTTCCCAGGCCCACCGCAGTGACAATATCAAATCCTTAACCCACTGTGGCACAAGAGAACCAAAATTACTTTTTCTTTTTTCCACGCAGTCATAGCATATGGAAGTTCGCAGCCAAAATCCGAGCTGCATCTGAGACCTATGCTGCAACTGTGGCGATGCTTGATCCTTAACTTACTGCGCTGCAGTGGGAACTCTTCAAAATACTATTTTTTCTTTTGCTTTATAGGGCCTCACCTGCAGCATATGGAAGTTCTCAGGCTAGGGGCCAAATTGGAGCTGTGGCTGCCAGCCCACGCCACAGCCACAGCAATGCCAGATCGGAGCCATGTCTGTGACCTGCACCACAGCTCATGGCAATGCTGGATCCTTAACCCACTGGAAGAGGCCAGGGATGGAATCGCATCCTCAGGCATCCTAGTCGGGTTCATTAACCACTGAGCCATGAAGAGAACTCCCCAAATTACCTTTTTTTTTGGTCTTTTAGGGCCACACTGGAGGCATATGGAGGTTCCCAGGCTAGGGGTCGAATTAGACCTGTAGCTGCCAGCCTTCGCCACAGCCACAGCAACGCGGGATCCGAGCCGCGTCTGCGACCTACACCACAGCTCACGGCAACGCCGGATCCTTAACCCACTGAGCGAGGCCAGGGATAGAACCCGCATCCTCCTGGATGCTAGTCGGGTTCATTAACCACTGAGCCAAGATGGGAACTTCCCCAAATTACTTTTCTAATAGCCAGTCTAGAAGGATTCTACTCAACGACCCTCCCAGTCCAAAGAGGTATTTGGAGGAACACTTCTAGCTTCTGGAATTAGGTGACTATCTTGGGATTTTACATTGGAAGCAGCGGTTCTCCAGCCTCCAGATCACCTTGGGGGCCTGTGAAAAGACAGATTACGGGGCCACTCCTTGGAGTTTCGGATTCAGTACGTCTTGGTTGGACCTGAGACTATCTATGCATTTCTATCAAGCGCCTGGTGAAGCTGATGTTCCTGTTTAGAGACCACACTTGGGGAACCACTGAAAGCTGAAGCACACTCTCCTATCCTTGCTTCTAAAACTGGATAGTGATGGGGGCCACAGGCATGAGGAAACTTTGTATCAACAGCCCAGATACAAAAATAAAGTACAAATGTGGTTAAATGAACTGAGTTTGTTCTCCTAGAGGAGATTGTGGGATATAAAAAACAAATATTCCAACGTGACTTCTAGGAATACAAAGTCTTTTAACTCGGTAGCGAGCAGAGCCATATCAACTATAATCGGGCTATTAAAAAAAAAAATCCATGTTGGAGTTTCCTTCGTGGCTCAGTGGTTAACAAACCCGACTAGGGTCCATGAAGATGCGGGTTCGATCCCTGGCCTTGCTCAGTGGGTTAAGGATCCGGTGTTGCCATGAGCTGTGGTGTAGGTCGCAGACGCGGCTCGGATCCCGCGTTGCTGTGGCTGTGGCGAAGGCCGGCAGCTACAGCTCCGATTAGACCGCTAGCCTGGGAACCTCCACATGCCGCGGGTGTGGCCCACAGCTCAGACTGGACCCCTGGCCTGGGAACCTCCATATGCCGCAGGTGCAGCCCTTAAAGGACAAAAAGACCCCACTCCCCCCAAAAGAAGAGCGAGAAAGGCCAGGGCGTCCTCAGTGGAGAACTAGAACGCAATGTCAGAAACCAGCTCTCACAGTGCCTGAGAACACTGACGCAATCTGTTGCCGGAGATCTCAGTTCTGTAACCTCAAGGAGCCTCAGATTCACATGCAAACCCAGAAGTCAGAAGGTGGGGCGTGGGAAAGTACATAGCTGTGGTCACCCCTCTATAAATTGCAGCAGTGACTAGGGACGCAAAGACCCTTGAGAAAGCAGCTGTTTCCCTTTCCAGCATAGCCCACTCTCATGAGGGAAGATTACATAAGAGAAAATTTGCTTAGCCCGTGACAAAGTTTATTGGCTTAGCAGATCTGTGTTTAATGACTATCCATGTCTGAAGACACCATTCATCAAATTGGCTCAGGCTTACCGATCTGTGAAAAAGACTGTCAAAGACCCTGCAAAGATAGCATACAGGAAAAACACACAGCCTAGGGCTTGGGAAGCTTAAAGTAAACACAAGAATCAAAGATAAATACCAGCAGTCTAAGGGGATGAGCTGAGCTGATTTTTCTCAAGGCTGAGTAGATGGATGGAGAAGAGATCTGCCCCATTTCTTGTTAGGCATGTGGGAGAGAGGAACAGAACGGCTCTCATGCCTACCAGGCAAATAATGCCAGATGAGGTCTCAAGGCTGGGCGGGGTTTAGATCCATTAACCATCAAAGTATCAGGACGACCCATGTTCTATTAAGGGAATGCTGAGTGTCAAAACCAGGTATATATAGAATTCAGCCATTGAGTTCAGAGGGCAAGTACAGAACTAGAAAGAGACAAAGTCAAGATGAGGAAAGCTGGTAGATTATAACAGGACCAGCCCTTGGTTCACCTCCAGGGGCACCCTTCACACTGTGGTCTATATAAATGGTGCCCCAGTGGGCTGGGCAGGGCTGTGTAAAACCTCTAGCCCTTTGCATCTGTGGATGGTGAAATGGACCAGGGAACCGAAAAAGTGAGACTATAGCAAAGCTAAGGATGAAGTGGGAAATCTGCATTTTTATCTGCTCCCCATTTTAAAAGTACGGGTATCCTGGGATAGAATCAGGATATGGTCGGAAGAATAAAGGTCTAGAAATTAGGAGACATCAGGTCAGATGACTCTCTGAGAAGCTGGTAATTCAGTCAATACTTTCTGAGTCTGGTTCCTGCTTCCGGTACCGCTTTGTGGAGGGTAAATTTATAATGAAATCCCATAGACATAACTTTTTTTAGAACTTGTCTCTCTAGCTCTTTTTTTTTTTTTTTTTTTGGCTATTTTAGGGCTACAGCCACGGTATATGGAAGTTCCCAGGCTAGGGGTCCAATCGGAGCTACAACTGCCAGCCTACACTACAGCCACAGCCACAGCCATGGCAACACAAGATCCCTGACCCACTGCGTGAGCCCAGGGATCAAACCTGCCTCCTCATGGATACTAGTCGGATTGTTTCCACTGTGCCAGAACGGGAACTCCTGTTTTTACATTTTTATATCTAATTTATTCATTGTTTCTATCTTCTCTCTCTATCTAGGTTTTTGTTTTCTTTCCAGCTCTCTTCTCAGTTCTCATCTCCTTATAGAGGCCTCCCCTGCATACCTCTCTAAAATAATACCTATTTGAATTCTCTATCCTCGAACTCTTCTTAGCACTTACAACATGTGACATCAGCCTATGCATTCCTTGTTTTTTCCCTGAAGGCAGAGGTTTCTCTGCTCCATAATAATGCCTAGAAAAAGGCCTGACACAGTGGACACTTAGGGAATATTTTTTATTGGGAGAAATGAATGAATGAATGAATGAATCTGTGAAGGCTTTTCCTAATTAAGATCACTTTATCGTTTTTGTTGTTATTGTTGTTTTTTGCCTTTTGTCATTTTAGGGCCACAACTGCGGCATATGGAGGTTCCCAGGCTAGGGGTCTAACAGGAGCTGTAGCTGCCAGCCTTCACCACAGCCACAGCAATGCGGGATCCAAGCCGCTTCTGCAACCTACACCACAGCTCATGGCAACGCCAGATGCTTAACCCACTGAGCAAGGCCAGAGATCGAACCCGTAACCTCATGGTTCCGAGTCAGATTCGTTTCCACTGCGCCACGATGGGAACTCCCACTTTATTGTTTTTCAAAATATCCCCAGTGGCTGCCCCGTAAGGGTACTGTCGAACGAAAGCCCACATTAAAGTACGATTTGTGTTGAAGGGAACAATGAGCCCATTTAAAAAAACCCTTTTTATTGAAGTGAAATTTTTTGTTTTTATTCATTCTTTTAAACAGAAGAACTGGGCTTGTGTTGAAGAAACTGGAAGAACTGCACAGTTTATTGCTTAGAAAAGTGTCGAACCAATACCATCATTATTCTCAAAAAGACAAAAAAGAAACAATCATGAGGATAATTCCTTTAACATCCCGCTTTCCGGGGATAGGAGAAAGAGCCCTTCCTGACATGGGTTTTGAGTTCTCTTTAATGGCTCATCCTGCTGAAAAGAATAGTTAATTTCCTGAGCAGTGAGTGAATGTGTAAGTTGTAGGTTGAAAGAGGATAAAAAAGTGTCGTTCTAGTGACTTTCTAAATAGTCCTATAAACAACATACCAATTACATAAAGAAAGGTAAACATAACAGTGTCAAATGATACAGTCATTGCAATCGGGGGAGGCAGCTGGAGATGCAGGGCTCAGAGTCAGGTTAAAAGTAGTTAAAGTTGGAGTTCCTGTCGAGACAGAGCAGAAATGAATCTGACTAGTAACCATGAGGTTGAGGGTTCGATCCCTGGCCTCGCCCAGGGGGTTAAGAATCCGGCATTGCCATGAGCTGTGGTGTAGGTCGCAGACGTGGCTCAGATCCCATGTTGCTGTGGCTGTGGTGTAGACCGGCAGCTGAAGCTCTGATTCGACCCCTAGCCTGGGAACCTCCATATGCTGCAGGTGCGGCCCTTAAGAAAAGGGGGCAGGGTAATATTATGGAATGAAGGCAGTGACCTTCCTTAGAGCCAGATCCAGCCCTGCCACGTCTCTCCAATGACCTGGTCTGACCGAGAGTAGGCACACTTCACAGAACACAAGGTACTTCCCCTTGATGGCTCTCTTATCACCCACTGCTTGGAATCCCTTGCCAGCTCCCCTGCCGGCTGGACTGGCCTCCCCACGTGCTTTGCTGAGCTCTGCCTGAGCCTGACATCTACCTAGACAGGGGCTGGCGCTCGGACTGCGCTGGTGCCGGGACGGGCCTCTGCAGGGCTGTCCGTCCCCGGCTGTTCCTCCCCGGCTGTTCTCCCTCCCCAGCTGTTCTCCCTCCCCGGCTCCCCACGCGGAGGGGTTCTGCCTCCACTCGCTTTGTCCCCCTCCTTCCAGGTTCCCCCGCAGCTCACGTGTGTGTCACATTCCTGGCCTGACTCCCTCTTGGCCATGTTCCCAGCCAGTCTCATGTGTTCCGAGGGACACAGCCAAGGACTGGAAGTCCCTCCCCCGCTCTGTGTACCTCAGTCACACTGCAGGCAGCCCGCCCTAGAAGCTTCTACTCACAGCATGGGTGGGTGTGGGAGTCGGACGGGTGAGTCAGGGTGGGAAGGGACACAGGTTCGCAGCTTCCTCACTTCCTTTTCCCTTCTCAAAATCCTCCTCCCTCTTTTTTTTGCCTTTTCTAGGGCCGCACTTGCCGCATATGGAGGTTCCTAGGCTAGGGGTCAAATTGGAGCTATAGCCACTGGCCTACACCACAGCAACGCAGGATCTGAGCCACATCTGCAACCTACACCACAGCTCCCGGCAACATTAGATCCTTAACCCACTAAGCGAGGGCAGGGATCAAACCTGCAGCCTCATGGTTCCTAGTCGGATTCATTAACCATTGAGCCACGATGGGAACTCCTCAAACCTCTCCTCTGGAATGCCCCTTGCTAAGGCCTCTAATGACCTTCAGGTGCCCACATCTCACTGCAAAGCCAAGAATGTGGCCCATTACCTCGTTCTCCCTGCTACACCCTGGAAGGAATTCAGAGCAAAGATCAGGAACAAGGCAGTCTGCTCTGCAAAGACAGGCAGGACGGGCCCTCCGAGAGCTAAATATTTTCGGGAGAACATGTTATGAATCCAGATTCCTGCATCTTCCCAGACTTAAAAAGGCCCTAAAACCATTAACTAAGATATCTGTGCCTCGTGACGAGCAGCAACCTTCTACCGAGATGTGTGCTTGACACGTACCCGTTGAGAAAATCACATATAGGCGGATCTCCCACTTAGCTCTTTGGAGCAGTTCCTGGGAGCTCTCTGAGAGCCTTGTCTCCCTGGCTACAGTCCTCGCTGAGTCCGTGAGTAAAGCGGAAACTCACAGCTCTCACTTTGTGTGTTTTTTTCAGATCAATATTGTCCAACTGAGGAGTTCCCGTCGTGACTCAGTGGTTAACGAATCCGACTAGGAACCATGAGGTTGCGGGTTCGATCCCTGGCCTCGCTCAGTGGGTTAAGGATCCGTCCTTGCCATGAGCTGTGGTGTAGGTTGCAGATGCGGCTCGGATCCCGCGTTGCTGCGGCTGTGGCGAAGGCCGGCGGCTACAGCTCCTGTTAGACCCCTAGCCTGGGAACCTCCGTATGCCTTGGGTGCGGCCCAAATAAGGCAAAAAGTCAAAAAACAAAAACAAAAAAAAAACATTGTCCAACTGCTATTTTTTAATTTTTTTATCTTCTGTTTATTTTTCTGCCTGCTGTGTGAGTTCTTTTGGCTGCCATTACAAAGCACCACAAACTGAGTGGACGAAAACAACAGAAACAGATCAGGAGGCCCAAAGTCTGAAATAAATGTACCGGCAGGGTTGGTTCCTTCCAGGGTCTCTAAGGGAGAATCTATTCTGAACCTCTTTTTTTTTTTTTTTTTTTTTCCCCTTTGGGGCTGCACCCGCTGCTCTGGATGTTCCCCGTCTAGGGGTCAAATCGGAGCTGCAGCTGCTGGCCTGCGCCACACCCACAGCACAGTCAGATCCAAGCCACATCTGCGACCTGGATGCATTTTGGAGACCAGACTTAAGGGATGTGAGAGTAGATGAGGGTAGGCCAGTTAGGAGGCTTCGGCTAAACTCTAAGTGAGAAACAGTGGCATTCTGGAATAGGGTAGTCCGATAGAGATGGAGAAATATAGATAGATTTTAGAAAGGAGGTAAAACTTTGGTGATAGATTCCAAATAGGGAGCAAGGGGAGCTAGGGAGAAGGAAGAGTCAGGGTAAGTCCTAGCGATAGAAAGTGTAAATGGATGCTATTTTTGGAGGCAGGGAGCACTGGTCCGAAATGGGGGAGGAGGGCAGGCACGTGTTTGTTTTAGGCTTTGTTGAATTGGAGGTGCTATTGAAACACTCGAGAGGTGAGGTTTGGTTTGGTTTTTAGCACTTTGGGACAGTTTTACTGGACCTTGCTGGTTAGACCACTTTTTTTTTTTTTTTTTTTGGTCTTTTCTAGGGCCGCACTTGCGGCATATGGAGGTTCCCAGGCATGGAGTCCAATTGGAGCTGTAGCCGCTGGCCGACGCCACAGCCACAGCAACGCGGGAACCAAGCCGCATCTGCGACTACACCACAGCTCACGGCAACGCTGGATCCTTAACCCGCTGAGCAAGGCCAGGGATCGAACCTGCAACCTCATGGTTCCTAGTCAGATTCATTAACCACTGAGCCACGATGGGAACTCCTAGACCACTTTCTTAACCCTAGAAGTCCTTTAACGAACAAAATGTCAATACCCTTCTCTTCTTTTTCACCAGTGCCTAAGCCAAAATGTCGCCTCCCATCTCAGTTACTGGGGAGGGGAGGGAGCAAAGTCCTTTATTACTGATGGAGCGAAATCTAATGGCATCTAGAATCAAGCAGGCAGTCAGTGAGGGCAAGAATGAGAAGTCTCTGCCCTGGGGGGTAAGAGCAAGAAGTAGGCGGCGGCTAGGTCGCGTGTGGTCAGGGGCTGGCTCTGGACCAGCTGCAGCATCTCATGGCCTCAGGCCTGACAGCGGGGGTCTTTCTCCTGATGCTTGAGATCATGCAGAACAGCCGCTGCCTCCTCTCGAACGGTCTGACGATGAGGACTCGAGTCAGGCCGGTAGCAGTGAAGCCCTCTCCAGCTGGATGGGGGTCTGGCTGCGGACCTCGACAAGGTGAAGGTCTGAGTCCAGGTGGCCAATGATGAGCTCCTCCTGGTTCTCTTTGATGTAAAGTTCCAAAGGCAAGTTCACGTTCTCAGACATGGTCCACCACGGCTTGAGCTCCATGTTGTAAGTGCTCCTACCCAACTGTGAATTGCAAGTTTAAGCAACTTTTCAGAAAAGAACTTCGAGAATTACTTGAGAGAAGGTATTGAAGTGGGGGATAGTGATTCGAGTCTGGTGCTCAGAGGAGTTTGGGGTTAAAAATGCTAAGCTCAGCAACTTTTCGTAGTTGCTGGCCAATGCTGTTACTTTCCAATAACATCTCTAATGTAGTTGAAACGGACATGATCAAATTTATATGACTAAATGCATGACCCCAATTTAAAGTACTTAAAACAATGCCTGGGAGTTCCTGTTGTGGCACAGCAGAAGCAAATCTGACTAGTAACCCTGAGGTTGTGGGTTTGATCCCTGGCTTCCCTCAGTGGGTTAAGGATCCGGCGTTGCCATGAGCTGTGGTGTAGGTCGCAGTCGCAGCTTGCTTGGATCCTGTGTTTCTGTGGCTGTGGTGTAGGCCAGCAGCTACAGCTGTGATTCGACCCCTAGCTTGAGAATCTCCAAATGCTGTGGGTGTGGACCTAAAAACCAAAAAAAAAAAAAAAGCACGCACACAAAACCGAAATAATCCCTGGCACTTAATAAGAGCTTCATAAAAGGGGTGGGGGAAATAAAGAGATTCTGTCTTTGAAAATGCTTGTGATTTCTCTGCAGCAGAGAAATTATGATGTAGCCAGAGTCTGACCCAGGTTCGGGAACGTCACAGAAAAGGGATGAGTACCTGCACCCATTATTTAGAAAAACCTCATTTTGCTTTTCAGATAGAGATGGAACATTCTTAAAAACGACCCTTTGGAGTTCCCACTGTGGCTCAGCAGAAACGAATCCAACTAGGAACCATGAGGTTGTGGGTTCGATCCCTGGCCTTGCTCAGTGGGTTAAGGATCCGGCGTTGTGTGAGCTGTGATGTAGGTCACAGACGCAGCTCGGATCTGGCATTGCTGTGGCTGTGGCGCTGGCCAGCAGCTGTAGCTCAGATTAGACCCCTAGCCTGGGAACCTCCATGTGCCATGGGTGTGGCCCTAAAAAGCCAAAAAAAAGAAAAAAAGCCCTTCATAATGTTGCCAGTAAAAGCCCTGAACAGAGACAAGAGACCAACCTTCCCTGCTTATGCGACCTCCCCTGGGCTTCCTGAAGGAACTGTATCAAATGACCCCTTTCGGTTTTAAAATTCCATATCGAATTTCTAAACCTGTTTGCAAAAGACAGCATTGCCCCCACTGGGAGAGGGGAACCCACAGGAGAGTCGGAGAAAAGCTGGAGCCCAGCCGAGAGCCTGGCCCTCACGCCCTGTTACTACATCTGCAGCTGCGGGGTCACACGGAGCAGGCATGATCGTCGGGGAGACGCCTGGCTCAGTATTTCGTTTTAAGTCAAAGGTCGATAAGTTCTGCCCCCGGGACAGACAGACAGAAGATGAGAAACACAGGAGCGGCAGGGTTTGGGACGCTTAGTGCCTGGAAGCTACTCGTTTTTAGGGAGTAACTGAGTTTGGGTTTCCAAACACTTGGGACCCTCGAACCCTGGGAAACAGAGGAGGCAGCTGAACAAAGTCCTGAATGCAGATCTAACGTAAGAGCACTCCTGCCCCCACCACCAGAAAACCTCCTTCCACGAGGATGCAACCACTTAGGACAATGCTTGGGAACATTTGCTGCTCACAGCGACTACTGTGCTGTAGAGCAAAGCAGCGGGTCACAGAGCTCAGGGGAGAGGAAGAGTCTGCTTGGAGAGGAAATGATTTTCCATGCAGCTCCGTCACCAACTCTGTGGCCATAGACAAGTCACTTTCTGAGCCTTGGCTTCCTCTCCTCTAAAATATCCATGACATACCTGACTTACTTCGTGGGATTGTCAGACAAATCCTATCACAGATGAGGAGCAAAGCACAGCGCCTAGCACCCAGGAGTGACTGGGTCTCAACATACCCCCTAGATTCTCTCCAAAGTAGGCATAAACTATGCAAACTAATGCATATGCAAAACTTTGCCCCATTGTCTTTCACAAAAAACCTTCACTGGGTGAGGCATTCATTAGAGTGAATGTAGAAGACGTTCTATTTTATTTTATTTTATCTTATTTTATTGGAGTCTAGTTGATTTACAGTGTTGTTAGTGTCAGGTGTACACCAAAGTGAATTAGTTATACCTGTACATTATCCATTCCTTTTCAGATTCTGTTCCCATATGGGTCACTACAGAATAGCAGGTGGACTTCCCTGTGCTGTGGGGTGGGTCCTTGTCACTCATCCATTCCACATATAGTAGCAGTGTGCGTATGTCAATCCCAGCGTCCCATTTGATCCTTCCCCTTAACACTCCCACTTTGGTAACCATAAGTTTGGTTTTGACATCTTTGAGTCTGTCTTGGCACAGGCTTTCCCTGGCCTTCATTCCCAGGAAGTGATTCTCTCACGGAATTCTGCTGGGATCAATTGTGGAAAAGGTATAAAGGAAAGAGACGAAGAGAGACAGGCTCTGAACTAGTAAGCCCCAAACTCGGGAGAACTTGCAACATCTGAACTCCATGGAAGGTTTTCTGTGTGTTCTGCCTATGTTTTCAGCCAAGCAGAGCCCCAGAAATGTTTTCTGGATCACCGGTCTTTCAAAATGCATTTGCAGGATTTTTTTTTTTTTTTTTTTTTTTTTTTGCTCTACACAGAGCTAGTCTGAGACAGTGCCAAGTCAAGCAAGCTGCTCAGGGCCTCAAGAGGTCCAGGGAACCATGTCCGATGGATCATCAAAGGGATTTTGTCAAATGCATGTAATCTTTGACAACAACCCTTTCTTACACGGATATGCAGAAAGAAAAAGTGTTTTCAGAGACACTGTTTAAAAAATCCCCCTTGGAGTTCTCATTGTGGTGCAGTGGAAATGAATCTGACTAGTATCCGTGAGGATGTGGATTCGATCCCTGGCCTTGATCAGTGGGTTAACGATCCTGCGATCCTGCGTTGCCATGAGCTGTGGTGTAGGTCACAAACACGGCTCAGATTCCGCGTTGCTGTGGCTGTGGCATTGGCCGGCAGCTGTAGCTCCAATTAGACCCCTAGCCTGCGAACCTCCATATGCCGCGGGTGAGGCCCTAAAAAAACAAAAAAAGAAAAAAAGAATTCCTGCCTAATCTTGATTAAGCTCTTAGTATGAGTAAGGTACTGTTTTAAGTACTTTAAATGTGTTAATGTATGTGTCATATGCATTTAATCGCTTCCGTTTGCATCACACTCCCTCTCCCTTCGTTATTAGAGGAAAAGAGCGAAGGATTTCCACTCCTCATGTCCTCTGATGGTTGACCTGAAAGACAGCGTCCATCAAGCCACTGTGCTTCCCTCGCCAATCTCATGGCCGTGACAGTGGCTTAGGGAAATACCCTGAGATCTCTCTCCACAAGCTTCTCCACAAGACCAAAAAAAAAAAAAATCCACACTCCTCTCTTGCCCAGTAATTAAGTCAAAATTGGTGAGGGTGGGATGGGGTTAAGGCTTTTCTTTTCCTGCTTTTTTTTTTTTTGATTTTTAGGCCGCACCCACAGCACATGGAGGTTCCCAGGCTAGGGGTCTAACAGGAGCTATAGCCGCCGGCCTACACCACAGCCACAGCAACACGGGATCCGAGCCGTGTCTGCGACCTACACCACAGCTCATGGCAAGGACGGATCCTTAACCCACTGAGCGAGGCCAGGGATCAAACCCACAACCTCATGGTTCCTAGTCAGATTCATTAACCACTGAGCCACAACAGGAACGCCCACCATCTTCTTTTATACTGACTCCAATCAGACATTCACCTCCACCAGTTCAAGAAAACTGTTCTTGCCAAATTCACCAACTGACTTCACGTGTCAGATCCAGTTTAGAAACTCTTAGTCCCCAGTTTATTCAACTATAATCTGCAGAATTGTTCACTGCCTCTTTTTTTAAATTTTCTTTTGCCCCAGCATCAGGATTATTCTCCCACCTCAGTAGCTGCTCTTCTTCCAGCTTCTTTTCTGGTTCTTCCTCATCTTTCTGATCTCTACCAGGTGGAGTGGCCCTAGGCTCGGTCCTCAGATGGCTTTTCTTTATACCCACTTCCTAGATGATCTTATACTCACCCATAGTCTCAAATACCACCTACAGATTAGTGACTTCGAAATTTATTTTTTATTTGTGTATTTATATATGTATTTATTTGTTTTGTCTTTTTAGGGCCCCACCCAAAGTATATGGAGGTTCCCAGGCTAGGAGTCAAATCGGATGTACAGCTGCTGGCCTACACCACAGCCACAGCAATGCCAGATCCGAGCCGCATCTGCAACCTACATCACAGCTCTCTACAAGCCAGATCATTTAACACACCGAGAGAGGTCAGGGATTGAACCCTCATCCTCATGGATACCAGTCTGGTCCTTAACCCACTGAGCCGCAGTGGGAGCTCTCCAACTTTACATCTCTAGTCTAGACCTGTCCACTAAATTCCAGACTCGTATGGCAGAATTTCCACTTGGCAACTGCATCTGCAAATATAATAAGCATCTAAAGCCACATTGCATAACTGAATTCTTTTTTTTTGTCTTTTTTTTTTTTTTGTCCTTACCTAGAGCTGCACCAGCGGCATATGGAGGTTCCCGGCCTAGGGGTCTAACAGGAGCTGTAGGCGCCGGCCTTCGCCACAGCCACAGCAACGCAGGATCCGAGCCGCGTCTGCAGCCTACACCACAGCTCACGGCAACCCCGGAACCTTAACCCACTGAGCAAGGCCAGGGATCAAACCCGCAACCTCATGGTTCCCAGTCGGATTTGTTAACCACTGAGCCAAGATGGGAACTCCATGCATAACTGAATTCTTAAATAATCTCCCAATTCTGTTATCTCCCATCTAATGTTCCTCACCTCAGAAAACAGCAGCTCCATTCTTCCAGCTGTTCAGGCTTAAACACCTTGGACCCGTGCTTGAGTTCTCTTTCTCTCATACCTTATATGCATTCAACCAGCAAATCTTACTGATTTTTTCTTTGACTATATCCAGAAGGTAAGTAATGTTCTCATATTCCCACGTTAGATCCTAGGACAAGCCACAATCACCTCTCACTGGATTATTTTAATACCCTCTAAATGCCTCCCTTCTTCCGCCTTCCACTAGATTATTCTTCACACGGCTCAAGAATAAACATTCAAAATGTTCAACCCCCTTCCAAAAAAAACAGAGGGAGTTTCCATGATGGCTCAGAATTTAACGGACCCGACTAGTATCCATGAGGACGCGGGTTTGATCCCTGGACTTGCTCAGTGATTTAAGGATCCGGCGTTGCGTTGCTGTGGCTGTGGCGTAGGTCAGCAGCTGCAGCTCAGATTCAACCCCTAGCCTGGGAATTGCCATATGCCTTGGTATAGCCGTAAAAAGACAAGAGATGAAAAAAAAAAAGGAGGATAGCACTCTTGGAGTTTCCTGGTGGCCTAGTGGTTAAAGGATCCCACACTGTCATTGCTGTGGCTCTGGTCACTGCATGGGTTTTATCCCTGGTCGAGAACTTCCACATGCTACAGGAGCAGATCAAAAAAAAAAAAAAAAAGTGTCTTGCACTTAAGAAGCTCCAGTGGGGAGTTCCTGTCATGGTTCAGCTGTTAATGAACCTGGCTAGCATCCATGAGAATTCGGGTTCGATCCCTGGCCTCACTCAGTGGGTTAAGGATCCAGCGTTGCCGTGAGCTGTGGTGTAGGGTGCAGATGTGGCTCGGATCATGCATTTCTATGGCTGTGGTGTAGGTCAGCAGCTACAGCTCCGATTGGACCCCTAGCCTGGGAACCTTCATATATTGCAGGTGCGGCCCTAAAAAGACAAAAAAGAAACAAAAGGAATAAGAAAAAACAAGCTCCAGTGTCTTTCCCACCCACCCACCTCATTGTGAAAAAAACTAAAACCTTTTATGCTGACATTTCCCTAATCGCTCCCTGAGTGCCTGACTGAACTCATTGCCTCCGCATCTCTTCCACCTTATACTCACCTCGCTCCACTCATAAGCAGTTACTGTGGCTGGTATCTTGCAACAGACGGAATTGCAGTGGTTTTTCTTAGTGGGTATGACTGAGAAGAACAGGCATGAAATCAGTGTAGTTACTGGCCCTTGGGAGCCAGCTCCCACCTTGGAGCCCCTGCACTCGCACTTCCCTCTGCCCAGATGCCCTTCCTCTGGACAACTCTTTGAGTCTTCCCTCCTTTTCAGGTCTCTGCTAGAGGCAGTACTGACCCCTCTTTCTAAAATAATACCCATTGGAGTTCCCACTGTGGCAAACTGGATCAGCAGCATCTCCAACCCGAGGACACAGGTTCGATCCCCAGGCTGGCACAGTGGGTTGCATCTGGAGTTGCCTTGGTGGCTCAGGTCACAACTACAGCCTGGAGCTGATCTCTGGCCTGGGAACTCCCTATGCCATGGGGTGGTCAAAAATGGGGGGAAAAATATCTCTCCACTAGGGAAAACAGTATAAATGTTCCTCAAAAAAACTAAAAGTAGAACTACCACATGATCCAGCAACCCCACTCCTGGGCATGGATCCCCAGAGAAACCCATAATTCAAAAAGATACATGCACCCCAATGTCCATTGCAACACTAATTACAATAGCCAAAACATGGAAGCAACATAAATGTCTTGTTTTTTTTTTATTAACAATGAATTTTATTTCAGTTATAGGTGTACAAAGATCATAAGTCAATTCGATAGATTTTGTGTCCCAAACCCACAGTGCATCCCCCCACCCCCCAGATTGTCTTATTTGAAGAACCAAGGTTTTCCAAAATCTGTGAGTCATTGTCTGTTCTTCAAAGAAGTTCATTGTGTCTCTTTTAGTTTCCACATGTAAGCGGTAGCATTGGGAACATAAATGTCTGTTGACAAAGAAATGGATAAAGAAGATGTGGTACATACATATATAATGGAATATTACTCAGCCATTAGAAGAAAGAAAGAATGCTATCTTCATCAACGGGGATGATTCTAGAGATTATCATACTAAGTGAAGTTAGACACTGAAAGACAAACATTCCATGATACCACTTACCTGTGGAATCTTTAAAGAAGGATACAAATGAATTTATTTGCAGGACAGAAATAGACTCACAGAGTTTGAAAACAAAACTTACATGTGGACTCTTTTAAAAAGATACAAATGAATTTATTTGCAGAACAGAAATAGACTCACAGACTTTGAAAACAAAACTTAGGTGTGGAATCTTTAAAAAAAGATACAAATGAATTTATTTGCAGAACAGAAATAGACTCACAGACTTTTGAAAACAAAACTTACATGTGAAATCTTTAAAAAAGTATACAAATGAACTTATTTGCAGAACAGAAATAGACTCACGGACTTTGAAAACAAATTTATGATTACCAAAGGGGACAGAAGGAGGGGAGAGTGATGGACTGGGGGTTTGAGATTGGCATATGGACCCTGAGGTATATGGAATGACTGCCAGGGGGGACCTGCTGTATAGCACGGGGATCTCTACCCAATTCTCCCATAATCTATGTGAGAAAAGAATCTGAAAGAGAATGAATGTGTATGTACGTATATCTGAATCAGCTTGTTGTGCAGCAGAAATTATCACAACATTGTAATCAAATGTACTTCAATAAAACTTTAAAAAATTTTTTGTAGATAATAAAATAGGAGTTCTCCCTGAGGCGCGACGGAAATGAATCTGACAAATAACCGTGAGGTTGCGGGTTCGATCCCTGGCCTCACTCACTGGGTTAAGGATCTGGCATTGCTGTGAGCTGTGCTGTAGTTCGCAGACGTGGCTCGGATCCAGCATTGCTGTGGCTGTGGTGTAGTCTGGCAGCTGTAGCTCCGATTAGACCCCTAGCCTGGGAACCTCCATATGCCGCGGGTGTGACCCTAACAAGCAATAATAATAATAATAATAATAGTAATAGTAATAATAATAATAATAAAATAGCACCTCTCCCTAGGCACTTTTACCCAAATTAATCTTTCTTCAAGCCATGTATAACCACCTCACATGGAATTAAATCATTTATTTATTGTAGGTCCCCCGTTATACCTCCCACTGGGATGCGAGCCCCATGAGGCAGGATCTTTCTCTTATGTTCCTTGATGCACTGCATGTGCCCAGGACAGTGCCTATAGCACACGGAAGGGGCTCAATAGGGGTTAATGAACAGGTAAAGGAGGAGTTCCCGTCATGGCTCTGCAGTTAACGAAGCCAGCTAGGATCCATGAGGATGCTGGTTCGATCCCTGTCCTCACTCAGTGGGTTAAGGATCTGGCATTGCTGTGAAATGTTGTGTAGGTTGCAGAAGTGGCTCGGATCCCGCGTTGCTGTGGCTGTGGTGTAAGCCAGCGGCTACAGCTCTGAAGAATCTTCCCTCATGTAACCATTAGTGACAATTTCTGTTCCTGTAGCTTCCCTGAGTATCTTTTGAGCTGGGTTTCATCTGGATCATAACTCTTGGAAGTCCCCAGTATAAAGTGTTTTTTTCCAAGCACTTCTCCTCGTGAGGACTCGGAGACTCTGAAACTCTCTAGGGAGGCCTTGCTCTAAATCAGTTTATTTAAAGCAGTTTATTTCAAGGGAGAATCCTATTCAGAAGAGTCATGTGAGTGGAAATTAACCGTAAGGGGGGTGCCCTGGGACAAAGGTTCACACACAAAAATGCATGCATCAGTTTTCACACACACTTGCATGCATGTACACGTAATCAGCCACAGTTACACATAAACAATTTGGCCTTGTTGGTTATTTTCTCATCAAGTCAAAACTATGTTCTGTTTATCCTCTGGAACATGTCTTTGCTTTTCAAAAAAAAAAATATATATATATATATATATATATATATATATATTTTGGTCTTTTTGGGGCCACACCAGTGGCATATGGAAGTTCCCAGGCTAGTGGTCAAATTGGGGCTGCAACTGCTGGCCTGTAACACAGCCATAGCAACGCCAGATCTGAGCTGTGTCTGTGACATACACCACAGCTCATAGCAACACTGGATCCTTAACCCACTGAGCGAGGCTGGGGGTCGAACTCACATCCCCACGCATACTAGTCTGATTCGTTACCGCTGAGCCATGACGGGAACTCCAGGTTTTCAGATATTTTAAATAAAAACAAAAAAGTTCAGCTCTATAGGATTCCTTACAAAAACTCCTTGTTGGTTTCAGTCTTTAAAACTCAGTCACCCACAGTGTAGAAATGGCTAAACACAGAGTAAAATAGAGCAAGGCCAAAAATGCATGTTTTTATGTCACAAATTTGCACTTTTAGGATATAACTTAATAATATTTTAATTATCTTGATTTTTTTTCATTTTCAAAGTCCTAAAATGATGTCATAACAGGTTAAAAACTACAGACATACGGTGTGTAGGTAACAACTCCATAACTCAACTGTCGCTATCGTTCTGGTGTATTTCTTCATGGAGTTACATTTTATAAACTAAACCCATCTCGGAGCTCAGCATTTTTACTCCATCACTCGGAGAGCTTATTCCAGATAGAACCACAGTTGTGTCCATAGTATTTTATGTTTTAGAAAAATAGAGGTAGGCGTTCTTGCTGTGGTGCCGTGAGTTGAGGATACGCCGTTGCTTCAGCTGTGGCTTGGATTTGATCCCTGCCCTGGGAACTGCCATATGCTGTGGGGGGAGCTGAAAAAGAGAAGAAAAAAGAAGAGAAGGAGAAGAATAGAGGTCAAAGTAAGTTATGCTAAACGTTTGCCATATATATATATATATATATATATACACATATATATATATATATAATTTTTTTTTTTGCTAAATTGTTAAAGTGTTCTTAATTAAGACTTTGGCACCATTCCAATAGTCTTATTCCTTCCTGCATCCACTCAGGAAATATGTACTGAAGACCTGCCCTGTGCTTTTTCTAGGAGTTTGGGATACATCCGAGCTCATAAGCAGAAAAGATCTCTGCCCTCATCGAACTTGCTTTTTGTCAAGGAGAGACACATACTAAAATAAACATATTTTCTTTTTTTTAATTTTTATTTTTTTGTCTTTTTTTTTGCCTTTTTCTAGGTCTGCATTCACAGCATATGATGGTTCCCAGGCTAGGGATCTAATCATAGCTACAGCCGCCGGCCTACGCCAAAGCCACGGCAATGCCGGATCCTTAACCCACTGAGCAAGGCCAGGGATCGAACCCGCAACCTCATGGTTCCCAGTCAGATTCACTTCACTGCACCACAACAGGAACTCCTAAAATAAACATATTTTCTATTGTTGCCTAACAAATACCACAAGTTTAGCAGCTTAAACCACACAGATGTTTATTATATCACCGTTTCTATGAGTCAGAGTTGGTGCACAGCCCCCGATTTTTTTTTGGAGTTTTTAATCTAGCTGCAGAAAAGAGAAGTGAAAAGATTACTTACAATTCAAGGCATCAAGTAAGGAAGATAAAACAACCAAAAAAAAAAAACCTCAAAATGTAAAAAAATGGGTGTTTCAGAGTTTCTGTCCTGGCGCAGCGGAAACGAATCCAACTAAGAACCATGAGGTTGCAGTTTCGATCCCTGGCCTCGCTCAGTGGGTTAAGGATCCGGCGTTGCTGTGAGCTGTGGTGTAGGCCGGTGGCTATAGCTCTGATTCAACCCATAGCCTGGGAACCTCCATATGCTGCAGGTGCGCCCCCCAAAAAAAGATTAAGTTGATTGGTGTATCAACTTAAGGCCATTTAATTTTAGTGTAGGGACACAAGATGATCCCTGTGACCCTAGTCTGCACAAAACGCTGCAAAAAATACATTTTAAACTGATTTGTGTCCCCAACAGGTAGAATGTGTTTGTATTTCGGAGTTTAAAGGCATAGACTTTCAGATATTAAAATAAAAATTGGCTCTCAGAAATAGCTACACTTCCGGGTGGGAGGGATAAATTGGGAAACTGGGATTAATATGTATACACTATTATGTATAAAATAGACAATCAGCAAGGACCTACTGCACAACACAGGCAACTCTACTCAATATCTTACAATCTGTAAGGGAAAAAAATCTGGAAATTTACATATATGTGTATATATATATATGTGTGTGTGTACGTGTATATATATATATATGTGTGTGTGTATATATATATATACACACACATTACATATATGGGAATCATTGAGCTGTACACCTGAAACTAACACCACATTGTAAACCAGCTATACTTCAATTTATTTTTCTTTTGTCTTTTTGCCTTTATCTAGGGCTACACCCGCAGCATATGGAGGTTCCCAGGCTAGGGATCGAATCGGAGCTGTAGCCGCCGGCCTTCGCCACAGCCACAGCAACGCGGGATCCGAGCCGCGTCTGCAACCTACACCACAGCTCACGGCAATGCTGGATCCTTAACCCATTGATCAAGGCCAGGGATCGAACCCGCAACCTCATGGTTCCTAGTCGGATTCATTAGCCACTGAGCCATGATGGGAACTCCATATACTTCGGTTTAAAAGAATAAAAAAAATGCCTAAATTAAAAAAAAAAACGGTTAATTTCCTCAGGTTCTTAGGAAGTATCAAATCCTTGAGTCTGAACTATTTGACTACCCTTTGCAGCTGGGAAAGAGAGCCCTGGAAGTGTCCTTGGAGGGATGAACAGCAGGGAGTCTCCTTCACTCCGGACAATCCTGATCAAACTTAGCCTGTGAGCTCTGTCCTGATTTCTGGTGGACATGCGTAGGCACCACTTCCCTTTTTCTCCTCAAATTATTGTTCACTTTTTTGGGGGGCTAAGACAGACATGGAATTAGTTCCTCCTCCCACAATGTCTTAGAAAGGGCTTCTAGATGAGGGGAAAAAAAAATGCTTCCTACAGCAATTTAGTCACAGGCCAGGATTAGCTTATTGGCTTGCAAAATTCTGCCTTCTCCTTTTTATTCTGTCTTTTTGTTCTAAAACAGAAAGAGTTGGGTGAAAGTTATGTAAGCACGTATATCCTGTGACTTGTCCACCTCCATCGCTTTCCTTCCTCATGACTTAAAGGGCAGGGTCGCATCCTGTTATGAGTGGCAGCTTTAATCAGGATGTGATAATCTAGCATTTATAAAATAGTTCCCATTCCCACTTTTTAGTGGCTAAAAGTGACTGATGATCACGAGGTAGACTGCAAAACAGAAAAAAAAGATTAATAGTAAAAGAAATGCTGGAGCTCAGAAACATCACTCTACGATGAAGAGAAAGTCACCTAAACTCAGTGAGCCTCAGTTTCCTTATCTATAAATGGAGAGTAGGTATTCGGCCTTTAACAGGCTTATTTTGAGGATGAAGGGAGCAGTATTTTGTAACCGTTCATCATGATAAGAATTACATGAGTTGCTTATTTATAAAAAAAAATAGTGATTACCCAGATTCCTATAATTTCCAGAGAATTAAATAATTCTTATCATCAGTTAAGTCTGGGTAACAGTGAGATCAAACCCGCCACCTCTTGGTTCCTAGTTGGATTTGTTTCCAATGCACCACAACGGGAACTCCTGTTACTTATTATTTTAAAATTATTCGTCTTTGTCCATCATCTCAGAGTAGGGATTGGTTTGTTGTTCTTACTGTTGTTTGAGACCTAGGTCTAGTCTCATCCTTGCTACTAACCAGTTGACTAGTTTGGGTGACTCATTTAATTTCTCTGGTGCTCATTTTTTTTTTTTTTTTAATTTGCTAAGTGCCCAGGTGGCTTTCATGTCTGATGTTCTATTTCCCCTTAAAAATCGACTTTTCAATTCCAGGTACCTAGTATTGTGAAGTATATGATTACTTCAGAGTTTATCATCTTTATTAATAAGGGGTAGTAATCCATCCAACATCTCACTTGAGGAATAATTTTTATTATTGTTGTTATTATTGTTATTTGTCTTTTTAGGACCACACCCACCGCACATGGAGGTTCCCAGGCTAGGGGTCTAATTGGACCTATAGCCCCAGCCTATGCCACAGCCACAGCAATGCGGGATCCGAGCCGCGTCTGCGACCTACACCACAGCTCACGGCAACGCCGGACCCTTAGCCCACTGAGCAAGGCCAGGGATCGAACCTGCATCCTCATGGATACTAGTCAGATTCTTTTCCGCTGAGCCATGACAGGAACTCTGAGGAATTATTTTTAAGACTCTACATCAGTATCATAGGGAATGCAAAGGAGTTAAAGGCATTTGACAGTTTAATTGGGGAGAATGAAGATATAGAGATAATTATATATGAACTCACAAGCAGGCACTTGATTATTAAAATTGAGAGCTGTGAGTGAGTGAACTGTGAACACAGATGAGCGAGGTACCTCTATGGGCAAGAGCAATTGCGGAGTTCCCCTTGTGGCTTAGTGGTTTTGAACCAGACTAGTATTCATGAGGACACAGGTTCAATTCAATCCCTGGCCTTGCTCAGTGGGTTAAGGATCCGGCTTTGCCGTGAGCTGTAGTGTAGGTCGCAGACGCAGCTCGGATCTGGTGTCGCTGTGGCTGTGGGTAGGCCGGCAGCTGCAGCTCCAATGCCACCCCTTTCCTGTGGCCCTAAAAAGACAAACAAGCAAACAAACAAAAAACCCCAAAAAACAAAAGAAAAAAGGGAAAAAAGGCAAAGAAAAAAGAAATTCCTAACAACGGTATCACTTTTTCTCATACGTTCCCTTTTTAATGTCTACATGTACGAACTACATGGGAAATAATTTAAAGTAAGAAGTAAGTTAGAGATTTATTTTTTCCAGATGGCTAGGCTGGGCTAGCCCAGTTACTGTTTGCTGAGTAATCAGTCCATCATTCCTCCAATGATTTGGGCCACCTTCTTCTTTTTTTTTTATTTGGACTGCCTTCTTTATCACATTTTTTTTCATTTTTGGTCTTTTTTTTTTTGTTGTTGTTGTTGTTCTTTTAGGACCGCACCCTCGGCATATAGAATTTCCCAGGCTAGGGGTCCAATCGGAGCTGTAGCCACCAGCCCAGGCCACAGCCACAGCAACGCGGGATCTGAGCAGAGTCTGCGACCAACACCACAGCTCACGGCAATGCCAAATCCTTAACCCACTGAGTGAGGCCAGGGATCGAACCTGCGTCCTCATGGATGCTAATTGGGTTTCCTAACCACTGAGCCATGATGGGAACTCCTGGACCACCTTCTTTATAAATTTTTTTTCTCATTTTTGGCCACCTTGCAGCATATAGGGTTTATGGTCAGGGATCAGATCTGAACCACAATTGCAGCTCAGAATCCTTTAACCCACTGTGCTGGGCCAGAGATTGAACCTGCGTCCTGGCTACAGAGATGCCACCAATCCCATTTTGCCACAGCAGGAACTCCCTGTATCACATTTTAAATTCACACTTGCACTTGGTCATATTTCTGGAATATCTATTTTATTTTATTAATTCATCTAATTATACATCACACCATATTGTTTCAACTTCTATACCTTAGTATTTTAATAACTGGTAGGATTCGTACCTCAGTATTCTTCAACACTTTTCTCTTGAGTCTATACTAAATTTTAGAAAAAGCTAACCTAGCTTCTAAAACTATTTCTTTTAGTATCTTTACTGGGATCGTATTAATAATAAATTATTTTAAAGAGACCTGATCTCTTTACAACCTTGATTTTTTCTATCCAAAACTTGGTTATATCTTTCCACTTATTCAGATCTTTCTTGAGTAGTTGGAGAAGAGAGAAAGGGAAATGTAAGACAGAAAACTGGAGTTCCCGTTGTGGTGCAGAAAAAACGAATCTAACTAGCATCCACCGGCCTGGCTCAGTGGGTTAAGGATCCAGCATTGCCATGAGATGTGGTGAAGGTCACAGATGCAGCGCAAATCCTGCATTGCTGTGGCTGTGGTGTAGGCTGGCAGCTACAGCTATGATTTGACCCCTAGCCTGGTGGCTTTTATTCCTGGCCTTGCTCAGTGCATTAAGGATCCGGCGTTGCCGTGAGCTGTGGTGTAGGCTGCAGAGGTAGCTCGGATCCCACATTGCTGTGGCTGTGGTGAAGCCTGGCGGCTACAGCTCCGATTGGACTCCTATCCTGGGAACCTCCATGTGCGGTGGGTGCGGCCCTAAAAAGCTAAAGAAGAAAGAGAGAGAGAACTTCATGAAGAGCCATGAAGCAAACACTCTGCCGCCCTGGGCAGATCTACTGTTTGGAGTCACAGGGAGAGCAGGGCACTGGGAGCTACAGGGGCTGTCAGGCTGCTGAAAAACCTTGAGGACCCCAGTAGAGAACGTGCACTTTTTCAGGTAGTGAAAGACTTGCTTCAGGGAGATTCTGAAGGGCTACCAAGTGTCCCCAGTCAGGGGTGATTCTGCCCCCAGGGCACACTGACAACTTCTAGAGGATTCCTTTTTTTTTTTTTTTTTTTTTTTTTAGTGGTTGCACCTAATTGGAGCTGCATCTGTGGCTTATATCACAGCCACAGCGATACTAGATCCTTACTTCACTGAGCCAGCCAGGGATCAAACCCCCAACCTCAAAGAGATGCCGGGTCCTCAACCAGCAGGGCCACAGTGGGAACTCCATGGAGACATTTCTTTGTTTGTTTGTTTATTTGTGAGAGTGGAGGGGAAGCTGCTACTGGCATCCGATGAGTACTGACCAAGGACACTGCCCAACATCCTGCAAAGCACAGGAGGCCCCACGGCAAAGAATTATCTGACCCCAAATGTCAATAGTGCCAAGGCTGAGAATCTCTTCACTGGAAAGTTTGAAGGGCAAAAAGGCTATCATCGGGGAAACAATTTAAGAGCCCAGTGCAGACCCTGATCTTGGGTTGATTTTATTTTAGTTTATTTCATTTTACTTTTTGTTTTTTAGCATATGGAGGCATATGGAGGTTCCCAGGCTAGGGGTCTAACAGGAGCTGTAGCCGCTGGCCTACACCACAGCCACAGCAACGCGGGATCCAAGCTGCGTCTGCAACCTACACCACAGCTCATGGCATTACCAGATCCTTAACCCACTGAGCGAGGCCAAGGATCAAACCCACAACCTCTTGGTTACTAGTGGGATTCGTTTCCACTGCACCACAACGGGAACTCCTTGGGTTGATTTTAGCAAAGCCATAATTCAAGTGCTTTAACGTAGCTCCTGTTGACCGCCCCTCCCAGCATCTGCTGTGCAAAAGCAGAGCAGAATCAGAGAAGCCTAGAAGGTCCTGGGTTGGTTCTCATACTCCCTCTTGCAAAGAAATTATCTAGTGGTTTGCATACATCACACTCGGCTACATTAATTAAAACCAACACATAGAAAGACCGCAGTCCTTTCATCCAGAAATAGGTTTTGAGACATTCCTGCTGCAAAAATTCCTTTGAAAATACTCAGAATTAGGGAAACCACATTGAGCTGATTTTAGAAAAGCCATAATTCAAGTGAATGGGGTGGCTTTTCTTCTCTTGAGAAAAATGAACAGCATTTCCTTCTAAGGAACCGCATCCTTGCAAACGTCATACATTTCTCACTTCTAAGCCTGGTCTCTGATCCTGGGCCTCTAAAGCGACATTTAGCATAATGCATGCAAAAAGGAAGTACTTGATAAATAAAAGTGAGTACACAGTAAGGAGAAAAAAAGCAGGTAACTTTTATTTGAAGTATCTTAACGATATGAGTGAATAATAACAACTAATGTTTATTTTGTACTTAATAATATGTGCAAACACTCTGAGTGGACTATCGTATTAATTCCTCAAGGTAATGAGGTGGGAGTTCCCGTCGTGGCGCAGCGGTTAACGAATCCGACTAGGAACCATGAGGTTGCAGGTTCGACCCCTAGCCTTGCTCAGTGGGTTAACGATCGGGCATTGCCGTGAGCTGTGGTGTAGATCGCAGACGCAGCTCGGATCCTGCATTGCTGTGGCTGTGGTGTAGGCCGGCAGCTACAGCTCCTATTAGACCCCTAGCCTGGGAACCTCCATATGCCGTGGTGCGGCCCTAAAAAATGACAAAAGGCAAAAAAAAAAAAAAGGATAATAAGGTGATGAGGTCAGTGTTATCATAACACATAAAGAAATAAGGCCCAGAAGTTTCCGCTGTGACACAGTGGGTTAATGATCTGGCTTGTCTCTGTGGAGGCACAGGTTCAATCCCCGGGCCAGCTGCAGCATAGGTCAAAGCTAGGGCTTGGATTCAATCCCTGGCCCAGGAACTTTCGTATGTCACAGGTGTGGCTAGAAAAAAAAAAAAAAGAATATGGTTAAACAACGAGGTCCTACCATACAGCACAGGGAACTATGTCTAGTCTCTTGGCATAGAACATGATGGAAAATAATTTGAGAAAAAGAAAAGGACTGGGCCACTATGCTGTATAGCAGAAACTGACTCAACAGTGTAAATCAACTATACCCTAATAAAAAATAAACTTAAAAGAAGAAAGAAAGAAGGTCCAGAGGTAAGTGGATTGCCCATGTTCACTCAGCTAGTGAGGGACCGCAGGGACTCAGGCAGTCCTTTGCAAAACCCATCATTTTAACCCATCATAGGCTATACTGACGCTGCTACTCCTCTTATTAATGACACACAATTTCCACCCTCTGTCTTATTTGATATTCACAGCAACCTTTACGGATAAGTGTATATAGGATGCCATTTTGTAGTCATAGAATTTGAGGCTCAGAGAGTGGTACATGCCTGGGGCTCCAGGTTTAGTGAGTGAGTCACAATGCCGGGTCTAGAGCTCAATGTTTCTTTCCCTTTTTTTTTTCTTTTTCTTTTTTGCTTTTTAGGGCTGCACTTGCCGCATATGGAAGTTCCCAGGCTAGGGGTCTAATCGGAGCTGTAGCCGCCAGCCTATACCACAGCCACAGCAATGCGGGATCCAAGCCGCATCTGTGACCTACACCACAGCTCACGGCAACGCCAGATCGTTAACCCACTGAGCAAGGCCGGGGATGGAACCCACAACCTCATGTTTCCTAGTCTGATTCGTTTCTGCCGCACCATGATGGGAACTCCCCAATGGTTCTTCTTCTTTTTTTTCCTTTTTTCTTGATGCTTCTGGTAGTATGTCAGGGTGTGTGTCAATTATCAGTGATTGGCCTCAGCTCAGAATCCACCCTCGTTGCTCTGTGTAAATGGAGCTGGATCCTGTAAGATCTCTCCTCCACCAGCTATCACAACGTTGACCTTCGGTAGCAGAGGACGCTGCAGGGATGTGGCCAGAGGAAGGGTTTTTCTCATCCTGGTTCCAGGGCACCCACCTCTCCAGGCTCAGGCAGGGTGTGGTCTGTTCACACTCCACCCCTGAATTCTGCACTGAATGACCTCTGCAGCCTCCAGCCCCTGCAGGGACCAGCTGTGCTCCCTAGGAGTCTTTGCAGGGAGCTCTGAGGTGTGGCACCTCCGTCTGAAAAGCTGTCCCCAGCATCCCAGAGGGCAAGTTTCCAGCAAGTTCTGCTGGTTATCTAGCAACTTCATGGCTATCAAGTGAGCCACAGCCTTGCCTTCCAGGAGGTCTGGATCTCAGCCTTAGGGGCAGTGCCTGCTTTCCACATCTGTGAACCCTATATTCTTTAAGGCCCTCTTGCCTGCTTACTAACCAATTCTCCATAATTTCAATGTCCTGTTATAATGATTTACTCTTTTTTTTTCTTTTTCTTTTTCTTTTTAGGGCTGCACCTGCAGCATATTGGAGTTCCCAGTATGGCCCAGTGGGTTAAGAATCTGACTGCAGCAGCTCGGGTCACTGTGGAGGTATGAGTTGGATCCACAGGCCAGTGCAGTGGGTGAAAGAAAGTTTAGATTAGATTCCTGGCTGGGAAATTCCATGTGCTGTGAGTGAAGCCAGAAAGGAGGAAAGGAAGGAAGGAAAGAGGGAAGGAAGGAAGGGGAAAGAAAAGAGCTGCTAGAACTGTATTTCCAGGCTGGAGTCTGAGCAGAGCCTCTGAGAGAACTAGTAAGAGAAACAATTCTGGTGGCCTCCATAAGAGAAATTAACACTGTGGCTACACAGCCTGCCTGCCAGCCAGTGCATTTTTCCTCCAGTCTCTGGAAGCTTTATTTAGAAAGATGACTTAGGAACGGTTCTGTATGTTTTGAATGTTAGTAAATTCATGGGAGTTGAAGGATCACTTTGGTAGAAAGTATAACAGTTAAGTAATGAAAGAGCTTGGCTACAATTTAGAGCAGAGCTTCTCTCCTTTTTATGTTGGCAGGGACAGGAAATCAGGTCTTTGGGGCTTCGGTCATAAATGATGATTGTTGGAGTTCCCACTGAGGCTCAGAGGGTTAAAAACTCTACTAGGATCCATGAAGAGGCGGTTTTGATCCCTGGCCTGGCTCAGTGGGTTAAGGATCTGGAGTGGCCGCAAGCTGTGGTGTAGGTCACAGACATGGCTCAGCTCCCATGTTGCTGTGGCTATGGCTGTGATGTGGGCTGGCGGCTACAGATCTGATTCAACCCCCTAGACTGGGAACCTCCATATGCTGTAGGTGTGGCCATAGAAAGAAAGAAAAGAAAAGAAAGAAAGAACGAGACAGACAAAGACCATGGACAGATGTCAGGAAAACTGGATTTGCATCCTGACTGCCATCCACTGGTTAAGTGACTGAGCATAACACTGAACCTCACGGAGTGGCTTGTCTCCACCTACAAAGTGGAGTAAATAATACCTTCCCTCTTCACATTGGATGAATGCAAAGATTTATCTACCTCGTGAGGTGCCACGTAAATTTAAGATGATATTATTTACCAACAGGGGCTTTCACCCTGGATATCCTATTCTAAATTTCCATCTCTCCCAAAAGCAGAGGAGACCCTCGCTCTGGTGTAAGCCTGTCTCAGACCCAGGAGGAGGTAGGTGGTTGCCAGAATGTACTATGACTCCCCTCCCCAAGACTAAATGGGCTCTGAGTCTTAAGAGCCTTCAGCAGAGATGGCCAGACACGGAACCCACTCACTGGTCTGAACACAACTTGACCCATGATAGGACACGATTTTATGATGTCATTGCTCTGACAGACCCAGCTGACTTCCTGTCCCCCAAGGCTCTACACAGCAAGGCTGATTCCTTCGGGGACCACACTGTCCAGGAGCTGCTGGGTTGAGTGTCAGGAATGACAGCATCTTGACCACATCGAGGGCACTGAAGCAACAGACTGGGGATAAATCAAGGCAGATACTGCTTGCCATTGGTTTGGATTTTTTTTTTTTTTTTTTGTCTTTTCTAGGGCCACGCTTGCGACATATGGAGGTTCCCAGGCTAGGGGTCTAACAGGAGCTGTAGCCGCCGGCCTTCGCCACAGCCACAGCAACGCGGGATCCGAGCCACGTCTGCAACCTACACCACAGCTCACGGCAACGCCGGATCCTTAACCCACTGAGCAAGGCCAGGGATCGAACCCGCAACCTCATGGTTCCCAGTCGGATTCGTTAACAACTGAGCCACGATGGGAACTCCAGATTTTTTTTTTCTTGATTTAGGCTTAATGGAACTGTGTGAGGGGTCTAGCTGACAGTTTTATCATATCCTCTTTCACCTAAAAGGATATGTCTCTAATTGTTTGGGTTTTTTTTTTTTTTTGGTGTTTTTTTTTTTTCCCCAAATACAATGAAATTCCTTAACCAGGACTCTCGGGGGAGGAAGGTCATATACCTTCGGAGCATTTGGCCCAGCAGTGTGAATTGTGAAATGATTTTCAGAGAACTATCCAGTGATATCCTGTTTGGCTAGAAAGTGAATCTTTGTTGTTGTTTTTTTGCATTGTTGGTTTTGAGTGGGAAAGGGACTCTTATAAAACCAGCACTATGCCCTATGCTTTCTCTCGTTCATTTCCCCTGTGGATAGGGAAGAAGGCATAGGAATACTCGGTGTCTTCCTGCTTCCTCCTAGACAGGAGAAAATAGATTTGTACCAGCGGGTGTTTAGATAGGTGATTCCATGTTCGTCTTTCGAATTCATTCTGTTTCGTCAGGACAGTGTGTCTTTAACACCTTGTATTTACTCTGGGCTGCGAGTTTCTCCTTGGTACCCTCCTGTGGCTCTCTGGTTTTCTTGGTCCAAATAAGACAAAGATTGTGTAAGTTTCTTGGACTTCTGCACACTCCACCAGATTGTGCAAATTCCTAACTCCAAGAGAGAGAGCGCAAAGCCGGGGGTGGCCAGCAACAACACAGCCAGGGGGATGCAAGGACAGAGACCCTGGATCTCTCAGGACGGGGACACCCCTGCAGCCTCCTCCCCAGCCTGCCTGTGTCCTGCTGCCCACGCGCCCCGCCATCAGTCCCGCATAGCCCTGCCAAAGCCACCTTCCTGGATCATCATTGGCATTGAGCCCCCTTCCCCACTAGCAGGAAGATGGAAGCCGGCACCTCAAAACCCCGGTTCAGCCCACTCCTTCTTAGCTCCCATTTCTGCTCCATGTGAAGCATCCTTCCTGCCCCGCTGTCACAGGTGCTTTGCTCAAGGTGTCTGCTTCTGACCTTCCTGAGACACCGTCTGGAGCTTCTTGGCCCAGCTGGACATCAGCTCCATCTCGGGAATGCAGCTCAGACTTGACAGCGGCCACAGCACCTTCCCTCATGCAGAGTGATCTCTCCTCCCTTTGAATTATTGCAGAAATGGTCTGTGTTTTTCGTTTTGGTTGCCTCCCACAATTGTGACCTTCGATAATGCAGTGCACTGAAGCTTTCCTTCCAAAACGCATATGTGGAAGCCTTAGCCCTCGGTGTGATGGATTGGGAGATGGGGCCCTGGGGAAATAATGAGCGTTAGATGCGGGGCGGGGGGAGTCACGAGGGTGCTGCCCTGGTCTGATGAGATTAGTGTTCTTATAAGATAAGACACCTGGAGTTCCTGTTGTGGCTCAGGGGGTTAAGGACCCAAGGTAGTCTCTGTGAGGTTGTGAGTTTGATCCCTGGCCACGCTCAGTGGGTTAAGGATCTGGTGTTGCCCCAAGCTGCAGGATAGTTCTCGGATGTGGCTCACATCTGCTGTTGAACAGGCTTCAGCGGCAGCTCCAATTCTACTCCTAGCCTGGGAACTTCCACATACTTCAGGTGCAGCCATTAAAAAAAATTACAAAAAAAATAAAAGACCCCAGAGCATGAGCTCCCCCCACCCCCGCATGCATGCATACACTGAGGAAAGACTCCGTGAGAACAAGGTGAGGAGGTGACCGTCAGCAAGCCAGAGGGGGGGCCCTCACCGGGACGCCACCATGATGGGACCCGGATCTCAGACTTCCAAGCCTCCGGAACTATGGGAAAGTAAATGCCTGCTGTTTAAGCCACCTAGTTTGTGGTATTTTATTTTGGTAGTTTGACAGACAATATTTCAAGGCAGACAATATTTCAAGTCTTTTTTGTTTGTTTGTTTGTCTTTTTATGGCTGCACCCGTGGCATGTGGAGGTTCCCAGGCTAGGGGTCTAACAGGAGCTGCAGCCGCCGGCCTTCGCCACAGCCACAGCAATGTGGGATCCGAGCCACGTCTGCGACCTACACCATAGCTCACGGCAACGCTGGATCCTTAACCCACTGAGCGAGGCCAGGGATCGAACCCGCAACCTCATGGATGCTAGAAAGATTTGTTTCGACTGAGCCATGACGGGAACTCCTTTCAAGTCTTTTTCTGGCTAATTTTTCTCTCTTGTGTTACTTTTTACCTTCCCCATTGGATAGCTCACTTTTCTGGAGAGTAGGGTCTTAATGAAACACCTCAGCATCCCCCATGTGGCTTGATATTCAAAATTCAACTTAGCACTTCAGGCCACTTGAAGACAGATGTATCTACATTTATGGAAGTAAATGTCTTTTGAAAATAATTGGAGAGGTCTAGTTTTTATATCCTCAAGACACATTCTAAATAAAATAATGCTTCCTAAAGATACTGTTCAAGAGAACTGCTTTTGAGACTTCACTGTATAAACAGAAATTATTGGGAGTTCCCATTGTGGCTCAGTGCTAATGAACCTGACCAGTGTCCAGGAGGATGCGGATTTGATCCCTGGTCCTGCTCAGTGGGTTAAGGATCTGGCATTGCTGAGGCTCTGGCATAGGCCAGCAGCTGTAGCTCCGAGCTGACCCCTAGCCTGGGAACGTCCATATGCCACGAATGCAGCCCTTAAAAAAAAAAAAAGGATCCCACATTGCCACAGCTGTGGCAAAGGTTGAAACTCCAGCTCTGAGTCCATCCCTGGCCTCAGAACTCCATATGCCATGGGGCAGCCAAATAAATAAATAAATAATAAATAAAACCTAGTGTAGGTTCTTCTATGGAAGCCGAGGCGAACTTTGGTTCTTGACATTCTGAGGATACTAGTTAATAAATAAATAACCCCGTGGAGTTCCCTGGTAGCCTAGCAGGTTAAGGATCTGGCATTGTCACTGCTGTGGCTCAGGTTCAATCCCTGGCCCAGGAACTTCTGCACGCGGTGGGTATGGTAAAAAAATTAAAAAAAAATTATAAGCCTCATCTAATTTCCCCTGTTCGATCATTGTCTTACAATAAGGGCTGCCTAAATTCCTTTCTCTCCTTGATATAGAACCAGACATGGGGTTCAATGCCCCCCACGTTTCTCAGATTCACACTTACGCCCGACTCTTTCCATCAACCTGTCTCCAGGCAACACCTCTCACTCAGGGTGGGACGCTGTCTCTGCAGGTCCCTGGTGGGAAAGGGAGTTCCTGATCTTTCTGATTGAGGCTCACGGAGCTTCTGCCTGGAGATGCACTCTGCTACAGAAATGCCCCCAGAATGGAGAACACTGGGTGCCCAAGACCCAGCTGTTCCTAATGATGGACTCGGGTCTACTGACATTTTCCCTAGATAATCAGATGACATTTCTCCATGCATTTAATGGCTACTTGTCCATGCTCAAATTAAGCTGTTAAATTTCAGAATTAAAGCAACTCCTGACAGTGAAAACCGATTCCTAAACCAAGAGAATGAATTAGCAGCTAAGCAAGTCAAGCCAAGAGGCCGCGGTGATCTCTCTACCTTCTTCTTCTTTTCTTTCTCCTGTCTTTTGTCTTTTTAGGGCCACACGCACAGCATATGGAGGTTCCCAGGCTAGGGGTTGAATCGGAGCTATAGTTGCCAACCTGTGCCACAGCCACAGCAACGCTGGATCCGAACTGTGTCTGAAACCTACACCACAGCTCATGGCAACACCAGATCCTTAACCTACTGGGTGACGCTAGGGATCGAACCTGCATCCTCATGGATACAAGTTGGGTTCCTTAACCACTGAGCCACAACGGGAACTCCTCTACCTTCTTGGAGCTAAGATATTCCTAGACTCAGGGGAGGAAAGGAAGGGAAAGTGGGCCCAGTTCTTTCCGGGGTACAAGGTTTTGCAGCCCACTTTAGAAAAACTGCAATTGGTCAAGGCCCCAGAGGAATCAAATCAAAGATGAATGCCCTAAAATCGGGGGCCCTGGCTGAATCTCCTGGGAACCCAAGTAGCCCGCTGACTGTTTAGAGGCTCCTTGTAAACCCTGTGACCTGCTTGCAGCAGAAGCCCACAGCAGAAACCCTCTTGGCGGTGTGACAGCTTCCTGGTGACCTCCACTGACCCTGCCACCAAACACGCGTTGAGCTGAGCCTGAAAATGTCTCAAGGGAAACAAACCACAACCCAATAAACGGATTACTATAGTTTTTGACTTGTTAACACCATACTTCTCTAGTCAACCTTTGCAACAGTCAGTTCTGCAAACTCCCCGGCAATGTCACCGGGAAGCCCTCATTCTCGACCCCACGTTTGGACAGCTGGTTTTATGTGTCCCAGCTGAATGAGCCTGATGGGTGGTTTTTCTAGAAGAATTCCCTAATGGCCCCTCCAAGCTAGAGACAGGCCCGCAAGCAGTCTCCCTAGGAAAGGATTCTCTCAATAAAACCCACTTTTCCTACATTGTATTAATGGGTGGAAAGAAAGTGACAGAGGCACTTGGAATTCTATGAGGCTGCAACACTAGCTTCCGAGGCTGATGGGCTTTAAGGACGCGCTGAAGCCCACATGCTCATCCTGCCCCGTGCCCGGCACTGTGATTCCAGGATACTTCTTTCTTTGTCTTTTCTTTTCTTTCTTTTTTTTGACTTTTTAGGGCCGCTTCTGCAGCATATGGAAGTTTGGCTAGGGGTCAAATCGGGGCTGCAGCTGCGGGCCTTCGCCACAGCCACAGCAACATAGGATTCGAGCCATGTCTGCGACCTACACCACAGCTCACGGCAACGCCGGATCCTTAACCCACTGAGCAAGGCCAGGGATCGAACCTGCAACCTCATGGTTCCTAGTCAGACTCGTTAACCGCTGAGCCACGACGGGAACTCCTCCACCTGTATTTAAATGAAAGAGCCAGGTAGGGTTTACTTGGTGGCAAGCTGGCAGCTAGTTTAGCCCTGGGAGCTGCCTGGGGAAGCGCAGGCCAGGTAAGCAGCAGGGAGCTGACCCGGCCTGGATGTGGGGCAGAGTACATTCCGATCTGAAAAGAGATAGAAAAGTGATTGAAACTGCCACTTCACAATTTTACCCTGAGCCTTTTTTTTTATAGCAGAACAGCTTTCCACGCCTCAAGAAAACTCCTTGAAACTGAAAAAACTGCGCGCTTCCGAGGAGAGGAACCGTTTCTGTAGCGTGTCAGGGCACCTCCTGCTGGATCTACGTAAAATGAACACAGGATCTTTACCAATTCTCTCCTCTTACTGGTTTCTTCAACTTCCCTTCTGTCAATGCTTGTATCTATATTAGTTTTATATTGATGTGTTACAAATTATCACAAACGTAGTAGCTTAAAACAGCACAGACATTATCTACGACTCTACAGGTTAGAAGTTCAGAATGAGGGAGTTCCCGTCATGGCGCAGCAGAAATGAATCCGACTAGGAACCATGAGGTTGCAGGTTCGATCCCTGGCCTCACTCAGTGGGTTAAGGATCCGGCGTTGCCGTGAGCTGTGGTGTAGGTTGCAGACACGGCTCGGATCCTGCATTGCTGTGGCTGTGGCGAAGGCCGGCGGCTACAGCTCCAATTAGACCCCTAGCCTGGGAACCTCCACATGCCGCAGGTGCGGCCCTAAAATGACAAAAGGCAAAAAAAAAAAAAAAAAGTTCAGAATGAGGCCCATCAGGCTAAACTCGAGGAGTTTAAAGGGCTGCATTCTTGCTGGAGGCTGGAGGATCCAGGAGGAATCATTTTTCTTACATTTTCTACTTTCTAGAGGCCTCCACATTCCTTGGTTCACGGCCCTTCCTCCATCTCCAAAACCAGCAGTGTCAAATCCTCTTCTGTGGTCATTTCTGTTTGACGCTGACTCCAGCTGGAAAAAGGTCGCCTCTTTTAAGGATTTGTTTCAGTTGGGCCTACCCAAGTGATCCGGGATTCTCTCTTTTTTCTTTTTAAGGCCACACTGCAGCATATGTAAGTTCCCAGGCTACAGACTGAATCAGAGTTACAGCTGCCAGCCTATACCATAGCCACAGCAAGGCCAGATCCGAGCTGTGTCTTCGACCTACACCACAGCTCAGGCAACGCTGGATCCTTGACCCACTGAGCAAGGCCAGAGATCGAACCCCATACTGAAGGAGACTATGCTAGATTTTTAACCCACTGGACCACAATGGGAACTCCTCTTTTCTTTTCTTTTAGTAAGGTAAGAGTACTTGAAACAGGAAGCAAACGTATTTTAGGGGACCTGCTAGATAACAGAAGTGGCGAGGACAGGTAAGCATGTCAGCCACTGAGTATAATCCACTCATAGAGAATCCTTACTCCCCACATCAGCACAGACACTATGTTAGGTTCTTAACCTGCTGAGCCACAGCGGGAACTCCCCAGGATATGCTTTCCTTGTCAAGACTCTTACCCTTAATCCCATCTGCAAAGTCTCTCTTGCCATGTAAGGAACAGAATTCACAGCTTCCGGGGATGAGGATGGGGGCTGATTTGATCAGCTATTATTCCCCGTACAGCTCCATCCCAGAGTCGTTGTTGGTCATATTCCTCGGACTAAAGAAGGAGTAAGACGGAGTTCCCAGTGTGGCTCAGTGGTGACAACCCAACTAGTATCCATGAGGTTGCGGGTTCGATCCCTGGCCTCGCTCAGTGGGTTAAGGATCCGGCGTTGCCATGAGCTGTGGTGTAGGTTACAGACGCGGCTCGGATCCTGTGTTGGTGTGGCTGTGGCGAAGGCCGGCAGCTGTAGCTCTGATTCCACCCTTAGCCTGGGAACCTCCATATGCCACGAGTGCAGCCCTGAAAAGAAAAAAAAAAAAAAAAAAATCACCAGGCGAGTTAAGAGCAGGTGGGACTAGGGAGCTCTATTGCTGTGCAGCAGGTTGAGGACCTGGCATTGTCACTGCAGGACTTGCCGTGACCTGTCAACGGGCTTGCAGTGATTAGCTCAGTTTTCCTCCTTCCCGGTGCTTGTGTTCTAGGGTAAACTTCGAATGTTCAGATGTCTGACCTCCGTGAACTCCAGCTGGTGCCGAGAAGTGATGTACTGGGAACTTTTCCTCCTCCTTCCCAGAGGAGCAATCGTCACTCCTCTGGATTAAAACCCAGCCTCCGTAAGGCCCAGCTAAACTCACCAAGATGTTCTGGAAGGGAGGGACATTTCCCAAGGTCCTCAGGGCCCATGCCGTATCCATCTGCAGATTCATTACCACCTGGGCTGAACTTTAAAGTACTCGACGTGGGAGTTCCCGTTGCTGTGCAGCGGAAATGCATCTGACCAGTATCCAGGAGGACACAGGTTTGATCCCTGGCCTCGCTCAGTTGGTTGGGGACCTGGCATTGTCATGAGCTGTGGTGTGAGTCACAGATACAACTCGGATCCTGCGTTGCTGTGGCTGTGGTGTAGGCTGGCGGCTGCAGCTCCAATTCGACCCCTAGCCTGGGAACCTCCATATACCACGGATGTAGCCCTAAAAAACAAACAAAAAATAATGAAAATAAAGTACTCTGCATGCGTCCCATGTGTGACCCTATTTGACCCCATGGCCTGGCTTGGGTGTTAATCAGCATCGAGACCAAAATCCGACAGCTGGGCCTTGAAGCCTGGAGCCTTTTCCACATACAGCTGGTCTGCTGGGCAAGGCTGGGCTCTCCCTTTGGAAACGGGTGAGCCGAGCCCTGCAGGGCTAGGGGCAGAGACAGAGCTGTGGGACAAAGAAACACCAGGGCATGCAGGCTCCACTAGAATGCACTAGGCAGACCGGAGCCGAGCAGGGGGACCACGACCAACTCTTAGAGCTCACTCTGGCCCCACCTGGTGCTGAACCGGAGGTGCTAGCTGGTCAGACTGGAAGTGTTGAGTGTAGAGTTCAGTACAGGGCGTGAACGAGCTCTCAGGGCTGCCCCAGCTCTGTAACCTGATGCCAGCACAGCCTGGCCAGCCTGGGAAAGGCTGCCAGGGGAACCGAAGCACAGGGGAGCCACAGGGACACAAGTGGCTCCCTCGTGTTGGGCACTAGGAGGCAGGAGTCAAAAATGGAGTGGGGGAGTTCCCGCTGTGGCTCAGCAGGTTAAGAACCCTACATAGTCTCCATGAGGATGTGGATTCGATCCCTGGCCTTGCTCACTGGGTTAAGAATCTGGTGTTGCTGCAAGCTGTGGCACAGGTCACAGATGTGGCTTGGATCCTGTGTTGCTGTGGCTGTGACGTATGCCGGCAGCGACTCCGATTTGACCCCTAACCCGGGAACTTCCCTATGCTGCAGGTGTGGCTGTTAGAAACAAACAAACAAACAAAAAGGAGTAGAGTTGATAAAAACCACCCAAACAGACAGCACCTCACAATGGTCTGAAAATGTGACATCACTGCAAAGGGAAGAAACACGCCCAGATGACAGATAAAGAGTCCACCTCCTTCATCCTGTCTGTTCGTCCTGTGTGACAGCCGAGCCCATCTTTCCCACGTGGTTTGACCTTGTAATTCTTTGATTTCTGGAGCCTAGGGAAGACAGGTCACAGACCCTGGCCTCGCGGCCGCCGTCTTCTGCCCTCTGACCTTGCCGCCTTTCCAGGCTTGTTGTCCCCTCCTCCCTGCCCTGAAGAACCCTCACCCCCACCTGATGACCTCCTTGCTCACCGTCCCCCAAACCAGACCCGCACATAAGATGTGAGTCTCACACTCAAGGGAATGGGACCCAGTGACGTGAAAGCACCCTCTCTCCTGGGTCCCGGGGGGCTTCAGACCAGGCCTTGATTTTGAGGCCCAGGCCTGTTCCCATTGTATCATAGTTATTTTTAAAAACGTACATGCCAGGAGTTCCGTCATGGCTCAGAGGTTAAGGAACCCTAAATAGCATCCGTGGGGACGCAGGTTCGATCCCCGGCCTTGCTCAGTGGGTTAAAGGATCTGGCGTTGCCATGAGCTGTGGTGTAGGTCGCAGAAATGGCTCGGGTCCCACGTTGCTGTGGCTGTGGTGTAGACTGGCAGCTAAAGTTCTGATTGGACTCCTAGCCTGGGGGCCTCCATGTGCCAAGAGTGAAGCCCTAAAAAGACCAAAAAAAAGAAAGAAAAAAGAAAGAAAATGTACATGCCAGTACTAATCTGTGTTGAGTAGGGGCTTTCTTTGCTTGTTTGTCTTTTGTCTTTTTAGGGCCGCACCCCGCGGCATATGGAAGTTCCCAGGCTAGGGGTCTAATCAGAACTATTGCCGGCCTACACCACAGCCACAGCATCGTGGGATCCGAGCCATGTCTGCGACTACACCACAGCTCATGGCAACGCCAGATCCTTTAACCCACTGAGCGAGGCCAGGGATCGAATCTGCAACCTCATGGTTCCTAGTTGGATTGGTTTCCGCTGCACCACGATGGGAACTCCAATAGTTTGCATTTACTAACCCCAGACTTCCGGTCCATCTCACTCCCTCCCCCTGTGTTGAATACCCACTGAGTATGTCCAGTGCTCTTAATGATCTCTGGCCCTCACACTTTTTAATGGTCTCCTATGCCCATGGCATTGAACTCCACTTCAAGTCTGACCAGCAATGAAGAATTAAATGTTTTCATGGAACAAAAACGATGTGGAGGAGTTCCCGTCGTGGCTCAGTGGTTAACGAATCCGACTAGGAACCATGAGGTTGTGGGTTCGATCCCTGGCCTCGCTCAGTGGGTTAAGGATCCGGTGTTGCCGTGAGCTGTGGTGTAGGTCGCAGACGCGGCTCGGATCCCGCATTACTGTGGCTGTGGCGAAGGCCGGTGACTACAACTCCGATTCAACCCCTAGCCTGGGAACCTCC